>OY744550.1:30772756-30787756 GCA_963556195.1 Sepiola atlantica
ATAATTTATTTTTTGTTTATAATCAATGTTTTTTTGTTTGTTTGTTTGTTTGAAGATATTTTTGTTTAATTTTTACTATAATTTTTATAGAGTCTAACTGTTAATAAATATTTATTGTAAGTAGTGAAATTAACATCTAAAATGTTGTTTTTTTTGTAATTCCTTTTGTATTTCTATGCTGTTTACACGTAATCACCCCCAAAATTATTTTTATTTTTATTTCTTGTTAAACTACGCCGTATTTAAAGAATATCATTTTTTTAAGTGAACTTTTTGGTAAAAGTGAAAATATATTTGTAAATTGACCGCCTGTGTAAAAGCCAAAATGTTTTTGGATTTTTATTATCCTTTAAGGGATATATTTTCGTGCTGTTTACACGTAATCGGACCCCAAAATTGGAATTTTTGTTCTGAGTAGACCACGGTGTATTTAGATAAGATAATTCGTTTTTAAAGTACTCCCCACCCCCCAAGTCAAATATATTGTGCTGTTTACACGTAATCAGACCCCAAAATTGGAATTTTTTCTTCTGAGTAGACCACGGTGTATTTAAATAAGAGAATTTGTTTTTAAAGTAACCCCCCAAGTCAAATATATTGTGCTGTTTACACCTCATCTGTCACCAAAAAGTAGAATCTGTTGTTTTCTCCTGTTTAAACGACGCGTTATTTATTTTCGTATTGTTTGGACGTAATCGCCACAAAAAAGTATAATGTGTTTTTTTCTGGTTAAACTATGCCGTATTGATAGAAGATGATTTATGTAAAATAAAATACGATAACAGTGATCTGTTTGCGTATAGGTACACGTTCTGTTATCGGGCAGCGATGGAGAAATCCGGAGAAGAAATCCTATTGTAAATATTTGGTACAGAAAGTGTCTTATCAAGAAATCCTTGTAGACTGAGGGAATGTGTATTTCGTTTAGGTAATCTTATTTTTCACACACGGAAAATCGACCTTGTGTGTAACTCTAAAAGTTCATATATCAGGAGTCAACATGTTTATAATCGCTTAGTAGTAGTTATAAGTAGACATGAAGACAAATAAAAAGACCAACGTCAAAAATGTACTTGCGTGTGAACGGAAATATGGCATACAACGATGTGTTCATTTAAACTTAATCCACTAACCCGGAATAGCCGAATGATATTCCATAAATCTGAAATTTAGTCGTGAGTAACTTTATTTCCCTTCATAAACAAAGAACCCGGTGATTTGGGTAGCGGTTAGAATAGATGAATAGAATTGGTTAAGAAAAAGTAGCCACTTTCTCTTTGGAAGTGTGTTTGTGAGAGTAAGGTTTCCCGGATGAAATATAACAAATATTAAAAAAATGAAAAACGAATGCATAATTTCTGGAAACACGCATGAGGACTTAGGCTTAGGTGAACAGCTAAGCATGTAAAGATGTTGTTTTTTCTATTTTGTCTGAATTTAAACAAAAAAATTCCACATTATTTTATTATATAGATAAGAGACTAATAGCCAGACTTGCGGTATCCTTACCCAGTATTGACCAGATATAAACATTTATTATGAAAAAAGAAAGTTTTATTTTGTTTCAAATAATAAGATGTATCAAAATATTGGTAATCGGCATGTTGTTTTTAGAATTCTATTAAAGTTAATATTAACCTCATGGTGGTCTAACTACGGGTCGAGATCAACGTGTAGTATCTGTTCTGTCTCAACCGAATCAATTTCCATTTGTGTCCTAACCGAGAAAGACACTTTTTAAGTAGCTGGATGACCATTCCATATTGAGTATATCAACCTTGTTTCTAAGTTTGCCCTGGTGGGGAGCCAAATAATATAAAAAAAGCCCTCAAAAATCTTTTTTTAATTTCTTATCTGAAAGGTGTATATGAATATTGGACATCGGAATTTAATAGATGTTCCCCTAGCTGTATCCCATTACTAACCGCTCTTGAGTTAAGATGGTTCATTGTCACAGGGCATTATTGAAAATTGTCTCCAGTTAAAAATAATAACTACAATGTATCTGACGCAATTTTTACTTTTTGTTCTCACCCAAAGAGACTCTTTTGAGGGAGCTAAATAATTTAATTTTCGGGTAGTTTTCATTGGAAAAGACTACTGAACTAAGTTGGAAATACAAAAATCAAACCTGAAATAACGTTATCAACGGAAAATGAAAATATACTTTTAACATAAATACACATATTTTTATCTTCTAATGTCAATATGTACAGAGATCGTGACGACATTACTCTTCAACATATCCCTTATAAGTTATTTTTAGACCAACCACTGCTAAGAATTTTCCTTTGGACTTGTTAATTGTCCTGCCGAAACACAATCTGACTGGGGACTGAAACGTTTTAAATTTAGATGTGGAATTTGCTAGAAGAATGAGTATTTTTGCAAGGACAGTCGGTTTGCCTTTTGCTATACCATTTAGTGTGACAGCTTCTCTTATGTTCTTGGCCTTTTGACTAAGAACAAAGTGTAGTATCTGTTCCGATGGATACTGCACTTCATAGATCGGTATTGTCTTTGCCTTCAGGGGTTGATTTCCGCCGGTCTATGGGTCTGATCTGTCCTGTGCAGTTCTAGGAGGTCCACCCACCCAGGCTTTACCTCCCCTCTCTGGGGAGGAGTAAGTTAATTGCTTACTGCCTGGAGCGCCCCTACCGGGGAATGCCGACGGGGCTGCCCAGGCAATTTTTAATGGCCACAGTGCTCACCTTCTCGAGCGCTGGCTTTTCAAATCCCACTTTCCGACCTTGTGTCACATATTCCTATTGTGGGTAGGGGTTAAATAACGCCTTTTGGCTAAGATCAAAGTGTAGTATCTGTCCGATGGATACTGCACTTCATAGATCGGTATTGTCTTGGCCTTCGGGGCTTGATTTACGCCGGTCTATGGGTCTGATCTGTCCTGTGCAGTTCTAGGAGGTCCACCCTCCCAGGCTTTACCTCCCCTCTTTGGGGAGGAGTAAGTTTATTGCTTACTGCCTGAGGCGCCCCTATCGGAAATGCCGACTGGGCTGCCCAGGCAATTTTTTAACCCCACTTTCCCAACCCGACCTTGGGTCACATCTTACTTGTGGGAGTAAGATAAAAACTGGCCTTGTGCCTAACTCCTGGAGAGGAGTAAATTAATTCTCTTACACGAGGTTGCATGCGTTTTACATAAAGTCTTGTTGCATTATATAAGCTGGAAGCATCAATAATAGTTAAATAATTGGGCATCTAGCTCTCAGCTTTAACTTGTGTGTTGACATACCGGGAAATTCTAATGACTTTTTAAATTGTGTATGATCGTCATTGAATCGAGAGAACTGAAAGTTTGTTCCATTGCTACTAAGTTCTTTGATTGATGAAACAATTGCTGCTATTCCTGAAAGAATACAATCTTGATAATATTTTCGGCTGTTGCAATCTTGCCATCACCTATATTCAGAAGTAGGGAAGTAAACTCACCTTTGATTGGGTCACTATTTTGATGCACTCTCATGTTTGTATATAACATTATAGCCTTGATGCACTTCCATAAATATGACAGTATAGCGCAAGTATTGAACTCGTCGGTGGGAGTCTATGTGGAACAACTGGAAGTGTTTGGCGGAAGTCACCTGATAATAATAGCGTAAACCCAGCAACCACAGCATTAGCTCTCTTGAGACCACGCAATGTTTTATCTAGAGCTTTGAACACTTTATGAGCTATTGTATGTTAATCCCGTACGATCAAAGAACAATTTTATAAAATATTAGATGAATCTGATCCCTTTATATTTGGAAAATTTGATTATCATGTTTGGTTAAATGGCAATTTAAATGCTGAGTGAGCTGTTCTACCCACCGGAAGAAGAATACTTGCAATATTCGATAACGCCATTTTGTCTGCTGACCTAACCTTTTCAAGAATTAACTTTGCAAATATATGCATTTCCTATAACTCCGAATGCATCAATGAATATACGTTGATCTTGTTGATTTTAAACATTATTAATTACGGTACAAAAATTAGGTAGTTGCTAGTTATTGAGTTGTCGATACAATGATATGATGGACAATTGATACTTGCTCAAATGGTTGTTTATTTACTCCTCGCGGAGTTAGGCACAAGGCCAGTTTTATCTTACTCCCACAAGTAAGATGTGACCACAGCTTGGGTCGAGAAAGTGGGGTTAAAAGCCAGCGCTCGAGAGGTGAGCACTCTGGCCATTTAAAAATTGCCTGGGCAGCCCCGTCGGCATTCCCCTGTAGGGGCGCCTCAGACAGTAAGCAATAAACTTACTCCTCCCCAAAGAGGGGAGGCGAAGCCTGGGAGGGTGGACCTCCTAGAACTGCACAGGACAGGCGTGCAGTATCCATCGGAACAGATACTACAATGGTTGATAACTAATCTCACGTGTCCATACTGTAATGACTTGATGTGCATTAATTCAATTCGGCGAGACAAGGTACAACAACGTCAGTGTTTTGCCATTCATTTTAGAAAGTATATATTCAATATGACCTTGAGGTATATTGAATATGTCGCCCGAAAATGTTATACAAACCTTATTATATTGATTGCATTCACCAAGAAGAAAATCCTCACTTATTTTTTCAATTTTGTTTCAGTGTAAAGTTCTCAGAAATCAAGGGGGTGGGCCTTCCTGGGGCTAACACTTGATTTCTATTTGAAATACATAGATATCCGAGTGTTCCATCAAAGTTCTCCTTTACCTCTCAAATGTTGAGTTAGCTAAAAAGTGAAGAACTTTAATTTCCCTCTCCCCAATTGACCAGTTAAGTATGTTATAGAATATCTTTCTTGTGGTTTCTTAGTCTTACCGGATTCAAGGACAAGAATTCATCTAGTCTGGTGGAGTATCCAGCCAAGTGCTGTTACTTGAAGTAATATCACTAGGAGAAGGTACGCTATTACTCGTAAAAGCTAGTGTATAGCCAGTGTATAGCCGTGTATAGCCACTGTATAGCCGTGTCGAGGGGATTTTATTTGAGCTTCGAATATTAATTTGAATATTTGGTCAGGGTTTACTTGTAGGTGGAAGTATCCTCATGTCAAGTTGTCTTAACAAACCCGTGTACATAGAGACCGAAGACACTCGAGGATGGTGTCTAGAACGTAATTCAAACTCTTTCAAAATCCTGTTTTTCTCATTTTACTTTAGTGTACGTTCTTATAAATCAAGGGGCCACTTACTGGGGCTTACATTTTATTTCTATATGAGATACATAAATATTAAAATGTTTTATTTACGTTCTCCTGAACCTCTCAAACGCTGGGTTAGTAAAGAAGTGAAGAACTTTTTTTGTTTCATTTTACTTCAGTCGATGTTCTCAAAAATCAAGGGGCCCCTTCCTGGGGCGAACACTTAATCCTTATATGAGATACATATATATTCGAATATTCTATTAAAATTCTCCTTTATCTCTCAAGTTAGTAAAAAGTGAACAACATTAATTTTCCTCTCCCCAATTGACCAGTAAACTATGCTGTAATATATCTTTCTTGTGGGCACTTGGTCTTACCGGATTCCAGGACAGGAATCTACCTAGTCTGGTGGAGTATCCAACTAAGTTCTGTTATTTGAGGTAACATTACTTGGGGTAGATGCACTATTCCTCGAATGAGCCAGTGTATAGCCATGTCGACAGGATCTTATTTGGGCTTTGAATATTATGTTACTTTGAATATTTGGTCAGAGTTTACTTGTAGGGTGAAGTATCCTCATGTCAGTTTGTCCTGACAAACCCTTCTACAGAGATCGAAGACACTCGAGGATAGTGTCTAGTACGTAATGCATTTTTGTGTGACTCCCAAAATTGTTTGGGATCAGACACTGTACACGTAGTCAAAATGATTGCAAATAAATGTGTAGTTTTACTTGCCAATTTAGACATATATGCTGCTTCCTGTAATGTAGTACCACGGCAATTATCCTCAAATAACTCGTGCAAACTACATGCAAACTACATGCATCACTGAATGTATTTGTAACTTTAGTATCGATTATTTTGAGGCGTTTTAAACTATGTGGTCTTCTAATATGGCGTAGAAGAAATTTCAAACAGAAACATTCAAATTGATTTGAATGCATTATGTGCACCCTGCCCGAAAACTTCTATTTAACTCATGGACAGATAACCTGGAACTATATTGCCATGTAATCGTCAGTTGTAAACCTTATTTTGGTGTGCCATATGCAATGAGCGTAGACATATGTTTGCACAGAAAAAAAGTCTGTTGGATACAATTTAAATAAAGCTTCAAAGTTTTTTTCTTCTTTATTTTATTGTATTTATCTTCCCCCCCCCCCCCAGCAGTAAGATGTGGCACAAGGTCAAGAAAGTGGGATTGAAAAGCCAGCGCACTAGAAGAAGAGCACTCTGGCCTACAAAACATTGCTGGGCAGCCCGTCGGCATTGCCCGGTAAGGGCGCCTCAGGCGATTAGCAATAAACTAACCCGATTCTCAATGGGTGAGAAGGCAAAACCTAGGGGGGTGCAGCTCCTAGAACAATCCCTAAGACTGGCGAAATCAAGACCCGAATGCCAAGACGGTACCGGTTTACAGAGTGTAGTATCCATCGAAACAGATACTACACTCTGATTTTAGCCAAAGTGCTAACGAGAATATGTATATTTTTTTAATTAAAAAAAAAATAGAAATCCATCAGAGTAGTTGAAGATTAATATGAAACTCTACTTGATGCATTACTTGCAGTAAAGTATATCCTCTGCAGGACCGGCGGGACAGTTATAAAAGTGTGTGTGTGTGTGGGGGGGGGCTCGCCTAAAAAGGGGGGGGGCGATCAAACACATGCATATATAACTTCATTATTGATGACCGTAAAGTGGGGGGGAAGTAAAAAGGTGGGGGGGGGGCCACCGTCCATGCTCTGTCCATTTTCTAGAGTGACTGGCAAGTGAATAACTGGGAGATGATTTACATGTATGTGAAAGTTAAGCATTCTCCAAATGGATTCATTGGTTTATCTGTAACGACCGGTTTACTATCTCTTAACTTC
Organism: Sepiola atlantica; assembly: GCA_963556195.1. Lineage (NCBI taxonomy): Eukaryota > Metazoa > Mollusca > Cephalopoda > Sepiida > Sepiolidae > Sepiola > Sepiola atlantica. The sequence goes on from OY744550.1 coordinate 30,779,769, forward strand.
ATCATGAAATTTAATGTCAATTGTTAGAACAGCTTGGCCACTGCCTTCACTTACAAATGCACTTAATTGATTTCATACTGTTATGATATTCAACATTGATATACACGTTAAAATCTTATAAAGGGGAATATTATATCGTACAGCTCACCGGTTGTCCACAACATTTGCTATGTTGTCACCTATGGTAACTGTCGTCTCGAAGCATTCAGCGTTCATAGCTAGTCGGCGATATAGTGGGTAAAAATAAAGTAAAGTGGTCGACCGTAGTCGAGAGCGACCCGAAGGCTCTTTTTTCATTGGCTAAGATCAAAGTGTAGTATCTGTTCCGATGGATACTGCACCCCATACTGGTATTGTCTTGGCCTTCGGGGCTGACTTATGTCGGTCAATGGGTCTGTCCTGTGCAGCTCTAGGAGGTCCACCCTCCCAGGCTTTGCCTCCCCTCTTTGAGGAGGAGTAAGTTTATTGCTTACTGCCTGAGGCGCCCCTACCGGGGAATGCCGACGGAGCTGCCCAGGCAATTTTTAAATGGGCAGAGTGCTCACCTCTCGGGCGCTGGCTTTTCAAACACCACTTTCCTGACCCGACCTTGAGTCACATCTTACTTGTGGGAGTAGGATAAAAACTGGCCTTGTGCCTAACTCCTGGAGATAAGTAAATCAATACTACACCAAGGTGTGGAAGAGTGCACCACTTCTTTCCCAGGATTACTCCACTTACCCTTGATCCTCACCTTATAATGCTGAGTGGTTAGCAAGGGGCATCAAGTAACAGTTATTTAGTCTTTAGTATGACGCGACCTGGATTGAACCCCGACATTGCCGAAAACCCTAACCATTATGCCAAATATGCCGGTTTATTCAATTGAGTTTCACTCAAGAACTGTTGGAGATATCTTTAGAGCATTACCCTTTTCCATACATGGCGAAAGACTGTTTATTCTCCCACAGGGTTCATGAGTTATGTGTCGTAAAATGAATATGTATTGTGCTTTGGCATTTAATATGCAAAACTGGTTGTACAAACCCATCAATGAGTCCCTTCGAAGATGCGATATTTCTTCGGATTAACTAACCCTAAAAGATACTGATATGCCGTAAAACCAATAGGTTGTGTGGTTTGGCATTAAATAACTCGCAAATAATTAATATTCCATTAGCACGTTACAACATTAAATAAACTGAAGAAAGTTTTATATGCAGTTACACAATAGGCAGGGTGTTTAAGCATTAAATAACCTAAAAAAGGAATTGATATGCCGTAAAACAAATATGTATTGTGTTTTTGCCATTAAATAACCTGGAAAACATGTGCGTTATGTCGAAAAACAGATAGGTAATGATTTTCAAGATTAAATAATTCGAACGTGGGTTGATATGCCGCAAAAAATATGAAGAACATTTTTGGTTGTTCAGGCTTGTCGCAATAAAATATTTCCGCCGCCATTTTGATGATTATAGTCGTCATGAATTTTAACCGGTTGTCTACATCTCATTTAGTCACTGATTGAAGTATCTAACTGATGTCTGTGTCAAATTCCTGCCAGGCCTCCTTGTTGTTCACTGGGGCCACTTTATCTTTCGGGAATCCATTTTCTTGGAGTGGCTGCGTTCTGTGGGATGAATCCTGATTCCGCACATCCTCTGTTTTACCAGTGCTTGTAGCTGAACGTTGTTTTTCATTCCCCACTCCTCAAGGTATTTCATCCGGCTTTGGTGTACTTTTAAGCCCCTCTTGTTCTTGCATGTCTAGCCGCATCCGCATCTGTTCATAATCGATTGGGTATTTCTGTTCGATTACGTTAAATCTGTTCTGATTGAGATCTCTTCAACCACCATCTCTCTCATGATCCCATTGGATATTTGGGGTACTTCTCACAAAGCATGCAACATGTGCATCTAACAGACCTTGCCCCTAAGGAAGTGGCGTGGTGTATTGGTTACATACGTGGACTGGTTTATCGACCTACCTGGTTCGAGTTCTGCATCACTTTCACTAACACCCGGTATGAATCCATGCATACTCCCTCCAGCTATGGATTCAATAGTAGGGTAGACTAGACTCCCAAGCCTTGGTTGTGCAACTAGTATAGGAAAAGGAAAACACCGAAATAATACTAGTCTTTCTCTGCGTGTTCTGTTTCTAGTCGTCCTTGATTTTTCCCCGCTAGATGCAAGTAATGTCGATCTATGAAAGGTGCAGTTCGGTATTGCTCAACCCTAGCTTCATTATAGATTTCTCCTTGCATACAGCATTACACGAGGTATCCATTGTGTCCAGAAATATATATATATATTTATATATTTTTTGGTCTTCTTTCAATAATATCAAAAGCAAATTTGATATAGTTCAGATCGATTCGAATAGAAATCAGTTTCCAAATGGAAAAAATGAAGCTCAATATTTAGAATATTAAATAGAGCTTAGAATAAATAAAGTATTAGATTCAAAATTATACCTATGATTTAATAACAATTTCGGAACAAAAAACTCTTACACATGTTTCCAGAAGATTTAACGGTAAACACAGGTAATCCAGGCTGTTTACTCCAAACAACGACCCCATTTTCATCAGAAAACCGAGGAAAAGACACATCTGAATGTAATCCAGAAAAGATCACAGGAAAAATGTCACAGAGTTCAAATCGTTAGAAAGAAAGGGTTAAACAGAATTTTTAAAAACAGTCAAAACTAGTCAAGAGAAAACGTTAATGTTCAATAGACAGTAACATGTGTATAGAATAAAATTCTAAAGATTTTATGAAGTCAATAGTCCGAAAATCAAAGTAAATACATTGGGTATCTTCCATTTCCGGCACAGAGGTCGAAGATTGGAGAATTCTGTTCAAGGATGGCAATCAAATTAAGTAAAATAACAAAAGGTTATGAAATTCCAAAAAAATATTTTTAGGAAAATATATAGTTCGAGGGAGATATTTAAAAAAAAATATTGAAGTGTTTTTTTTTTAACCTACAGACGACGTTGTTTCGGGCTCTCTTAACCTCATCATTGTAGGCGTGGCGGTTGCAGGCGGTCGCATGGGCGCGAACGCAGTTCGTAGCATCAGGCTAGAATCACGAGACATACGACCAGGACCACACAACCACGAGAAATCGACACAGACAGTAATTGAAATTAGGATACACTCACCTGGGATGCGGGTGAAGTTTCTAACCATCTACAGTGTTCAATGCTCGAGCGGAACTTGCTTATATATATATATATATATATATATATATATATATATATATATATATATATATATATATATATATATATATATATATATATATATATATATATATATATATATATTAGGAAGTGGCAGAAGGGAGATGTTGTATCGCTCCTAGTAATTAGGAATCTGTTTTCTTGTTGATGCCCGTAAAAATGTAAATGATTACCAGACTATTATTACGCCAAGTCGCCTGATTAATCCACTTATGACCAAAATCAACTGAGCATAATAATCCTCCGTACAGAGAAACAGTCACAAAATAGTTCGTTACTGCTTTCACTTTTTTCCGCCGTTGGTTCATCCACCAGGATGTCGTCAATGTACCAACTAGTAGCCTGTTTCACTATTTTCCTCTTGATGAGTACTGTTTTGAGTATTGCCGACAGAATTTTAAGCGCAGAGTTTAGGCCAAACACTAATATGATTAGGTTATAGGTTTAATCTTTTTTATTTCGCCAGCTGGTACTTCCACAGTTTTTTATTTAATGTGGATTTGTCGATAAGCAGATTTTAGATGACTAATGTTAAAGTTCATTGCATTTTCCTCCATTCACACATGATCTCGCCCAATAAACCAGTACTGTCCGGGCCTTCGGATCTGGATTTACGCCAGTCTATCGGTTGTCCGTCCTGTGCAGTTCTAGCAGGTGAACCCTCCCAGGCTTTGCCTCCCCTCTTTCAATTTTTAAACCCCACTTTCCCGACCCGACCTTGGGTCACATCTTACTTGTGGGAGTAAGATAAAAACTGGCCTTGTGCCTAACTCCTGGAGAGGAGTAAATCAATACTCAACTGGTCAACTGACATTCATGCCCAACACCACATGACACCTGCAACGATGCTTATCGAAATGAAGTCACATATGCAAAACACGTGAACATCACAGTTCCAAATACATTAACCGGAATACTCTTTGATATACTTATGTATCAGACAAAAATAAGTATCTACCCCATCCCCGAAAATTAGCAATAGAATTTTAATTTAAAATAAAAATCAGTATTAGCGTATATTGTGGATCTGCGGTTGATTACAGCAAAAAACACGGAAATCAAGGGGGCGTAACTCAGTCTGTCATATTAACACGTAATAAATCAATAGCGATCGGCAAAATACGATAAAACTGATTTTTATTTTTTTAGTTTTGATAATGTTTGGTATTTTTTCTGTGTATACTAATTATTTCCTAATATATAAGTTTTTATTTGAAACTGCGTTTTCCATATGTGACCTCATCTATATAAGCACCCCTGCAACAATTCTGTTGTGCTGTTGAGTGCAATCGCCTTGGTAGTTCATTGCATTCTGTGTTCTATCAGTTGCACACCACTTATGCTGTTGTATTGACCTTCTCTCACACTATCAGCGTTAATACTGATGGTCCTAATCTATGTATTGACCGGTTTTCCACCTACCGAAATAGCTTGTGCCTTGACGTCGTTCCCCAACAGCTTAACAAGTTTTAAAGGTTTCGACCACCAACAAACAAGAATACTGTTTGATTTCAATCAAATGAGTCTATTACAAGCATCTGTCTCATAACTTGAAGGTAATGGGTTCAATCCCTGAGCTGTGCAGTATTATTTTATCTGAATTTTCTCTTCAGCCAAACATGCAGTTTTCATGTTTAAACGGTTATTTCTTGCATGAGTTTATGATACATCAGTCACATTCAACGTTTTTATATTTAAATTATAAAATCCTTATTTTACAGATTTAAATAATTTCTTTTAAGTGTCAGTATTTTTAGAATATCTCTCAAACACATTTAAAATGGCCATGTACATGGATATAATTGAGAGGATTGTCAAATGCAACATTTTGGGGCACTCCACTAGGAGTTGGGTAGATGCATCACACATCACTACGGACATACGTGTCCAGTAGATCTACTACAAGTGTCGCATTCTTAATGGCAAATGATTTCTGAAACAGAGAAAATGCAAGACGCGTCTTCATACGGCTCAGGACAACAACAAAATCTGGATCGTTACTCACTGGCTTTCTTGGCCTTTTGGCTAAGATCAAAGTGTAGTATCTGTTCCGATGGATACTGCACCCCATAGACTGGTATTGTCTTGGCCTTCAGGGCTTGATTTACGCCGGTCTATGGGTCTGTCCTGTGCAGTTCTAGGAGGTCCACCCTCCCAGGCTTTGCTTCCCCTCTTTGGGGAGGAGTAAGTTTATTGCTTACTGCCTGAGGCGCCCCTACCGGGGAATGCCGACGAGGCTGCCCAGGCAATTTTTAAAGCCCACTTTCCTGACCCGACCTTAGGTCACACCTTACTTGTGGGATTAAGATAAAAACTGGCCTTGTGCCTAACTCCTGGAGAGGAGTAAATCAATACTGCATCACTTTTACTAATATCCTTGGGAAACGTATATTCTCCCTCCAGCTATCGGTGACCTAGTAAGGTTGACTAAACTCTCTTTGTCTTGGTTGTGCAGGACAAAAGGTTTGGTATTATTATACCTTGATTTTAATCTGTACGGGGAATTCATTTCATCCGTCTTCTAGTTATAATTAACAAATTCGGTAGGGTGATACTGAAAAAACAAGAAAAACACGCAAATATTTAACCTTAAAATGTGACTGAAAACTTAAAAATATCCCCGTATCTGTTTTACAAAAATGACGTGTATTTTTAATGTTCATAATATCTAGATTGTAAACAGAGGGGTATAAAGCACTGCTGAAACACCTAAGGATCTCAATTAGTCGTTTTCTCTCCCCCATCCAGTTATATATATATATATATATATATATATATATATATATATATATATATATATATATATATATATATATATATATATATATATATAATCCGAGTATGGTATAGATCTACAGGGTATACATCCAGGGGAGTTGAACAGGATTTATGAGTGCTCAATAAAAATATAGAGCAGAAATATAAATAATAATTTATTTCATTTTGACTACAAAATTGATTTTGTTTCACAAAAAAAAATCAATTTTGTAGTCAAAATGAAATAAATTATCATTTATATATATATATATATATATATATATATATATATATATATATATATATATATCCCTCCGACCGACATGAATTAACATCCCTACACTGAAGATTGCGTAAGCATGAAACATCGATGTCTGTAGGTAATAATAATTAATATTTACTTAAAAAATACTATTATAGCCCCCTTTACAAGGATTGGTTCACTTTGTGAGAATTTAATCATGAGCAGTTATACTACGGCTTAAATGCGAGATTCCAACTCCTTTTTTTTTAATCCTGTTCTTCTGTTCACTGTATCGCCAGCTGATTTGGGGGTTTATAGAGTTAAATATCTCTACGAGTCAGTGGCGACTTAGAAACCAGGTTCGAGCCTTCCGACCGACATGAATTAACATCCCTACACTGAAGATTGCGTAAGCATGAAACATCGATGTCTGTAGGTAATAATAATTAATATTTATTTAAAATTATATATGTATATGTATATGTATATATTTATATATATATATATATATATATATATATATATATATATATATATATATATATATAGTAAAAAAGAAATGTGGTAAATAAATACCATCAAAGCTTGTTATAGATGCAATATGTATTTTACAAAAAAGAAAAGACAAATCGAAGACGATTTTTTTTTTCCTCTTTTTATAAACTAACATTAAGTATGTATGTAGTTTATAGTTATACAGATATTTCGCTAATAAAATTAGCTTATTCATTGTAGTTGAAAATTCCGATGTAATTGGAAAGCCCGCTTCTGTTGGTGTGAGCCGGCGAGTGGGATGTTGTTTTTTTTTCCTCTCTCGTATGAAATCACGCAAGCACGTGGAAGGTTATAGTATTAAAGGTTCATACTTTTTTTTTTAATTTGTCGCTCGAAAAAGTAGAGCACTATAATGGTAGTATTAACACAGCATGACGTCACTTGCATCATGCATCGTTTCTTTCTCTTAATAGTAGAATGCCTGTTAATGTTAAAATTATCATAGTTTATTCGCTGTTTACAATTGGCCTAGCGGTTAGCGACGTCTGATTGGAGTTGAAAAATACTTGTAGTCCGGGGTTTCGAATCGCAAGACCGGTAGTGAATAGTTATATCTCTAGGCTGATGAGTTCCGATTGAAACGTATACGTACATAGATAATAAACAATAACATATATATATATATATATATATATATATATATATATATATATATATATATATATATATATATATATATATATAGGTGTGTGCGTTCGTGGCCCTCCAAATACACAATGTGTATTATTATAATTAATGATTTACGAAAATTAGATTTAAAACAAGTGAATGTTAATATAATAAGAGTGGGCATAACCCAACCCTCGGGATCCGTCCATCGCCAATATATATTACGAGCTATACCTTGTCGGCGTTACCCGGGAATCTTTTTACAATTAATTATGTTTCGCTTTTTTTTAATTGTAATTATGCAATTTATCTGTGTATTTTGTTTTTTTAACAAATCATTATTTTAATTTTTAAATAGATTTAAATTAAATTATTTCGGAATATTGTTTGGACATTGATGATTAATTGCATCGAATTGTTATTAAACATAAGTAATTGTTGTTTAGGTATAAATGGCGTTTTTATTTCTGTTTATAAAATTATTATGGGTGAATAGCTTTCAAAACTGAAATATTGCAGTATAATTAAAAGAAAAAGATTAAATGACTTTCTATTCGAACGTTTAAAGGCTTCCAAATGCTTTTCAAATTT
>OY744550.1:30792756-30850256 GCA_963556195.1 Sepiola atlantica
TTTTAATAAAATTCGAGCAGAAAAAACAATTCTAGGATTAGATGACTGATAACACCGACGCACGGCTACAGAAATTTGATTAGCAAATGTTATGCTAATATTACCTAACTAAGGTAATCTGAGGTACGCCGGACATTTTGGAAGACCAAAAAGTTTAGGCTTATGAAAGTGGGTGATCTTGGTAACGATATTATAATTAACAATATCGAGAGGGTAACCATTTTCGATGAGGACCTCTTTGATAAATTTAATCTCCGAATCAATCAGGGATTCAGAGCAAATCTTTAAGGCACGATGAACCAAACATTAAATCAGATTTATGTTCCTTTGTTTGGGACAAAAAGAATTCCAGTGAAAATATAAACCAGTAAATGTAGGTTTGCGGTAAAAAGATGTAAGAAACAATGAATCAGATTTATGCACTAGTACATCCAGAAAAGGAAGGGTGGTATTGTGTTCCCTCTCACAGGTGAACTGTAAGGCTGGGTGTAATTGATTGAGTGCATTAAGAAATAATATGAAATCTGACTCATTGTTAAACACGCAAAATGTATCATCAACGTATCGAAAGTAAGTAAATGGTCTATTGATACGAGTCAAAAGATTATGCTCGTGAAAACCTACGAAGATATTGGCCAACGCAGGACCAAGTGATGACCCCATAGAAATGCCGTCGATTTGCTGATACATGACATTATCAAAATTGAATTCGACAGATATGGTAGCAAACCGCATCAGTTCTACGAAGACCTCCTCAGAGATAGTGGGGCAGACTGAACACCCACGATATAGTACATCAGCATCGATTGTTTCTTGTAAGGGAACGCATGTATATAAACTGCTGATGTCGAAAGAACACATAAAATTATTCTCGGCAGAAAAAGGGCAATTGTGTATATATTCAGCAAAAGTGAATGAATCTTTAATCCAGTTGGCCGAATATACTTCAAGTACAGGTTGAAGCAACTCAGCCAACCATTTAGCTAACTTGTGCTGAACCATAGAGAGAATCGTTCTTACGGGTATATTTTTCTTATGTGTTTTTTGGTAGGCCGTAAAGACGTGATCTTATAGACTCTATTGGTCGGATAATATCGTATATTTCCCCAGGAAGAACAGCTTTCTTAACCAATTTGAGTAATCTTTTTTGAAAATTACTTTCAATAGAAAGGGTGTTACCCCTTTGTAAACAAAAGGAATGGCTTCTAGGACTCAATTATTTTTTTCCTAAACTTGTTACTGGTCTTCATTCTACTTTTTAAAAGTGTTTAGTCGTAATGCTTGAATTATTTCCACGTATTTACTCTGATGAGTGTGGACGAAAGCCGGCTTAGTATATTCATGTATTGTTTTTTCCTCTTGTTTTTACACTTTTCAATTTCATTCCACCCAAAAACTGTCACACACGTCTATATTCCTTGCTTTAATAAAATTTTGTACCACTAGAAATGTATTTAACATATATATATATATATATATATATATATATATATATATATATATATATATATATATATATATATGATAAGAAAATGGAAATAATATTCCACCGTAATGGAAAATGAGAAAGAAAGGAAACAAAATTATTTATGTATTCATCAATGTTTCGTCTTTATTTCAAGACGTCATCAAATATTTGAAAATGTTTGGTACGTTTGTGACGTGAAAAGGATGTTTTCGTTCTTTTTTTTTTAACGAAACATAGCCGTAAGATTTAATATGTGTAATGCGTCTATGAAATAGAATGAGTGTATTTATTTTCAAACCAACACGTAAAAATAAAAATAATTATATAAATAGCTCTATTTACTAGAGAGCACTTTTTTATAAGCCCGGTTGAAATTCTGTTGATTTTTATTCTGTGGCCGTCTACTTTACCTGGATTACTCTCTCTCTCTCTTTCTCTCTCTTTTTTTTCTCTCTCTCTCTCTCTCTCTCTTTCTCCATCTTTCTCTCTCTCTCTCTCTCTCTCTATATATATATATATATATATATATATATATATATATATATATATTTATTTATATATATATATATATATATATATATATATATATATATATATATATATATATATATATATATATATATATATATATAGTCTAAATAATTTATAAACAAAGAAAAAAATGCATTTTAAATTCCTACGGATACAAACTAAGTTTTACATATCGCAAACTTAGAATTTGAATATGCCGACTTACCGCTGAAAAATTCACAAATACAAAGGTGATTAAACCATATAACATTCAACTGAAATTGTAAAATAAAAAGAAAACGGGGATCATCAGCTGTTTACCATGTAACTGTTTCGTAGATTTAAAAACAGAACAGGTATTAAATTCATGGGACTTCAGTGGTACTGATCAAAATACCACTTACCCTATAACCAAATGTAGACACAATTCAGTTATTATTTCACTAACATATATATATATATATATATATATATATATATATATATATATATATATATATATATACTAAATAATATATATATAAAGTAAAATATATATATAAATAAGTAAATAAATAATAGCAAGTAAAATAATACTATTAAAATACACACACACATATATATATGTATATATATATATGTATATATATATATATATATATATATATATATATATATATATATATATATATATATATATGCAAATTAGGCATCCAAATCGTTCTCTCTAAATAGTTTATCTGTACTATATATACTGAATGTCAGAATGTTATGCTGTATTATTGATTTAAATAACAACAACAACCTTTTTTTGATGGTAATATAGGAGTGATAAATGAAAATACCTTTCGCATTTATTCGTTTAGATATGTATTTTATTAATTAAACATGTCCAAATGTATTTATAAAATGAACTTAAAACCAATATGTTTTTAAAGCTAGAGCTTTATAAATATTTATCATACAAACATTTAATCCGGCTTACTTAAATGCAATTACGTTTCAGCAATCTAATGCTTGTCGGGGGCGAGAAATAATAAAGAAACTAAATTCGTACAATGGCTATAAAAAAGAAAACCTTGAAAATCACCCCGCCCCCCCCCCAAAAAAAAAAACGACAACAGCACGGGAGGGTCGATGAAAGTGTATCTTGTCATCCCTTCTATATCATTTTTTATTCTTATTTATTGCCTCTTACTCTTATTATATATTTTTATTTATTTAAATTTATTAAGAATTCTCCGTAAGTAAAAATGAAAGTGTCATTTTCTTTCTTTACATTTTCTTTTATCTAATAGTGTTTTAAATATTTTTTTATATTTATAATTGTAATCCCATAATAGGCTTTATTTATATTATCTCTTAATTACTTTTATTCTCGTCCAGGGTAATTTGTTTGAAGTGACCACAACTAATGCCTACATCCCCTGTTTGGTTTAATAATTCATCTCTCTCACTCTCTCACTCTCTCACTCTCCCACTCTCTCACTCTCTCTCTCTCTTACTCTCTCTCTGCGAATCTAATGAGCGCTAATTTTTCATTGAGACACAGATAACACATAGGATTGTGCACCGTAAGTACTGGGCCCCTCTTTAAAATCATCTATGGGTACCTTATTATTCGTCTACAGAAACCGTATGTATTGATTGTATACTTTAATAACTCAGAAAAAGGAGGACACTTTGTGAAGTATCGGACTTCTTTTTTCGGTTATTAAATGATGCTTTATAGTTAGAATACCTGGTTTTAAAATTTGTGCTGTTAACCCCCTCACACACACGCACACGTAAAATCTCTTTTGATCAGGATTATCATCTGGGTGCATTGTTCGTATGTAGACTATACTCTTAGTTAGACATTTTTCTTGTAATGGACAATGATATTTGTTTCTGTAATTACAGTCCTTATTTTTGTTATCAATACTGTCTTGGTTTTATTAATCTTTTTTGTTGTTTTCATATCTATTTTTCTGGTTTATGATATGTCTCTCATGGCTTTGAATTATTTCTTCCATTTTTACGTACAACTATAGCTAAGTTTTATGGTATTTCTATTGAATTTTTCATGCAGTAGATTTTTAGTAAGGAAATGTAGATTTAAAAAGTTAAAGACCATATGACCTGTTTTGGATATATATATATATATATATATATATATATATATATATAATAAATGTTTTTATTCAGACATGTACAAGGTCTGCTACACTGGCATGTCGATGTTATCGATCTACAGCTATCAAGAGCTGAGTTCTCATCAGGCAGAAAGTTTGTTTGTGATCTAACCAGGTCGGTGAAGTCCAGGAAGAACCTGGTCGGATCACAAAAAACTTTCGGCCTGATGAGACCTCAGCTCTTGATAGCTGTAGATCGATAACATCGACATGCCAGTGTAGCAGACTTTGTACATGTTTGAATAAAAACATTTACAATACAGCTCTATATCTTCATTGAGCACTCATTTTATAAGCCCGGTTTGATTCCCTATGGATTTCTACCCTGTGGATTTTTTCTCTACCTGGATTACTATATATATATATATATATATATATATATATATATATATATATATATATATAATTGAAATTAGAAGTCTTTATCAATGCAAGATTAATGATTTTTATTTTATTTTTGTTACTTTAATCTTATCAATTTCGGAATAAAATTCCATCATCAGAGTTGACCAGTATTGTGTCATTTTTTTTTCATCAAAAACACACAAAAAAAAAATAAAAATAAAAATATATATAACAGCGGTATTCGTCAGGCGTTTTTCGTGTCGAGATATATTGCTGATCGGAAATATTTTAGGACAAATAATTTCAATTATAGTCATGTTTACAATTTATGTCTTGAAATAAAAGTTAGAAATAACATTTGTAATAATAAGTCAAGTAAAAAAAACTGTTAGTGTGGTGCTATTACTAAAAAAGTACGTTGCTTTCAAACAGCTGTAAAGTGGAAAATGGATCTAACGAATAAAAACGAATTATAATTATTTAAAAAACTCAATTCTATTTACGAAAAGCAATGTTTTGCATAAAGTGTCAACCCTTTCCTCACTTACTAGAGAGCTCAATATACGGGGGCAGGGTAAATATAGTCATCTATAGACAGTTGTTTCGTCGTAACACGTCTCTCTAGTGTGGCGAGACATGATAAGCCTTTTCATGCTGAGATTCGACCTACACACACACATACACACACACACACACACACACACACACATATATATATATATATATATATATATATATATATATATATCAGTGTATTTATATCCATACATATATAAAAGTATTCAGTGAAAACCGGTTTTTCACGGTACATTTGGTCATCAGATTTCAACAATGGAAATTAAAAATACTAAAATATAGAATATATCGTTAATAATAATAATAATAATAATAATAATAATAATAATAATAATAATAATAATAATATATGTGTGTATATATATATGTATATTTTTATGTACATAAAAAATATATGTGTGTGTGTGTGTGTGTGTGTGCGCGCGTGCGCGCGTCCGTATGTCTATAACCTTCGTTTTTTTTGTCAATTTACTGTTCACACTGAATTGAAATCAGCAAATATACTGCTCCCCCCCCCCCAAAAGAGTCTTCTCGCTTCTTTTAAACAGATCCTGATCACGGGTTAAGTTGAGGAGGGGGGGGGTAATACAACACTGCTAAAAGCTGGTCAGCTGTTTAAGAATTTGGGTGTGGTGCTAACATTCTGTTTCGTAGAAGTCTCGACTTATCTTTCCCTGTGGTCATTTTTACTTTGGACGTTAGAATTTGTTCCTAATTATATATTCCGTTAGCATTAACATTAACATAGAAATATTTCTGTGTGTCTAGTGGAAAATATTTTTCAAGTAAAATAAATAAATAAATAGTATTACCTGGTGTTGACCGGATTGGATTGTCGAATAGCATCATACGCATCATATTAAGGAGAGTTTACTTTGTCAGCTAGAAATCTTATCCACTGAGTTATTCAGCTTTATGTTTATCACGCTTATAAATAGATTAATTGCATCGTGTAACATGTTAGACAAGTGTTATTAGTTCCTTTAAGGGGCAGCTAGAGACGCAGAACTACTTCCATTATGTTGACATGCAAATTGCACATGTGAATACACTTATATTTAAGGTACACTCTCTAGTATGTATTCGTCTTTAGAGATAGACATGCACACAGACAGAGAGGTTTTATCCTTTATTGTATTTATTGAGCAATACATCTACGTATATAGAGTGCAATAAATAGAGAGAGAGAAAGAGAGGAGCAGACGGGCAGACGGACAGACAGACAGACAGACAGACAAACGGAGAGACGTTACATACTAAATATACTCAAATTCTATCCTTACATGTAATTATGTTAAAAAAAGGAATCTATATTTTGTGCTTTCATATAAATTTATTTTGTTTTAAATCGGGGAGTAGAATCGAAACCGCACACTCGATGTTTTCTCCTAATACTTTCTTAACTAAACAATTCAGACATTCGTAAAGTTAAATTTTAAAATAACAGACCTAAAAAGTATCGGATATATGTATTTGAAATTTTTAGGGGTTTCTGTCCCACTTTCGGGCACTTAGAGGTGAACGTAGAGACTCGAGACCACTTCCATTGAAAAATTTATATATAGGATTTAAATTTCATCAAAATAGGATATACAGTGTAACCCGGATATAAGAGCACCGGATATAAGAGAACCCCGAATATAAGAGACATTGTCTCAGGTCCAAAATTACAGCCTTTGTTAATGTCTATAAATTAGACCCGGATATAAGAGAAACTCTGCTATAAGATAGTTCTTCTCCGGTCCCGTCCTCCCCAATATAAGAGAGTTCGTTTTGAGTGACAGTGTGATGTCGTAAATCAGTCAAAAGACGTTGCTAAATTTTCTCACCTCATTAGTGAGTCTTTCTATGACCTTCACTATAGCCATATTCGTTAAATATTCGTAAAAAAGGTTTCTTTTTTTGTTGTTGTTAGAAGGCGAACCCGGATATAAGAGACTTATTCTCCGGTCCCGACAGCTCTCTTATATCCGGGTTTTACAGAGAGATTGGTGTGCAATAAAAAATTACTGCCTTTTTTAAGAAAAAGTAATTTTTAACTGAATTATTTGTGCAAACTGATTGAAAAGTATTTTTTATATCTATAACTGTTAAATAAACTAGTGTTCTGTGCGTAAAAAGCGTTATATGTGGTGTTTCCATACTTACATAAACAAAATAGACAATACCCGGATATGAGAGGAACCCGGATATAAGAGACTTATTCTCCGGTCCCGACAGCTCTCTTGTATCCGGGTTACACTGTATATATGAAAGGGTGCACTCAGAGATTTGGGAACACCTCAATTGTCTTCCCCGGTAAATTTTACATGAGAATACACTTTTAGATTTTACACACAAACATCACATACACAGACATTGAGTTTTATATATAGAAATAAGGTTTTGCAGTTAAATCTGACACAAAAAGAAAACGAAATAGGCACTAAAAACAAAAGTTGTATATGCAGAGACCCGACAGTTTATCTAACAATAGTTAGTTACATACGACATTATTTTTCAATGTAACCGCCGCCGACGGAGACGATTATATTAAGCGAAATGGGTCACGCCCTTTGGCGACCATGTTCTTGTCTATAGCGGCGAACGCGTCCACGATGACAGTCCGTGTTATGGGCGTGCTTGTTGGTTTTGACCTCGATCATGCCCCAGAATAAATAGTCATGGTGGTTGCAGTCGGTGAAGAGGGCGGCCACAAGTCTGGCGACCAGTGGTGGAGGACATTGTTGAGCAGCCACGTCTTGGTTGTCTTAGACTTGTATGCAGGAGTAAAGTTTTGCTGAAAGACGTAGAGGCGTCCGGCGGTGATCTCGTCCGTCCAGGGCTTCACCACGCTCCTCAGCACCTCCTGGTATTTCGTTTATTGTTTGTAAAGTGTCGGATTTTGCTGCATCACCCTGTATATATTTAAAAAAAAAAACAACCACATGATGCATATGTCAAAAGCAGCCATCTTGAAAATCTTCAAATTATAAGGGACAAACATCGATCGTAATTTTTATTTATTAAAGTACTAAAGCACCTTTTCCCAGATGAAATCCCCGAACGGAACAGTTTTGCACCACTTTTATGTCCCTTTACGAAAATTAAAATCAAGTTATAATGTTACTAAACATTATGTCTAACATTCGTATTCTAACTTTGATCAAAATCCATTATATAATGTTCATTCTAGAAAAGGTCTAAAATTTAAGGCTTCTGCTTAAAGGGTTTTAACAAGAAATTGAAATTAAAGGAATCTTGCTTAATAGGTATCTGATAAATATGGATCAGATTCAATGCAAATTTTACATATTTGAATTTTACAAATAAGAGGTTGAAATTTGTTGGATATTTATTAATTAATGTCTAATACATATTGTTAAAATTTAACAAAGCTCGGAGGTTTTTTCAAATTTCCACGAGGGGTTTTCACCTCCTTTTTTACTCCCTTTGTGTAAAACTAACTTAAT
Organism: Sepiola atlantica; assembly: GCA_963556195.1. Lineage (NCBI taxonomy): Eukaryota > Metazoa > Mollusca > Cephalopoda > Sepiida > Sepiolidae > Sepiola > Sepiola atlantica. Next base: position 30,801,261 of record OY744550.1, read on the forward strand.
CTAAATATAGCCAACATTTGGACCCCTTACGCCCCATAACTGTGTTACAAAATTCATAATGATCGGTTAATTAGTTTATATAAACATATACACATACCTAACTTTATAAAGATAGTTATATTGCACGTGTTTTTTTCAAAGAAAATAAATATATGTAATGGTTTTATGCAAAAATAATGTTTTGAAATAGTGCCCAGTCGTATTTTTTAAGGTGAACAATATTTGTTTTTTGTTTTTTTTTTAGTTTAAAAAAATGATAATTTAATTTTTTTTGTTTTCTTTTTATGTTTCTTTCTATTCAGTTTTCCTGGGAAACTATCTGCATATTAATATCGTTTTCATTATCTACTGATCTACTTGTCTACATTTCCGTTTAAACTTGTGCTTAATCAGTATATGCTAACGGTTACATCAGGTTGAAACACCGGTTCTCATCGGATTGCTAAAATTAAGCAACATTAATGCAGTTCAATCTTAGATGAGTGACCATTTAAGAATAACAGATTCCATAAGCTTATTTTGACAATGCTTAGAGTCGTATTGGAATTCTTCTTGGTCGTGAATGCCGAGCCCTCGCCCAGTCATCTCTCGCCCGTTTGTAGCGCAATGACAGATCCATGATCAGATGGATCTGCAATGTGAAATCTGAGCAAACCCAACACATCAGGTCAGAGGATTTGCTGGAAGCACTACACTTGCCCAGCACGGAGGTAACCCTAAGGATGAATCGATTACGCTGGTATGATCATGTGGAATGTTTATCCTCCTGGATAAACCGTTGCAGAAGCATGAATGTCCTAAATCGCAGGAAGGTTGGCTAGCCAAGGAAAACTTGGAAGCAAGTTACTGGACAAGACTGCACAGAGTGAAATTTGGAGAATACTGACCCACTGAATCGTGAGAAGTGGAGAGTGAGTTTGCGTAATCTCAGAAAACGTCTGACCCCCTGTACAAGAGAAAAATTAACGTTAAATGAATAGAAGAAGAAGAAGAAGAAGAAGAAGAAGAAGAAGAAGAAGAAGAAGAAGAAGAAGAAGAAGAAGAAGAAGAAGAATTGGAATAAAGCAATGAGGGGTCAAGAGACGTGCTGGTGATTATTTCGCAATCATTGCTTCACAATAAACTGCTCCCTGCGCAGGGACCCTTTTGGTGAGTATCCATTTTCTATTAAGGAAGAAAGAAGTCAACAATCAACAAAACGGATACTTCTAAGATATGGCTGGTTTTGCAAACTCACATTTTTCTGATTCAACCATCTAACCTAATTAATCAATTGTTATTTTTTATTGTTTTTTTTTTATTTCAATGATTGTTTTGATTTTAGTATAACAAATAGTTCTGTTTTGCAATATTGTTTTATTTCCAGGCCAATAATTAGCATTTGTGTTCAAATGTTTTTCTTTAGATGGTCCCGACGTATTTTATTTTTAAATTGCAAGTGATAAAGCACATTGATTTTTTTTCTTCTTTTCCACTCTTTATGATCACATTTAAAAGATAAGAAACGTAGAAAAATACAAAATGCGAATGTTTGTCTATATAAATGAATGAAAAAGATTTTGTTTCGTGCTTACAACAAAGTCATGAATGAATGTTTATTATTTTAAATGTTTCAAGTATTTAAAATAGCAACAACCAGCTAGTATATATATATATATATATATATATATATATATATATATATATATATATATATATATATAAACAAATAAATATTAAATTATGTATTCCTATATACGCCGGTGTTTCAAGCTTACACTCTCATTAGTGTAGGGAATGACAATTTTAGCCGGTCAAATGACACGAACCCGGTTCACAGAGTCAACCAAGACTCTGAACGCTTTCGCTCTATCCTCACAGCTATGAGAAATTTTCACGTGATACAAGAGAAATGAAGTCCTATTTATGCTTAAATACAGCAGGCAGTAAACAGAAGACTGTCTAGAGGGGTCTACGAACGTTATTGGAAACTAGCTTATAGCTAAGTGACAGTCTGTTTATTTAATTAAGAACAGTTCTCAACTTTAATATATATATATATATATATATATATATATATATATATATATATATATATATATATATGTATATATGTATATATATATATATATATATATATATATATATATATATATGTATATATGTATATATATATGTATATATATGTATATATATATATATATATATATATATATATATATATATATATATATATATATATATATATATAGTTTTTGTTGTTATTATTTTTACTGGCGATAGAAGCATAGTATTTTCTTTGTATTTTTGCCACTTCCTAAGCGGTATAGAACATTGCATTAAGTCGCTGCTTTTTGAATAAGACGTGTGATTATGTGTTTTTTTTATATATATATTTATTAATTAATTTTTACATACATATAAAAAGAATATATATCTATATCTATATCTATATATTTCTATATATATCTATATCTATCTATCTATCTATCTATCTATCTATCTATCTATATATATATATATATATATATATATATATATATATATATATATGTATTCATATCTATCTATCTATCTATCTATCTATCTATTTATATATATATATATATATATATATATATATATATTTATATCTATCTATCTATCTTTCTATCTATCTATATATATCAGTAGCGTGGTGGCAGGGGGGGGCCATCCCCCCCCCCGCCATGGTTTCGGGGGGGGGGGGGCGCCAAAATGGGGTTTTAGGGGGCGCACCCTTTGTAGGAGACCCAAGAAAATTTAAAATAAAGACCTTAATAAACACAAGGCAATTCTTTTAACATAAAGTAATGCATTTTAGTGCTAAAAAATGCATCAACGGGGGCATCTGGAGGCCTTAAAATGGCAAAAAAAAATTTCCAGCGCCCCCCAGACCCCCATCTGCATTTATTCGCGACTTCGTCGCTCATATCGGGGGGGGGGGACCAAATCAGTGATTGGCCCCTGCAGCCATCAACCTCCCACCACGCTATATATATATATATATATATATATATATATATATATATATATAGTTTTTGTTGTTATGTTTTCACTGGCAGTAGAAGCATAGTATTTTCTTTGTATTTTTTCCACTTCCTAAGCGGTACAGAACATTGCATTAAGTCGTCGATTTTTGAATAGGACGTGTGATTATGTGTTTTTAAAAATGTTATATATATATGTATTAATTAATTTTTACGTACATATAAAAGGAATATATATCTATATCTCTATCTATCTATCTATCTATCTATCTATCTATCTATCTCCCTCTCTCTCTCTCTCTCTCTCTCTCTCTATATATATATATATATATATATATATATATGCGTGTGTATATTCCGTTGGCTTAATGGATTAGCGTGTAGGATCGTGATTCTCTTCTGAATCTACGAACTGCGTTCGAACCCGTCTGACCGCCTGAAACCACCACTTACTGCACTGATGAGGACGTAAGTCCGAAACGACGTCGTCTGCAGGTAAATACACTTTAATATTTAACAAAAATATTAATAGTCTATATATATATTTTATTTATTATATATTTTTATTCTTTCTATTTTTATTCTTTCTCTCTCTCTCACTCTTTATTCTCTACATTTTTATTCTCTATATTTTCTTATTATTTTTTAATTCCTTTTTTTTATTTTTTTTTATTCTTTTTTTTTATTTTTTTATTCTTTTTTTATTCTTTGTTATACCTTTTTTATACTCTTTCTCTTTTTATTTTTTTATTCTTTTATTCTTAGTATTGAGATGTTTTTATATATATAGGTTTTTTTATATTTATTTATATATATATATATATATTTTCATATATTTTTTACCCCCCCCTTTTTTTATTCCCTTTAATCTTGAATTCCCTCGTGTTTTAAATCTCAACGGTCTTATTACACTAAATTCAAATTTAAACAAACACACACAACACACTGAGCAAATAACGCGTCCCAACAAGAGTGTCATGTGACCTAACATTTCCAAAACAGATGACAACAGAAGCTGAAGAGAGCCGGATGGGTAAGACCTTCCGTGCTTGAAACCGACGGTACGAATGTTGTACTAATTTTTCTGTACCAGAATAAATAAATATTATGCTCTTAATTTTTAACTTTAATTCTTAATTAATCGAGCACTCTGCTGGGATTTTTCCTACCATTCTACAAAGAAGTTACTCAGCCCCTACCAGGAATTACAGTTAAACCCTGTTAGCCTCGTAGTCGAGCACTCTCGGGAAAATTACCAACACCACGGAAAAACTAATTAACAGGGATTACCACCTATACCCTGGGAAATGGAACTATACACTCTCGGATATTCTACCAAAAATATTCCAACCCCCAAAAAACAAACATATACCAGGATACTCCTGACAAAAATAGTGGACGTCATAGGAAGAATGAGGTGGAAAGTGTTGAATACAGAACAGAGGCAAACGGAAAAAAACTACTACGGCTTAAAATCTGGTAAATACCCGCCAAAAGTAGAGGCCTTAGACAACTTCGAAAAAGACCTACTCAACATTACTCACAACCTAGTTTTTACAAACAAGCAAAATCCATTTCAGAAGACACTTACCGCCGACATAAAAAAACTTAAAAGAGAAAATAACGCACTTGTATTCTCCGACAAAACTAAAAATATTTATAAAATGACCAAAAAGGAAAAAACAGACCTAACAATTAGCTCCATTACCGATAAATATCAATTAGCCAAGGCAGATACATATAAATCTATTAATAATGATACTACTGAAATAGCTACTAGACTAGGCGTCGAATATAGAATTAATTATTTAGATAAGAGGAAGGCCTTTGTTACTTTAAAAGACCACAAAGAAAACTTCACAAATAAACCCTCATGCAGACTTATCAACCCAGCTAAAAGCGAACTAGGACTAGCAAGCAAATCCATTGTTAAAAATATAGTTAATAAAATTAAGGAAAAAATAAACCTAAGTCTGTGGGGCAATACTAACTCAGTCCTAAATTGGTTCCATAACATACAAGATAAACACAGATGCAAATTCACACAATTAGATATAGTAGACTTCTACCCATCCATTACAAAAGACACCCTAGATAAGGCCTTAACATTTGCACTTTCACACACAAACATCAGTCAACTAGAAAGGGACACAATACTGCAAGCAAGACAAACCCTTCTCTTCTTCGAGGGAAGGGCTTGGGTTAAAAAATCAAACCCAGAGGACCCATTTGATGTTGCAATGGGGGCCTACGACAGTGCAGACATCTGTGACTTAGTCGGCTTGCTTATATTAGATACACTCCAAAATAAATTTCCAGACCATTTCTTTGGTCTCTATAGAGATGACGGACTTTGTCTGTCACGCAACCACAACGGAAACACATTAGATAGATTTAGAAAAGAATTAACAAACACCTTCCATAATCTCGGCTTCAAAATTACCATTAAAACAAATTTAGACCAAGTAAACTTCCTAGATACCACACTGAACCTTAAAAACAATACACACAAACCTTTCCACAAACCCAATGAAACACTCCAATACATACACAAGGGATCCTGCCACCCCCCCCCACCATCTTTAAAAATTTAATCAATAATATTAGCCAAAGAATTTCAAACGTCTCATCCAGTCCCGAAATTTTCAACCAAGCAGCACCATATTACAACAAAGCACTCCGCGACAGCGGGTTCAGAGAAGAAATCTCATACACCCCCAACCGAGACCAACCACGGGGGACCCGCAATAGAAGGAGATCGGTGATCTGGTTTTCCCCACCCTATTCGACCAATACCAAAACAAAGGTAGGCCAACTTTTCCTCAAGTTACTCGACAAACACTTCCCACCCACAAATGAATTACACAAACTTTTTAACAGAAATTCTGTTAAGGTCAGCTATTCCACTGCCCCTTCAATAAGAAAAATTATCTCTGCAGAACCCAAAACAATTACAAACGCAGGCTGCTCATGCCAAGACAAAAACAACTGCCCCCTGGAGGGAAATTGCAAAATCAATTCAATCATTTATGAAGCAACCGTCACAGACCAGAATACCAGTAATGCAGAAAAATATATTGGGATGACGAAGGCAAGCTTCAAACAAAGGCTATACGCACACAGAAACTCCTTCAGATACAAAAACAAGGCTAATACGGCACTCGCGACCCGAATATGGCAGCTTAAAGAAGATAATACACCCTTCACCATCAAATGGAAAATAATTGAGAGAAAACCATCCTTCTCTCCAGCCATAAACAGATGTCCTCTATGTGACGCTGAAAAATACCACATCTCAAAGGCCATCATCGATCCGAATACAGCCTGTTTAAATGTCCGCGATGAAATATTCAGGGGATGTGTCCACAAGAGACAAGCATTGCTTATAAACTGGTCTGACCGATTCACATAATGTCTAACTACCCCCCCTCTACTAATATAAACACAATAAAAACGAACAAATACCTCATCAACCTATATTCACTTAAACTTCAAGAGCAAAAACTCCGACCTTCACAAAAATACAAAAATATTTAATTTATTTATCAGTTACTAGTTTAAACAAACTATATCCACATAAATTCCAAGAGCAAAAACTTCGACTTTCACCAAAATACAATAATGCAAAAATATTTAATTTATTTATCATTTAACTTATTAATCTAAATCTACAAACCCATTTTAACAAACTCAAATATTTCATATTTCCAACTAAGTTAGCTCCCTTAGATCCGAATTTATTCATTAAAATCACCCCAATCTGGGGAAAAGATTTTTACTAACCGTTTTTTAGAACGCATACCTTCAAAAATATAACGGCTAATGATACAAATTCATAATTTGGCTCACGGGAATTTCAGAGAAACCCTTTCTTTATTTTTGTTTTTAATCTTTAATTTTTAATTTTTAATTTTTAATTTTATTTTTTATTTTTTATTATTATTAATATTTTTTAAGATTTTTATTTTTATTTATTTTATTTATTATATATTTTTATTCTTTCTATTTTTATTCTTTCTCTCTCTCTCACTCTTTATTCTCTACATTTTTATTCTCTATATTTTCTTATTATTTTTTAATTCCTTTTTTTATTTTTTTTTTATTCTTTTTTTTTTTATTTTTTTTTTTATTCTTTTTTTATTCTTTGTTATACCTTTTTTATACTCTTTCTCTTTTTATTTTTTTATTCTTTTATTCTTAGTATTGAGATGTTTTTATATATATAGGTTTTTTTATATTTATTTATATATATATATATATATTTTCATATATTTTTTACCCCCCCCCCTTTTTTTATTCCCTTTAATCTTGAATTCCCTCGTGTTTTAAATCTCAACGGTCTTATTACACTAAATTCAAATTTAAACAAACACACACAACACACTGAGCAAATAACGCGTCCCAACAAGAGTGTCATGTGACCTAACATTTCCAAAACAGATGACAACAGAAGCTGAAGAGAGCCGGATGGGTAAGACCTTCCGTGCTTGAAACCGACGGTACGAATGTTGTACTAATTTTTCTGTACCAGAATAAATAAATATATATATATATATATATATATATATATATATATATATATATATATATATATATATATATATATATACACACACACTGACAATTTCTTTTCACAGAGATACATTATAATTCTATAAATAGAAGATATTAAGTGTGCATTTTGATCATGTGTCACTTTGTAATTGCATTCATATTTCGTTTATTATAAATGTAGGATTTATCGATGGGTCAAATAGAATCGATCGTTTTCAGACTATTTAAAAATATATATACATGTTGATTGGAAAGTAACTCTTTGTTTGTGGACGCTCGTTATTTATTACTGAAACGTGGTTCTTACGAGAAATGAATATAATAATTTCTATGGCACGGTTTTTGTTTAGAATAAAACATGGGGAAGAGAGCTACTTAAGCCGCTTTGAAGCCGCATCAAATGATTTAACAAGAAGTCTAATTTTACTAATAAGTCGTCACTTATCAAGGCTAAAAACACCCGAAGATAAGGGTTAATGAGATGGATAGATTAGATTGACCGTGTTATTAAGATGAATTAGGATAGATACTATAAGAGGAATCTTTACATAAGTAAAGCCGACCCAGAAAATAGCAATGTTTACCCCTTTGTCAGAAACACCGTTCGTTTAATTTGAAGACTAAAGGAACAAGTGCGTGTAGCCGCGTAACTTTCGGTTTCTCCTTTGTGAAATCGGTTGATGAGGTTCCCGACGGCTTGAGAAGATGCTAGCGAATGGATTCTAAATGGAACCCTATGCTATACACTTTATATCATATTCATTCTTGTTAGAATTGTGTTTCAATGGTTAATTGCGAGCACTTAGTGTGTTGCTTGTCGATCAGCATGTATAACATGGACGGCAGCACCGGAGGGCAGGGGGGGGGGCTCAAGCCCCTTCACTTTTTGACTTGGGGCCCCCCCCCCACTTTACGGTCATCAATAATTAAGTTGATATGCGTGTGTTTAACCGCCCCCCACACTTTTTAGGAGGAGCCCCCCCACTTTTATAACTGTCCCGCCGGCCCTGTATATGCATACAAAAAAAATTAATATAGAAGTATTTGAAGATGCCATGACTTTGAATGATGACAACTTTTAGCAAATGACTGAATACGGCATTAAATGACCATAAAAGCGTCTATATCGTAAACACAAAACAACCCAACGACGGAGCCTTGAAAACCCCGCTTTTCTTCTTTAAAATTAAACGCTATAGATCATATAAGTATATTTAAATTATCGTCATTCTCCCAAAACTTCAAAGAACTTTTCTGCCTTCCTTCGTATGGCTAACATCAAACGGATTTTCCATGGGCAGAGTTTCTTTTCGAGAACTTTCTATCTGTAGAACACGTTGGCACAAGATTGCTTCGTTATGTGCTACACTATGGTAATATTCAAATCTAATGTCAATAAACACTATTCATAAACTATCCTTATAATTTTTGTTGTTCAATTCGCAATTTTCAATCCTCTCATAATATTCTTCATCATTCAACAGACAATCCTATCCATCTCATTAACTCTTATCCTCGAGTGATTTAACGATGAACATTCTATTTAAAACTGTAGGGGGACAGACCGACGCAAATGCTGTTTCAAATGAAGCATGACAGACCGACGGAAATGCTATTTCAAGATAAAGCGTGACAGACTGGCAGAAATACTATTATAAAATAGAGCGTGACAAACTGACCGAAAATGCTATTTCAATATAAAGCGTGACAGACTGGCAGAAATGCTATTATAAAATAGAGCGTGACAAACTGACCGAAAATGCTATTTCAATATAAAGCGTGACAGACTGGTGGAGATGCTATTTTAAAATAAAGCGTAACAAACTGATGGAAATGCTATTTTACATTTAGCGTGACAGACTGACGGAAATGCTATTTTAAATTAAAGCGTTACAGACCGATAGAATTTCTATTTCAAAATGAAGCGTGACAGACCGACAAAAATGATATTTCTAAATTTAAAGAGATAAACTTGTAGAAGCCGTTACGTTGTTTAATAATGTTAGAGTTTTAATGACTACTGATTCCGGAACTCCTCGCCGTGATTTATTTTAAATGAATTTAATGCGTCTAGTTTGTTTGTTTAATTAAAAGAATTATCATGTTCTTCATGAGAGAATAGTGCATTTAGGGAATTGTTATATTTAATATCTTTTTGATTCATCAGCTTTGTTTTTTAACTTTTACTTAATTTAAATTAATATACTATATACAATTTTATATTCCTTCAGCCTAAATAAAAAATACTCATCTATTTGCTTAAAAGCTAGATTTATATAATTAAATTATTCCGAACTTCTCTCCAGTTTATTATCAGGATTTTAAAGTTACAAATTTGAAATCGAAATATAAATTTAAAATTAAGTTTATCAAAAAAAATTGCTTACTATTTTGAAACAGAACTAAAATCATTCATTATTAATATCTGCTTAAAATAGATTTTCACAAAATTAATTAAATAATGATTACCTCCGTTTCTCCGTATTTTCACTAACTTATTGACTATTTGAAATTAGTCTCCTTTGATTCTGTTTTTTTTTATTCTAAGACTTTTAAAATTATTCCATATTTTAGAAACAACAGAATAATTAACGTCCTTTGTTATGTTTTTCTGTTTTCATTTCGAAAGTTTTACCATGGATGTGGAAGAAATAATCAGATCATGTCAACTTATTTATACTAGGCTTCTGGAATTTTGGAGTTTTCAAGTTTTTTTTCAGAATTTTTAAAGATTTACCAAACATTGTTTTCATGTCCGCACTAAAAGATTGACTTTGTTTCTATCTCTAGAAAATTAAAAACAATCTTTACAATAACAATTCAATGATGATTGATTCTTTGTGAAGGAGAACAGATCTTTTGTTCATATCTTTTTCTATCTTTATTTTTATTATATATTTATCTACATAATTTTCCAATGATAATTTATAATTCTTTCATACTAACTTATCCAACCCCATTGAACAATGATTTAGAACAATACTGACATTTTAGGTATGTTCTCCACCTTTGTCCCCTCCTCTGAAAAATAATTTTATTTTCTGAAATTTCTGGAAATAAGGAATCTTGAATAACTTTATTGGAACTTGAATAACTCTTTATTGGATCTCTGAATTAAACACATTTCTGTTCATATATATATACACTAGTTTTGTTTGTTTTATGTGTTTAGCTTAGTCACCCTCTCTCCCTCTCCCTCTCCCTCTCCCTCTCTCTCTCTCTCTCTATCTCTCTATCTCCCTTACGACCGTCTGAAATTGTCACCTCATACACTGATGATAGCGAACGCTTAAACGTCGGCGTTTGTAGGTAAAAATGATTTAATATTTACTTAATGAAATATTGTGTGTATATATATATATATATATATATATATATATATATATATATATATATATATATATATATATATATATATATATATATGATAATTTTATTTACACAGACATGTACAAAATCTGCGACACTGGCATGTCGATTTTATCGATCAACAGTTACTATAAACTGAGATCTCATCAGGCAGAGTTAGAATCCGATCTTCACCTAGGTTAAGATCGGATTCTAACTCTTCCTGATGAGATCTCAGTTTATAGTAACTGTTGATCGATAAAATCGACATGCCAGTGTCGCAGATTTTGTACATGTCTGTGTAAATAAAATTATCATATATAAAGCTCTATTTTGATATTGAGCACTTTTTATAAACCCGGTTAAAATTCTCTGGATTACCACCCTGTGGATATTTTTCACCTGGATTATTACCATTATTATATATATATATATATATATATATATATATATATATATATATATATATATATATATATATATATATATATATAGTAAGTTATGAAAATATATTTATGGCAATAATATATCCAAAGATGAAATCCACATTATTAAAAAAATGTAGGAGATCAGTTTTAATCAATAATAATGACCAATGGATTAAAACAAATATGACAAACTCCTTTGATTGACCCTGGGTGCCCTTGAATCTGCGGAGGCATCAGATCTTGTGGGGTTATTCATTTTATATACAATCACAAATATATTCGATAATACAGATATCGGCTTATATAGAAATGATGGGTTAGCGATAATAAGAGATTCCAACAAAGTCAAGGGAGAAAACTTCAAGAAAATTATACACATGGAAATGAAAAAACAAGGCCTAAGTGTAGAAGTACTAGCTAACATAAAATAACTAACTTTCTAGATGTCACGTTAAACTTAAATAAAAAAAATACTTACGAACCATATTTAAAAGATAACGTCAATCCAATATACGTAAGCCCAAAGTCCAATCACCCCCATCAATCATAAAACAGATTCCCAATTCTATCTAACATAGGCCTATCAATAATTCTAGCAACGAAAATGTATTTAAAAAATCAAACAACATTTACAATACAGTGGTTGCAATTATATCGAAATTGAATATAAGAAACAGGACACCAATAATTATAATAGAATTAAAAATAAAAGAAAAATATCTGGTATACACCGCTCTATATATAGATGCTAAAAATTAAACTTGGCAAAAAATTCCTAAATCTTATTGAAAAATACTTCCCCGTAACCAATTCCATGCATAAAATAATCAATAAAAATAATCTAAAACTGTTCTTCTTCTGCTATGAAAACCTAGAAATGATTAAGGCACACAATAACTAAATACTAAAAGAGAGAGAAAAAGAAAAAAGAACAGATTGAATAAAAAAGCGACAAATATAGCAAAAATAACACTAAAAAGAACAAAAATATAAGCACCACAAATAGCAATAACCAAAACCCTAATAGGAATCACCCAAATAGAAATGACAAAAGTTAAGAGATAAGATGTAACTGCATAAATCGTACACTTTGTCCACTACAAAATAAATGCCTAACCAAAAGTATTGTTCAGCAAGCCACAATATTTGCGAAAGAAAGACCGAATAACAAGAAGTACTACGTGGGTATGACCTCCTTAGATTTTAAAACCAGATATTATGACCACAAAGGCACATTTAAAAACAAAGAACGTCGAATTAAAACAGCACTAGCAAACCACTATTGGGAGCTCAAAGAAAATGGACGCTCACCAATAATTGAATGGAAAATAATACGACAGGCCAGTACATTTAGAAACTTAGACGACCCGTGTATATTATGTCTGAATGAAAAATTTGAAATCCTAAACTTTAAAGACCCCCAAAACTTATTAAACTGTAGAAGTGAGATAGCAAACAGCTGCCTGCACAGAATAAAATTTACGTTAGGCTAAATAAATAAATAAATAAATAAATAAAAAAAGTAAAAAAAAAACTAAACTCAACTCAAACCTAAAACTTAAAAACTAAAACCTAAAATAGAAATACAAGGAACCACGTGTTAAAATAAGGTCACCCATTATATGGACACACCACAGAAACAGGATATAGGCCACTCTATAGAAAACAGAACCATAGAATAGAAAATAGAAAGTAAAATCAACCGAGAAGCCCAACGATTGGCTAAGACAACAATAAAGAAACCGGAATGAATCATCATATAGAAAACAGAACAATAGAATAGGAAATTGGAAGTAAAATCAACTGAACCTTTGTTCGTGAGAAGCCTTATGATTGGCTAATAGAACAACAAAGAATCTGATTGGTTAACTAGCTAGTCGTGTATATAAAAACACTCAGCAAAACTAACTCCATGCATTTTAGCCTGACAATTCCACCGGAGATAAAACGTGTAGCTTAATTGCCATCAATATATATTCATAACTTACTACCTAGCTCTACTTATGTATCGAGCACTGTTGAAGTAAATACTGATAATTGCTACATAAAAAATGATATCTCCTTATAAAATTTCATATGGATACATGAAATAGTAATACATATATATATATATATATATATATATATATATATATATATATATATATATATATATATATATATATAGTAATCCAGGTAGGGTAAAAATCCACAGGGTAGAAATCCAAAGGGAATCAAACCGGGATTATAAAAGAGTGCTCAATAAAAATATAGAGCTGTATAGTGAATGCTTTTTATTTAAACATGTACAAAGTTTGCTACACTGGCATGTCGATGTTATCGATCTACAGCTATCAAGAGCTGAGGTCTCATCAGGCAGAAGGTTTTTGTGATCCAATCCGGTCGGTGAAATCCAGGAAGAATGGAGTTAAGCAAAAAGAAGTAATAATAGTCATGTGACCAATTTTTTTTAAAACTCAACCAATGGATCAACACTACCGATACAATTAATTGGTTCTGCAAGATAGAAAACAAGACAAATTGCTCTTTTATTCAATTTGTTAACTACTATCCCTCGATTTCTAATGAACTCTTTGAAAACGTCATGGAATTTGTTATTCTTCTCTCGGATATCTCTGAAGAAGAATTAACATTGTGAGTAAATGTAGGAAAACAGTGTTAATTAGTAAACACGATCAATGGACTAAGAGCAATCAATCTGGCTCCTTTGATGTTTCGATGGGTTCTTTCGACTCTGCAGAAATCACCGACCTAGTTGGCCTATACATCCTCTACAACTTAATTAAAGATATAGATATTGAAGACATTGGCCTATATAGGGATGATGGACTATTAGTAGTCAGAAATTCTAATGGGCAAAAGTGCGAAAATATTAAAAAGATTATCATTAGAGAAATGAAAAGAATATGCATCAAGGTTGAAATAACTCCTAACATTAAAATAATAAACTTCCTAGATGTAACTTTCAATTTAAGTAAGGAAACATATGAACCATACAACAAAGAAAACTTTAACCCAATCTATGTACATCCCTTCTCCAACCACCCCAAATCTATCATTAAGCATATCCCTAAATCTATCCAACAAATGATAAGCAACAACTCCTCAAACGAAACAATATTTAACAAACATAAAGAATTTTATAATAAAGCACCAAAAAACAGTGTGTACAAAAATACACAAATTAAATTTATCAAACCTACAACAACTTACAATAAAAACAATAAACCAAGAAACAGGAATATAATATGGTTTACACCCCCTTTAATCACGCAGTTAATACTAAACTTGGTAAAAAAATTCTTAGACCTTATCAACACACACTTCCCCCAAACAATATCTTACATAAAATATTCAACAAAAATACACTTAAACTAAGTTACAGTTGCAATTTAGAAATGATAATTAAAACACACAATAATAAAATCCTAAACAGCAACCTAAACCCTGAATCAAATAACAAAAAAAAACAACTAGAGTAAAGTCCTGTAACTGCATAAATAAAAATGAATGCCCCTTGCAACAAAATTGTTTAACAACAAAAACTATTTACCAAGCAACAATCTCGACTAAGGAAACCCCAGCTATAAAAGAATACTACATAGGTATGGCAGGTAATTCTTTCAAATAAAGATACACCGGCCATAAATGTTCTTTCAACAACCCAAGCTACCAAAATAGAACTTCACGTTCAGGTTACCATCGGGTATTTACTAATAAAAATAAATCACCAACTGTAATCTGGAACACTATCAGAAAAACTAGCACGTATAGCTCCCTAAACTCACCATGTTATTTATGCCTTGGCGAAAAACTTGAAATAATTAAACTTACCGATAGAGGAAAACTTTTAAACAAAAAACAGGAAACATCGATCAATTGTAGGCATAACAGATCACATCTCTTTAGTAATTTGTACAATACCCCCTAACTAATACCATTAAAGCCAAAAAACCCTCAATATCCACCAACCCCCTAAAATTAACACTTATAAACATCTCCAATCAGATAATTTTAACCCTTAATTACAAGTATAATATAATTACCCCTCGTTTTTGGAATAAATAGTATAACACCATGGAGCATCTAGATATGTGTAGGTATGTTTTGTGGATATATGTGTATGCATGTGTGTGAAAATATGAAATTTGTAAGTATATGTATGTATATATATGTACATGTGTGTATATGTGTGTGTATGTGTGTGTATGTGTATACATGTATCTGTGTGTTCATGTATATGTATGTGCATATGGATGCATGTATGAATATCTATGTATGCATATGTATATATGTATATATATATCTATATGTGTGTGCGTGTATGCGTCTGTATGTGTGTATAGGTATTCCCCATGACCAAAAATATTTAATATTTAATTTACAAAATCCCACAAAAGTCAACCACATATTACCAAAATCATCTTCAAAAATTATATATTGCTTACATTACTCAAATCTACTGGCTCCCACCATTTTTAGTCCCCCCACCCATGGACCATAATTTATTTTTAACAACTTTAACTAAAACACCTTACCGCCAATATTATCTTTAATCTTCTGACAAGTTTTAACCCCACCATTCTTAATACAATTACAACTAATAATAAAATTTATTCATACCACTGCCACTAATTCAGATATGACTTTTACTAAACATAAAAGTAATTACCCTTATGTTTAATTAATCCATTACTAAATATTACTTAGAATTAAAATACACTAATTTATCCCCCAAAATAATTAAAACTAAATGTTAATAGGTCAAAATATAATAGTATAATTTATTAATACTACTGTCATAAATCCATATACGATTTTTACTAAAAATAATCACCACTATATTTTATTAACTAATTGTCAAATATTATCTAGAATTAAATTTAGTAATACCACTGCCATTAATTCATATATGACTTTTACTAAAAATAAAAGTAATTACCACTATGTTTTATTAATTCATTACTAAATATTACTTAGAATTAAAATACACTTATTTGTCTCCCAAAATAATTAAAACTAAATGTTAATAGGTCGAAATATAATAGTATAATTTATTAATACTACTGTCATGAATCTATATACGATTTTTACTAAAAATAATCACCACTATATTTTATTAACTCATTGTCAAATATTATCTAGAATTAAATTTATTTATCACCAATAATAATTTAAACCAAATATTACTTTAAGTTTTTTATCGTGGAAATTTAGCCGCCTGCATTAAATAGGTCGAAACATCTCTATTCCCTTGACACGCGACAAAATCACACCTTCAAAATATCGGTCGCGTCAGGCTAGACACCCTAACCCTCTCCCGTCCACAACAACTCTTAAATGGCTATAGACACCCACCCCTAACACCTCCTCTA
The DNA here is from genome assembly GCA_963556195.1 of Sepiola atlantica. Lineage (NCBI taxonomy): Eukaryota > Metazoa > Mollusca > Cephalopoda > Sepiida > Sepiolidae > Sepiola > Sepiola atlantica. Next base: position 30,817,953 of record OY744550.1, read on the forward strand.
CCTCTCTTTCTTTCTCTTCTCTTTACATTTCTTTTCCTATCCCTTGCCCCGCTGCCCCAGCTCAGCGTTGAATAAAAATAAAAAATAAAAAATGAATTATTGTAAATTAATTTTTTTTTAACGGCCAATCTTTTTTTTAAATTGGTCACATGACTATTATTCCTTCTTCTTTTTGCTTAACTCTATTCTTCCTGGATTCCACCGACCGGGTTGGATCACAGAAACAAACCTTCTGCCTGATGAAACCTCAGCTCTTGATAGCTGTAGATCGATAATATCGACATGCCAGTGTAGCAGACTTTGTACATGTTTAAATGTTTAAATAAAAACATTCACTATATATATATATATATATATATATATATATATATATATATATATATATATATATATATATATATATATATATATATATATATATAAATTTTAAAGTTGTAAATTACTAAAGACATATTTGTAAAGACGCCAAAACTAACGCCGCCTGAAGATGATTTGACGAATCAAATCAAAAGTACCCACGGAAAAGGAAATAAAAATGAAACAAGAAACCCACGGAATTTATATACACCAATTTGACCGAAATACTAAATGGACTATTCGAAAAAATTGAAAAAAAGTCCGCTCAAGCAAAAACGCTCCGTGTTATGTAATTATGTTTGCCTAAATTAAAATATCCTGCTTAAATACAAACAATATATATATATATATATATATATATATATATATATATATATATATATATATATATATATATATATATTTATTTATTTACTAGAGATGAAAGATGAGAATAAAAAACAGTAAAGATACAATATTTATTAGAACATTTAAAATGGATTAAGGATATGAAGCTCCTTGCTCTGAACGTTTGATGTTCTAATAAATATTGTATCTTTACAATTTTTTATTCCCATCTTTCATCTCTAGAATTGATTGCTCTATTCAATCTATTGAGCTTTATATTATCACGATAGATTATTATTAAACGATAATCAAATTATCTTTAATAAAAAAGGTGGATACAAGTAGCGAGCTTGTGTGCACGAAAAGGAGTCAAGTATGAGTACGTGTTCCCGGCCTGAGCATGGCGTGCACGGTTTTTTGTCCAGTCGGACCCGAGTCCTTTGGGTAAGTTTAGCCTTTTATCTAGTTGAATGAATGAGTTAGCCCACCCTCCTGGTAATAGAAACCCTCCAAGATGCCCACTCCCCACTTTCAATTCTTTGTCCTCAGTCCCCCCCAACTTGAACTTATCTTGGAAGGACACCACTCACTCTTCAAACTCCATCCCCCACTTTCTTTTTTCTCCCACTTAGATCCCACTCCCATTTAGAGACGAACCTGCTTGTTTTTTGGTGCGGAACAAACCGGAAAACAGTGGGCAGTCTAATATTTAGAAAGGGTTAGGAGGGTCTTACTAACTGGTTTTTGCGCTTTTCTCCCCTCCCCATTATACTCCAATGAATTTCTGTATATATATAACCGTATTTATTTATTTAATTTATATATATGAAAAAAAAAACTAACAAAAAATGTTAAGATTGCCAACTTATTTCATAATAGCCTAAGTAGGACGGCCCCTAGAGCAAATGTGGTTTTGTGGTGACTGAGATTATTCTAGTTAAGAGTAGGATAGACATTGTTATCACTTTAGACCCAGGATGACTAACGACACCCCACACACACATTTTTGATGGCCTTGTGCCTAATTTGTTTTGAATATAAAATGTATTTTCTGCAAATAAATATTTCAAAGTGTAGTATCTGTTCCGATGGATACTACACCTCATAAACTAGTATTGTCTTGGCCTTCGGGGCTTTATTTACGCCGGTCTATGGGTCTGTCCTGTGCAGTTGTAGGAGGTTCACCCTTCCAGGCTTCGCCTCCCCTCTTTGGGGAGGAGTCAGTTTATTGCTTACTGCCTGAGGCGCCCTTACCGGGGAATGCCGACGGGGCTGCCCAGGCAATTTTTAATGGTCAGAGTGCTCACCTCTCGGGCGCTGGCTTTTCAAACCCCACTTTCCCGACCCGACATTGGGTCACATCTTATTTGTGGGAGTAAGATAAAAACTGGCCTTGTGCCTAACTCCTGGAGAGGAGTAAATCAATACAGGTTAAAATTCGGCTAGCTATTGCAATTTTACGCATTTGTAACAAACGTAGTGACCTGATTGGGTAACGAACATAGAAATGAAAATTACATGTATATGTCTGGATGTGCATATTACCGAAGCAAATGCCAGTATGATTTAAAGAAAATAATTTTTCTGACCCCCTGTACTAATTAGATCCCAAGATAATGCCTATTACAGTATATTTTACCATAATCAGTACGATGACGTATGGTTTATAAGTGTACCTTTGAGTTTTAGCCGGTCATACACAAGGACAGAAATACAATTTTCTCTTTATATAATAGACTATGAGATTTCGGACACCTCGTTGCCAGCAGTTCGGTGAAGACCCATATCGGCGCGGCCATATTGGCGTCGACTCACATCGGTGTAAATCCGCCATGGTGCAGGCAGGCCACCCTCGACGCATACTCGCTTTGGCAGAGATTCGTGCAGCGCAGAATTAATCTAGCGAAACTATTTTCTGAATAATAGTTATTCAACAGAAAAAAATAATAGTAATTTATGGAATATATAATTAAGGAACGAGATTAAGTTAACGAAATAACAACTTACTTATATATTTACAATAAAAATAAAATAAAAAGACATAACAAAATTAACAAATAAAATTTGAGATGAAAAAATATATTTTATAACAAAATACAAAAAAATATTGGGTTTTATTTTATGTTTTTCAATCCTTCTTTCATTTAAACTTTTGGTGCATGAAATGATTAAAAATTTAATTTAAATTAAACATCCGTTTACAGAACACTTGTAAAGGTAAAAATAATTCGACAATTAAGTTAATTAAAATGTTTTTTAAAATGACAATATAAAGTAAAGCTTTTTTAATAAAAAGAATTAATAGTTTGGTTTACTGATTATCTTTGAAAATTTTAATTAAAAGTACCCTTAACCCTAACGCCGACCCTAAACACGATATTTTGTATATCATATGCTGAATGTGTTGCTTTATGATCGAACTGTTTGGTTGTAGTTTGTCTCATAGAATGTGTATGTGAATAATCCCAAACAAATGCACAATTCAGGAGCCACTTTCGCTGCTCTGTTTATACAGTCTTCCAGTCGACTAGTATTCGGGTTACATTGAAGTTGACCACTCTGAATTCAAGGAATCTGATATTTATTTATCAAGAGACCCTTTAAAATATGTCAAAGATAATTGTGAATATTTGATTCTTTTATCTGCTACCGTGTGAACTTGCTTTTAATTATTAACGATAATGTTCTTTAATTCTAGATCTTTAAAATACAATACGATCTTTACTGATAAAAATAAACTGCAATAATTAAAAGTTTTGCATAACAAACTTTTAGTGTAGTGTGCGTTTTATTGTTTAAACTTCAATTTAAAATCAAAACATTATTAAAAGTATAAACTCAAAAAGAGACATTTAAATATATATCCCGAGACTATATGCATCCGAGCAGAAAAGAGGATGCACCTAAAACAGCTCAAGCCGTAGCGTTTCATGCACCGAAGAGGACAATTCACACTATAAATTGTCTTCTTCGGCGCATGAGACGTTACGGCGTGAGCTGTTTTGAGTGTATCCCCTTTTCAGAACAAAGACATATATCTGCATATACACCACGCTGACCTTAATTATATAGAAAAGTTTTTTTTCCCTTTGGCTTCTGAAGTAGATTATCTCCCTTTTGTATGTGTTGATGAATTATCTCCCTTGTATTCTAAAATAGCTATCTTAGTGGGCAAGGCAATTATCTATGACCAATCATTAGTCATTTAATTTTGGCGTGACTTTCTTTCGTCCTCTTTTGAATGATGTTTTCGCCCTGTCCGGACGCTAAAAGAAACTTCTTTGCCTTTTAGAATTAGGCTTCACCTGAATCGGACGCATCCAGGGAGCTGTCCAGTTCACAATAAGTTGGTATTTTACCTAAGCCGCAAACAAACTTGTAGCAGTTTCCCCTTCATTTCACTGCACCGGTTGGCCGTTAGGTGTCGCTTATTCACCGACAGGTGGCACTGAAAAGCGACACCAGAGTTATCTGCCCTTCTGAGTATAAAAACCGGTGTAAACGAAAAATCACCCTCTTATCCACTCAATCAGCCGTACCTAAGCCGCAAACAAACTTAGTTTTGCAAAGATATTTCTTGTATCATAATTTGATACATATATTATAATTTCTTTACGCGTTATTTCAGATCATCTTTCCGACGTTTGGCAAATAGCAACGAAATCATTGTTTGGCCATCAAATCAGCTCAGTTAGTCAATCACGCTACACAGTATTTTACACGAAACGTTGACAACTGATTCTAAGTATTAATAAGTATTAATTCTGTTACTTGTGTTAGCATTCCATGATGATTACAAATAGCTCAGGAGAAATATCTTGTTTCATAGTTGAAAATAATTAAAAATGAACTTCGAAAAAAAACAACAACCTATCTTCTGGGTATAAAAAATGGCAGGTAACACTGGACGCCGTTCAATGAGAGAAAAGATCATGAAAAAGAAAATATAAAGAAACAAGTAAAGGGTTAGGGTTAGGGTTAGAGTCAGGGTTAGGGTTAGACTTAGGGCAAGGGTAAGGGTAAGGGATAGGGTTAGGGTTAGGGTTAGAGTTAGGGTTAGAGTTAGGGTTAGGGTTAGGGTTAGGGTTAGGGTTAGGGTTAGAGTTAGGGTTATAGTTAGGGTTAGGGTTAGAGTTAGAGTTAGAGTTAGAGTTAGGGTCAATGTTAGGGTTAGGGTTAGGATTAGGGTGAGTGTTAGGGTTAGGGTTAGGGTTAGTTTGAATGTTTAGCATTTCGGCTGCACATGTATTGGGGATGCAATATTCTCTGCGCACGTGGTAACCTTTGTTCATTCCTATTCTCGTATCGATGAATATGGCACACGTGTTATAAAAGAAAGATGAAAAGAAAAGAGTTGGTTAACATATGACATTCGACGCTTATGCACAGTTTATCGCCGACTACACTTTAAAGGATCGTTAAAGACATGTAAATACATGAAAATACACAAATAAGACAACCAGGAAAAAATAATCCTAAACAAGAAATGCAATGTTCCATGACAATGCAAAATTTACAGAGTTGTTAGAGAATCGAAATATAAATATGTGAATCAATGGAAGGTAAAGTTACTTACATAATCTCGACGGTGGCGACGCGTCACTTGGAGAAAAATAGGAAGAAAGTTGTTTGGTTCCTTGACCATTGTCTGAGGATCGGTTGACTCGACCAGAAAAGTTACTTAACAGCAAAAGCCAGTTAGGGTTTAAAAGTCATGCTAATAAGCATAGCAGTTCGGACAAACTCTGACCAGTTTGAAGCTGGCGCCAATAAAAGACAGTCTTGTTTGTGAATTTACGACCACTTCAGAGTACCAAATCACACGATATTAGCGCCCGCAAGCGCTAGAGCCAATTATCTTCAAGAGAGATGGCTCTGATAACAGCTAATGTATGTTTATTATTAAATGTGTGTATATTTGCCAATATGAATACTTACTAATTATGAGGGCGATAATTATTTTCTGTGCGACAAATGGAAAAAAAATCAATTGGTTAATCAAAATAAACATTTTGTGACTAATTTAGTTTATTATCATAATAATAATAATAATAATAATAATAATAATCATGTATAATGAATATTCTCTCATACAACTATGTTTATAGACGAGCCTCACATTTCGTACAGCTTAGTGAAAGTGTTGGTTACTTCGTTATTTCCGAACTCGCGTTATTTAATTTAGCGATCACATGAAGTCATCGGTAGACTTGCTCGACTATTGATGAACACTGAGAGCACCCGAGTGTGTACCTTACTGTACTTATTTTATACAGTGATGTGCTAGGGGGTGGGGGGCAAAATTATTATATACTTCCGGTTGCACCTGATGTAATATCTAGAATAACTATAAAGAGTATAACTTATAAAAGGCGGTAAATAAAATAAAAAAGAATAAGTAAACTCGTTTTACTGGATAACCGTTGCTTTTGTTGTAGCGGTTATTTGTTTCCTTTATTATTGACTGTGGGTAGAGGGTAAGAAAATGTTGGACAATAACCGGTGGTTAGCTGATTTTGTTTGTCTTGCGGTTGGATGGTTATCCACCTAAGGTTGACAAGAGAGGGTTTCCATATAATAATGTAATTTCCATATAATATGATAATCTGTATTGTGAGGGGCTCGTTTAAAACACCTTAATATCTAATAGTATCATATATTATATTATAAGCACGTGTTCTACCAAGTTTACTTAATAATTTTATGAGTTTAGCTATTTTTAGTTTCAAATAATCTATCCTTTGGTTTTAACCATTTCTCTTTCTATCAAACATTTATTTTCTATTTTGGTTCGGCCATGGTTATTCTCCTTTGTGAGTTTTGTTTCGGCAATAATTGGAGATCTATTGGTTAAAATCTTTTTGTCTTACGGTTGGGTTTACATGAAAGCGCGATTATACTATTTGTGTACGACTAAATAAGGCACGACCACTAGGGCTGCTGCTGCTTTTCTAGAAATATAGGCACGTCAGCGGAGCAACCTTTTCGTCATATTCAAGGCAATCTCTGCCCGTCAGATCGAACTGAACTAGAAATATCGTCTTGCGGTATTATTTTGAATAAAAAATTAAACGAATTTAGCCACAACTTTCAGCGATAACGATTATATGAAATAAAAAGTTTATTTTTGATAAATTATCGATTTTTTTTAAATATTACCTCTTCAGCTTGAAAAAAAATTTGTTTATTTACTTATTACAAAAATGTCCGGACTAAATTTTAAATAAAAAACAAATGACAGTTTTATTTGAAATTTGAATTTTTTTAACACAATAACAAATCTACATAAGTAGAACCATAATTAGAATATATTCGTAAAAAGTAAACAAACAATGTTTTTTAGGCATAAGAGTGCAATAGTAATTAAAAAACATAAATATCAGTCAAAATTAAAAAAAAAGAAACTGTCCCCTTAAGTTTGAAGAAAAAAGTGTTACTTCCTCTTAGTCATTACCTCCTCCTTTTGAGATTCAGTGTAGTATATGTTCGTTCACCATTATATCCTTCTAAAGCTAGCAAAATTATGGGACCGGAGGGAGCACATGTTTGCTAGTATATATATATATATATATATATATATATATATATATATATATATATATATATATATATATATATATATATATATATATATATATATATTAGTTGTATCAATTGCTATATTTGTGACAGTTTTTATGTAGATATGGAATCAACCATGCGTGATGACTATTAGTTTCTTGCCTCGCCTTCTTCAGACCATGTGATTTATACCAACGTGTGTGATCTATTTATATACGTTGAACCCGGTATATATAGGATGGGGCATCTGTTTGTAACCGGTTAATTGGCTTGTTTATGTTTGCCTAGTTTATTTTGGTGGACTATTTTTTTTCTTTTACGTTGTATGAATTTTTTCTGGTTTTGTTTATTTATTTACTTAATTGTTTTCTTTTTTGTTTTGTTTTTATACTTATATATTTGTTTATTGACTGTTTATTAACTATTTATTTCTTTATTATCATTTTGTTTTTGTTTCTATTGTCAATTTATTTACTTAGTTTTTCGAATTGTCGGGTGTTAAGTGACTTCGCAGGGATTTCTTTATTTAGATATCACCTCTATCATTTGTTTGATATATTTATTTGTCTTTCTTATGTGATTGTCGCTATTTTCTATTCTAAGCATTATTTTAAATGTCGTAAATTGTTGTTATAAGCTGGTGATATTTCCATGATTACCATGTAATTCTTTTGTGTGTTTTGATTTAAATTTTTCATGTGACATGTGTACCTTGGCAGTTTCGTACTCTTTTCGTATTTTTCCTATTAAATGAGCTTCTGTGTTTCTAAGAGCAATATGTCACTCTTGTTTATACCCGTTCTTTTCTTTCTTCTTTGGTTCTTACGATATGTTATATTATGCTTTTTATAGACATCCCCAGTTTAAGGGGCACTGGGGGTTTTGGTTCCAGTGTTTGTAGTGTGCTATCTATCTTTTTGTTGTGTTTCTATTCACTTATTGTTATCATGTTTTCTGTGTAAATGTAGCTAAGTTTGAGTGTGTTCCTATTAAATATTTTGTGTAGTTTGTTCGATGTTGGAAATAATTTGTTTATTAGTTTGCAAAATATATTTCCTACATTTGTTTTTTTACATTTTTGCTAAAAGGTGGATTAAACCACATCATTATTCTATTTGTACTCAAATATCTCGTTCTATTGGAGGTGTATGTTAATTTTTCCGTGAGTTGTAAGGATATTTTTTAATATCCTTTAGCTTTGATTTGATGAGTTACCAGATACTCGGTAATAGTTGATAGTAGGTGTTTAATTAGAGGAAGTGTATTGGTATAGTATGTTATCGTCTTGTATTCCAAATGTTATATATTTTTTTGAAAGTTGTTAAGATTACTTTTATACCTATATCAAATTCTATTCATTGAATCTTCATAATGTATGTTGCAATTTCACTGTTTTTGTTTTGTTAATATTTCTTAGTGCAGTGATCCATGATCTCTGCATAGTCATATATAATTTTTATTTATAATTTATGCGAATGTTGTTTATGTTTATTCACTCCTTCACTTCGAATACAGACGATCGAAATCCCGTCTATTGTCATATCAAATGTGATTTGTTTACTTTTCTTTATCCACACCGATTATTTTCCAACAGTACATATGTGCAGTGGTGTTGAATTATTCTTTACTCGTCATAATTTACAGATATATATATATATATATATATATATATATATATATATATATATATATATATATATATATATATATATATATATATAAATATATATATATATATATAAGGTTAATACAACAAAAGATATAAGAGGCAACTAATATCTTTAATTAGTGAACATCCGGATAAAAATAAAGCTCAATATACTGGATAGAGCATTAATAGCAATATCGTTTTCTTAATCGTTTTATTAATTTGCATACACCTTAAATACAATTTTCACTGTTATCTACTGCATCGATAGCAAACGAACTCTCCGCATGGATAACTCTTTTCGTTTTTGGACCACCATTTACAACTTGGATTATTTTTTAATCAACCTCTTTGATATCTTGCCTGGAGATATTTTGGACCTGTTGACTTGGATGAACTGTATAGTTTTATAAAAAAGTATGTTTTGGGCCGATATATTTGATATTTTATATACCTTTATGTATTTTTATATATATTTTTGTATATATTTTTTTCAAAGTTTAATTTTTATAACCTGCAGTAATGTCATTGCGGTAATGGTCCTCTGAGGAGAAGATTTTCTTTGAAAACTCATGAGTTAAGGACTTTAAAGTAGTACTTTGCCTGAACATTGAATTGTAATAAAATTTGATTCGCACCTTATTTTATTCTTTCACTTCATCCATTGCTATATTATATATATATATATATATATATATATATATATATATGGTTATATATATGTGTATATATATGAATAACCATATAGTTTTATATATATATGTATATATATAAATAACCATATAGTTATATATATATATATATGTATATATATAAATAACCATATAGTTATATATATATATGTGTATATATATAAATAACCATATAGTTATATATATATATATGTATATATATATATAAATAACCATATAGTTATATATATATATATATATATACATATATATACATATATATATATATATACATATATATATATATATATATATATATATATATATATATATATATATATATATATATATATATATATATATATTCCAGCCTCTGTCAGGCTTAGCTTACTTTATATGTCCGCTGATTTGACATTTATAGAGTTTAAATCCTCTTCATTTACATGTTAATTGGTGTTGGCCTAGGAGTAGAAGATCAGGCTGTCAGCCAGGGATTACTTGACAATGTGGTTCGAATCTTTCGACCGGTAAGAATAAACATCTCCTACACTGAAGATTGCATAAGCATAAAACACCGGTGTCTGTTGATAAATATTTATTTAAAAAAATGTTGTTATCGTCCCCTTAATACAAAGACTGGACCTCTAGGAGAATTCAATAATAAGTAATCACACTAAGGCGTAATTTGATGTTCCAGCCTCTGTTGTTGAACACTATCCGATTGGCTTACTGTATATGTCCGCTGATGTGACATTTGTAGAGTTTCAATTCTCTTCATTTACGTGTTATTGATGTTGGTCTTGGGGCAGAATGTTAGGCTGCCAATCAGAGGTGACTTTGCAACTGGGTTCGAATCTTTCGACCGGCAAGAATTAACATCTCCTACACTGAATATTGTATAAGCATCAAACACCGGTGTATGTAGGTAAAATATTGATAAATATTTATTTAAATAAAAAATTATTATCATATATATATATATATATATATATATATATATATATATATATATATATATATATATAGTGAATAGTCATATCTCTATGCTGATGAGTCCTGATTATAAAAGACGAAACGTATACGTAAATAGATAATAAACAAAACAAATATTATATATATATATATATATATATATATATAATAAGCATTTGTTATTGTTTATTATCTATGTGCGTATACGTTTCATCAGCATAGAGATATGACTATTCACTACCGGTTATGCGATTCGAAACCCCGGACTACAAGTATTTTTCAACTCAAATCCGACGTCTTTAACCACTCGGCCGATTTTTAATAGCGAATAAACTATGATAATTTTAACACTAAAATATATGGTTTCCGTTATTGAGAGATAGAATTCTTTAATGTCTAGCAATTCATTTTATTTTTTCTATTGCAGAAACAAACACCACGCTCTAACTCTCGACATGCAGACAAAAAGTAATGACTGAATCCTTAACGATTGACCTCCAGTAAAATAAGGCCCAAAAGTTGCAGTTAATGACATCAAAACAACATTCCTTTCGTTTGACAATTATATGAAACATTTCCAACCATCGATTGCCATGAATTATAGCACACTGCCCAAGAGTTCAACTGCCTAGCATTCACAGATAACATGAATTGGAATAAATACATAGAAAATACTGCCAAGTATGCTGGAAAGAATGTGGGCTCCTTCTACCGGGCCAGGATACTTTTCACACCTGACAGTACCCTAGAAAGCCACTATTTGACTATGCATGAAGTATTGTTGCCATATCTGGGCTGGTGCACCAGACACTAGTTCCTTCCTCTTAGACAAGGAGCAAAAGAATAATCTCTAACCTCATAGGTCCCACACTGTCTACTTAGCTCCAGCCCCTGCCCCACCGCCGCAATATTTCAACCCTGTGCTTGTTTTACAAGTACTTCAACGGAATGTACCCCGACGAACTCACCGCACTCGTACTCCCTCAACGTAAATACTTCCGACAATCAACAGTCCTACCTGTTCACTGTAGAGGTCCCCCAGGTGCTGGTACACCTTCTACTTGAATAGAATCCTTTCTTGAACTGCTGCCTTTTGAAATTCCCTGCATGCTCCGTTTCCCCGCCTGTACCAACATGCAGAAATTTAAGTGTAAAATCAACAAATATCTTGATGCACAACTCCCCACTTAGGATGGTCACTATAAATTTGGCCACTAATACACATTAGCTCCTTACGTTTCATTGGCCTTATTTGGGGTTAACCAAAGTAAAAACAGTTTATAGTTGATTTAGTATGTTCCCATTAGTGTATTCTTGGTGGGTTTTTTTCTTAATTCGATACAAATTAATTCTAATACAACGTTGCTAATTTTTCCTGACTCACTTTTGTAGTTTATTAATGTATATGTTTGATTGTTTCTAAAGTTATCTTCTTGTATTTTACATCTCCGAAGGCTTGTGAATGTTCTAAGCTGTTTATACAGTTGTCGAGTGTGTTATATTTATCTACCTCCCACAAGGCTAGATGTGACAGAAGGTCGGGAAAGTGGGATTAGATAAGCCAGGGCTCGAGATGAGTATTCTGGCCATTTAAAAATTGCCTGGGCAGCCCCCGTCGGCATTCCCCAGTAGGGGCGCCTCAGACAGTAAGCAATAAACTTACTCCTCCCCAAAGAGGGGAGGCGAAGCCTGGGAGGGTGCACCTCCTAGAACTGCACAGGACCAGACAACCCCTAATAGACCGGCGTAAATCCAGACCCAAAGGCCAGGACAAAACTGGTTGATATTTCTCTCGTTTTTATATTTATTTCAAGTTCTGTGTCATTTGGTGATTCTCCTTATATTTTGTTATATTTTACTTAAGTAACTCTTTTTTTTATATTTTGTTATATTTTACTCTGAGGTTATTATACATTTCTAGTTACATCGTCTGAGGTTAAATAGGTTTGCATTTTGTATATTGTTTACATTTTTTTTTTAAATTTACTTTGGGACGCCTACGTTTTATTATTAAATTTAACGTTAATTAATTTTTAAAAAATGTTGTTTATTATTTAATATTGTAATAATTTACATTTTTTTAAGTTTAGTATTTACATTTTTATATTACACGTGTTTCGAGCATGTGTGGCTCTCTTCAGATATTAAAAAATATATTTAAGAAAATATATAGCGTAGTTTTGAAAGAAACATATAAGAAATTTAGTCTCTGTGTGAGCATGCGCAATCTTCTTCTCTGAGTCATCATCAATATATACGGGTTTACTTTAGTTTAATGAAGCATGTTAATGTCAGTGTATTGATATAGTTGGGAGTGCTAATTTCTAAGGGTTGCTTATTACTTCATGAACTCTATTTTTTGTGTGTGTAGGTGTATATGCGTGTGCGTGGCGTGTACGTGTGTTTGGGGCAGTGTATCTGTTCTAGTTTATTTTCATTTCACTTCAGTCGAAGTTCTCAGAAATTTTTCTGGGGCTAACACTTGATCCCTATCTAAGATACATAGGTATTATCTAAACGGAAGTTTACCAAACGGAAACTGCTTACGAACAAGCGTAGTATATAAATCCACTGCAAGAATTTAATAAAAACACATCGGAGTGACAGGGTTCAGTTGGAAAATTAGAATCTGCACATACAAAAGCGCATTCAATAACAAAAATTTACGAATACAGCATAGTCTATGTATATATGGCACCTTAATAATTAAACCCCAAACAAACCAAACATTGCTTAGAAAATCAGGAAAATAGCACCAGCTTATAACAGCAACCAAAAACAATGTATACTACGCACAGAATAGACAACATTATTAATCACATACACAGCGGAGTGAAATTACAATGAATTCCTACTAAGCCACCAACAAATTAAAGATTCAAAGAATAAAATAAACAAATAAATTAACAATAGGAATAAATAAAATAAAATAAAAATAAAGACAGAAACGTTAAATAAATGACAAACAAAAATGACTAATACATCTAATCTATAAAGAAAGGTCGGTCAGATTCTCGTCATCAGATCAAATCCAATTTGCCAAATAGGTATTTGATTTTGCGTGCCCAGTGAATTACGTAATTTTACAATCCGAGTTATTTACATAATGAAGAAAGAATTCCAATTGATTTAATCAATTACATATTTTATCCGGCCATATATATCCTTCGATAAGAGAAAGTTCACGATAAACACCGATAGTTTTCTATGGATAATCATCGTTGCGTTTTTTACAAATACGCAAAACGAACCTCATAAAAAAGAAAGATATAGAAGCCTTTTAATTTTCACACTATTTCCAATTAGATTGAGTTGTTTTTGTTATGGGTGTAACGATATTCGCCATTAATCAACAATACCGAATAGTTTGTTATGTTAAAATGATAAACAACGCCGAAATTTATTCTCGGCCAAGTCCGGATCGGATCGGCTAGTTACACATATAAAAAAATCACAAACAAGTAAATAAATTAATAAATCCTGAAAATAAATTTAAACAATATAGTTGAAAGTATCCCACCAAAATGACAATGCACTAACGTAAACACGGTAATTAACTGATTAAAAACTGAAGTCACATTCTCATACCGATGTATTTCTTAGTATATAAATAGCAAACACGTGGGAATAAATCACATGATCTGAAGAACGTGAGACGATAAATTACTAGTCATCAAGTGTTGTTGATCCCGTGGCTTTCAAACTTAGATCTCTCCCTTTCTCTCGATATATGTTATAATGATCTAGCCTAAACAGTAGTCGCCGCCTGTTCTGGTTTACGTAGTTAATAACGTCGCCATTTCCTAATTGTCCCTGTGACTGAATCAGTTAGCGCGGTTATTTATATACAGTGGTTTTCAGTGCGAACTTCATGCAGGACATTAGTACTTTTAATTTGATTTCGTCCCGAAATGGATTAAAACATTTAAAATTAAAATATTAAGCTGCTTATTTTTATTTACTTTAATTTTTTTTGTAGTCTACATAATTCACGGAAATTAGGGCACGGGTGACGCCGGGTAGCCTTGCTAGTTACGGATCAATTTATGTTATAATACAGATTTTTTTTTTTAATATTGTTAAATCATTAAATTGTTGCATTAATATTTTTCTGATTGTTTCATCGATGAGTTTGATAGATTTCTTGTCCTTGTATTTTTATATTTGTTTACAAATTTTTTATATTGTTTTTTTGTCTTCGTCAACATAGAAAAAAAGCGAGGGGGATGAGGAAGAGTACGGGAGGCGTAGGGTGGTTTTGTTACCTCTGACTGTAAATGAACATGTTGAGAGACGGAAGCGAGACTGATAGACAGGGTGAAAATTTTCGATGTTTATCCATTTTTTCGCCACAATGGAATTAAGCAATGTTAATGAGGAGAAGAACGTGCCGTATACAGTCACCATGATTGCAAGAGTTGGGAGTGGGTTGAGTATTGATTTACTCCTCTCCAGGAGTTAGGCACAAGCCCAGTTTTTATCTTGCTCCCACAAATAAGATGTGACCAAAGGTCGGGTCGGGTTTAAAAATTGCCTGGGCAGCCCCGTCGGCATTTCCCGGTAGGGGCGCCTCAGGCAGTAAGCAATAAACTTACTCCTCCCCAAAGAGGGGAGGCGAAGCCTGGGAGGGTGGACCTCCTAGAACTGCACAGGACAGACTCATAAACCGGCGTAAATCAAGCCCCGAAGGCCAATACACTACCAGTCTATGGGGTGCAGTATCCATCGGAACAGATACTACACTTTGATCTTAGCCAAAAGGCCAAGAATGAGGGAGTGGGTTGAGTAAGTTCAGAGAATTACCACTGTCGGCTAAAAGAATATTCTCAGACATGTGTACGAAGTGAAACCTGGCTAGTGAAGGTTGAAGACATGCGTTGCATGGAGAGAAAGTATATGAGAATGATACGATGGATGTGTAATGTAGGTCTTAAAGACAGGCTTAGATATGGACAGTATATCGATATGTGTGCAGGACATAAGACTTCAATGGTATGGCTACGTTGAAACAAAGGATGGGAATTCTTGGATTAGTAGATGGATAACAGTTTAAGTATCAGGTTCAGTTGGAAGGGAAAGCCAAAAGAAACATGGGGAATAGTGATAAGGATTGATCTTAGAAAAATAAAGATACATGAAGGCTGGAGATAGGTTAGTTTGAAGGTCTATTTTTTAAAAGATATCAAACATATGCCAGTATGTAAAACAGACGTTAAACCGGATATGATGACGAAAACGGGATATGTGAAAGGGTAAAAAAAATCAGATTTGATGAAGAACTTATAAATTCTGTAAATCTTCTGAAACGCCTTGTATTTAGTGTTCCTTTTTATGTATTTAGAGATTTCAGAATTGGTTATGGAGTGAAGAGGTTAAGTATTTGGAAGTCCATTGTCTCCTTAGCCCATTGTGTTGACGGTTCAGTTGATACCACTCCCATCCCCGTCAAATAAGATTAATTATGATTGACAGTTGTTTAGTAAAAAAAAAAACGTTTTTAGAGATATAGGAGGTTGAGTTAGAGCTGACATACCCTGGGGTGTTCAGAAACGCAAAAGAGTAATACTTCCCCCTCCTTCAGCTGATTCATATACTTGCCTGACATTGCCTTCGGTCAACTAAAGACCCTATTTTTTCTTGGTCTTCTTCCACAATTGCCCTTGCTCTTAGTGCAGACTGTAGGGGCTCATGTTCTCATACGCTCACCTCGATATATAATCGCGAGGGGGGGGGGGGGTAAAAATATTTTTGTATTCATAAACAAATAAAAATGTAATTTTTTTATAATCACAAAATATCATTTTATTTAAATTTTCAGCATTTTTTTTATTAAATAAATTATATATAATACTATCTGGCGGTATCCGGCGCTGCCCGAGAGTCTTTTTTTTTCAGATTTTCAAA
Organism: Sepiola atlantica; assembly: GCA_963556195.1. Classification (NCBI taxonomy): domain Eukaryota; kingdom Metazoa; phylum Mollusca; class Cephalopoda; order Sepiida; family Sepiolidae; genus Sepiola; species Sepiola atlantica. Next base: position 30,834,393 of record OY744550.1, read on the forward strand.
GTACAATTAGAATGCTTCTAAATTAATTTCAAATCTCCAATGATTATGAAATAAATCAGTATTTTAGTCAAATATTAAATAAATATTAAAATTGCTGAATTGTTTTAGCATAAACCGAAATACATTCTAGTGGTGAAAATGTGCAAATAAACTGTTTAATGATAAAAAAATAAAGTCACGCGATTAGAGGTCAGAGTTTCCCAACACATCGCCCTCTCGATACGTAGACACAGACAGTGGCCGACATCCGGGCGTTTACAAGCTCATGAGTCGGCCATCGGCGACCATTTATTGGCGTGCCATTTATGCACTGATGGATATACGGATGGGGCCTTTACTGTCTTGCACAGGGCTCGCTCGAAGAATCACCTTAAGATTCTCGAAGCGGTCACCATTAACCTACGTACACCGTCTCTGTGCAAGCAGAAAGAATATACCCACAGTTTGGAACTGATGGGTACATAATATTTTGTTTTTTTAACTCATTTGATAATCCATGATTTTATTCGCTTTTTAAACATTCTATTTTAGTCGACGTGAGATCTTGAAAATGTGTCGACTCGAAAGACGTCTCGATTTCACCACCATTTTTCCCCCTCCATTCTAATTTTTTTATATTTTAACCGCTTTACTAAAGAAATAATTTATTTCTTGCTTTAGTATTATAAGCCTCTCCGTCCTTGGTAATTATGGCTACCTCGCCATTATTATTAAAATCAATATATATATATATATATATATATATATATATATATATATATATATATATATATATATATATATATATATATATATTAGTATTTCATGTATCCACATAAAATCTTATAAGTAACTATAATTTTTTATATATCAATTTTCAGTATTTACTTCAACAGTGCTCGATACGTAAGTAGAGCTAGGTAGTAAGCTATGAAAATATATTTATGGCAATTAAGCTACACAGAGGCTCCCGCGTTTTAGTCTGAAGATTCCCCCGGGGATGAAACGCGGGAGCCTCTGTAGCTTAATTGCCATGAATATATTTTCATAGCTTACTATATAAATATATATATATTAATATATATATAATCCAGGTAAAACATCCACAGGGTAGTAATCCAAAGAATTTCAACCGGGTTTATAAAAAAGTGCTCAATATCAAATAGAGCTTTTATATATGATTATTTTTATTTACACAGACATGTACAAAATCTGCGACACTGGCGTGTCGATGTTATCTATCAACAGCTATTATAAACTGAGATCTCATCAGGCAGAGTTAGAATCCGATCTTAACCTTATCAAATATGATCTAAGGTTAAGATCGGATTCTAACTTTTCCTGATGAGATCTCAGTTTATTATAGCTGTTGATCGATAACATCGACATGCCAGTGTCGCAGATTTTGTACATATCTGTGTAAATAAAAATAATCATATATATATATATATATATATATATATATATATATATATATATATATATACTAAAAGTGTTTACTATATATGAATAAATAATCGCTTAATAGTAAATACACAATAATATTCAAGTTACGTAACGGCAAGAAACAGACATATATACAAATAGGTAGGTGCAAAATGAATAACTAATCCTTAAAATGTATAACCATTTGATCTCTCCCTTCACTTGAAAATTCACCAAAATTCAGGAAATCAACCAATTTTAATGAAATTCATCAGTAGTTATTAATCAACAATCACGGAATATAATGGACCCATTATTTTTTTTAAATCTCACTGAAAATGTATTATTTAGTGAAAACAAAATACACTTTTACTAAATTATCATTGAATAAAGCATTGTTTAATCAGTATTTTAACCAAAGAATAATATAGTTGCAAAAAATAGTTTATGTTATTTTAATGATAACAGTTTCAGGGAAATGTTGAAACGCTATATAATAATATTTCATCTTCGCTCATGGGCGTGTAACTATCAGGGTAAGAGTTTTTATTTAATAATCTTGAAAATAAAAAGAATTGAAAATATTGAGAAACTGGGTTGTTTTGAAAACAAATTATTTAAAAAATGGGATAATTTCTACTAAAGATTAACTTGAAGATATAAGTACTGAAATGAGTAGACGGTATTTGAACAGCCACCTGCCGTCATAAAAATAAAATAAACAGCAGAAATGTAAACAACCTCGTTTCCATTTCGTCTATTTTGCTCAAATTTTGGATACAATTGATTATTGGTCTTAATTGCATTTCTTGTCCTGAAATAAAGTTCTAATTTACTTTTTAAAGTTTTGAAAATCGAACTTTAATTCAATGTTTTAATCGCTGGCGGCCATATCGTTTTTCCATGCACAAAAATATTTTTACGACGTAAAAAGTGTTATTACATACAAAATAAACAAAATCTTTGATATAAAATAAACTTTCAACATTTTTATATAAAAAACTCGTTTAAAACAAAATAAAATGGTTAAAACTAAGATATATTGGTCGGCATTTAAAGAATTTTAATATCACATTGGGAATTGAAATCTCATTGAGCTCAATGAAATATTAAATAGCATTAATGAGTTTAAAACATAAAAAATATGGTAAAATAATTATACAGTTTCTATAAACTATTAGAAAACGATATCTTCTTCATAAAAGTAAAAATAATAAAATGATATATTATTGCTATTATGAGCTCCCATATAATCTCTGAATGCCGCTAACAATTTTGTTAACATCTGATCGCTTACAGATTTCATCATTACTCTGATATTTTTCGGTAATTATGCAATTCTTAATAAAAAAAGTGTGTACATTATTTTGACATAGTGTCTTAAGACATTAATTTACTAATTATTTTTAAAATAGCTCCAGAAAATTGATTTCAAAAAGATTCTTTTAATTAATTTTTAAATTTCACTGATCTTTTATATTTTTTAGTCGACGTGAGAACAATTTTCATTTTAAAATTTATTTTCACGCGTGAAATTACATTTTTAGAGATTAATTTTGGGCTTTTATTTTTTCAAAAACAATAAATATTTAAATGGAGACTAATTAAAATATTTGTGATAAGCCCGTTTTAATAACCATAGTCCGTATAAGTCACGGCCATCTTTGCACGTACCTAATACAAAGAGACACACGAGAAATGAAGATTAAAACGAAAATAAAGAAAATTAATCAGTCTTCTATGGGGATACTAAAAAGCTTTTTTAAACTTCATCAGAGACAAACAAACTTAAGAAAAGAGCAGTCATTTCTGACCGAAGTATTACCGTGCCAATATACCTATATTTATACTTCCCACACTCATATCTCTCTCTTTATAATTTCCTCTCCCTTTCCTTCTCTCTCTCCTCCCTCACTCTCCCCCTCTCTCTCTCCTGTCTCACTCTCTCTCTCACTTCTCCCCCTCTTTCTCCCTCTCTCTCTCCTGTCTCACTCTCCCTCTCTCTTAGCCTCTCCTTATCTCTCACTTTCTTTCTCTCTCTCCTCTCTCACTCTCCCCCCCCCCTCTCTCTCTCCTGTCTCACTCTCTCTCACTCTCCCCCTCTCTCTCTCCTGTCTCACTCTCTCCCTCTCTCTTAGCCTCTCCTTATCTCTCACTTTCTTTCTCTCTCTTCATCTCATATACTTAATATGAAGCAAAATAGAAATACAAAAGTAATGTGAATCTTGTGCTAAAAAGTAACAGACGTTTTGTTGTGTTTTGTGCGCGGGTTGAGATCTCCAAAAAAGCATTACTTAGAAATCGATTAACAGCCACAATCTTTTTACTTATCATTTTATTTTAAACTAGCAGAACCCGTCGCCCGGCGTTGCACGGGAGAAATTAGTACCTATTGCATGACGTCGAATTAAAAAAAAACGGCCTATAGTTCTTTCTCCACCCCCACCCCCTATAACGTGTTGTCGAATGTTGTAAATTAAAAAAAAAAAAGTGGCAGAGTCAAATGGGATCGAACGCCGAAACTGTCGATCATTAAACCTCCCTCCTTACCCACGGGGCCACGCTTACGATTTAAGAATAAATGTGTAAATAGGATAATAACGTTATGGTTGTTTATTGACATGCGTGTTATGTTAACATTTACATTCTGCCGACCAAATGGAAACTTCAACAATGACGCGGTGTAGGTCATTTTTTGTAAATTCATTTGGGCAATTTTTCTATAATATGCGTGTTTAATGTGTATGTTTTTGAAAATGTAAATGTATCCGCGTCTACCAGTATCTTAGTGCATAATGAATTAAATAGGAAGTCGATTCGATCAAGAAATGTTATCCGCCATGTTGAATCATTAAATGTTGCAGGAACTGTGTTCGTTAATTTCATTCGCTTAATTCCGGAATGAATTTAAATGTAGAAGGTAGAATTAGATAGAACGTAATCTGATATTCGCGAATAATCATCGGAGTGTAAGGGAGCGGTTGTTAATTTTTTGCGTATTGCTTAATATTATGTAGTAAAATAATGCCAGACAAATACGAAATAACAATGGGTGCTTTATGAAAATTATACTGTGTTTATTAGTTCCCGGTGTCGATGAGTGTAGTCACAGTACAGAATTGTTAGGGAGAAAAGTTTTTACTACCACCTATATGGAGTTGGTATTTCGGAGAGTCGTGGCGGCCGGGCCGAATGTAATATTCAGTGTTAGTTTGGAAAGAAGAATTGCAGATATACTAAAACACGCCCGAGTGAATAAGTGCAATGTAATTGTGAGTTCAGTAGCCCGTGATGCATGTGGTTATTTTCCTATTCTCCGAGAAGGTACAGGGGAAAAAACGTCTCTACTTTATATATTAGAGAAGATTATTGAAAAGAAAAAAGATATATATTTTTTAATTTCCCTATTTATACCTGTTATTCTTATTCCATTTTATTAACTTTTATATTTATTTTTATATTATTCTTCATACTTTTATATTTTATACTGTCCTTTATTCTTCTTCTTCTTCTTCTTCTTCTTCTTCTTCTTATTATTATTATTATTATTATTATTTGTACTCACTAGGAGTTCTCACACAGATCATCGTCAGTGATTGCTCACCGACAACAACCAGTGGTATTTCCTGGAGTCTGAGTGACAACAAGCCTCCCCAGATTTCCAGTATTCTTCACCTCTTTTCGATAACGATGCGGATCGCAACAGCCTCTTACCATTAATTTCTCTGACAATTGGTCATCTCTGTTATTTGGGTGGAAATAAGCCTCCCCAAGGTCCCAGCATTCTCTGCACTTTTCCAGTGATGGTCTGGTTTGTGCTGTCCCTCCTCGGTCTTCTCATCCTCCTCGACCCTCTACAAATATTTTGTCTGGTGTCAGCCTAAGCCGGCACCATTTAAAAAAAATTTAAAATGTTAAAAATTAATATTAATATATATATATATATATATAAAATAATTTTTTTAAAAATTCCTTAATTTTTTCCTTTTCTCTTTCCTTATTTAAAAAAAAATAATTTTTAATTCTTTTTATTTTTTTTTGGGGGGGGGGGGGAGGAGCTTATAGTGTTTCTTGTAATTTCTGTTTTTTTGGTTCATTTTTGTGTAGTGATAGCTGAGGCCGGTATAATATATTGGGGGAGATTATGAAGTGCTGTTTCTGTTCCTTGGTTCTTGTTGTGGTGTTCTTCGTGTGGTTTTGTTTTCTCCCTGTTGTAAATTCCTTGTGACTGGTTGGCCTTTGTAGCTTATGCGTGTTGGTTTCCACATTCGAGGATTTTCCTTAAGATTTCAGCTGTTTTGATCATTGCCGTCCTTTGTATGGTTTCGATGGTCCCTTTGATTCCAATTTCTCCCAGTCTTTTCTCCAGGTTTTTTGGGATTGTTCCTAGTGCTCCTACGATTATTGGTATTATACTAACTTTCTTTATGCTCCATATTCCTTTCAGTTCTCTGGCTAGTTTTGTGTATTTACTCTGTGGACTGCTAGAACGGCGAAGTCTACGATTTTACAAGATTTTTCCTTTTTGTCTATTATAATAACATCTGGTCTCCTTGCTTGTATGAGTTTATCTGTTTGTATATCCATATCCCAGAGGATTTTGTGTTTTTTTTTTGTTTTCCAGTACTGTTTCTGGTTTATGTTTGTACCATTTGTCTGCATATTCGAAATTCAATTGTTTGCACAGTTCCCAGTGTATTACTTTCCCAACACAGTCATGTCTGTTCTTGTATTCTTTTTGGGCAAGTTTGCTACATTCACTTATTATATGATTTATTGTTTCGTCTCTTTGTCCACACAGTCTGCATTTATTGTTTTCCTGGGTTTTATCTATTTTAGCTTTAATGTAGTTTGTCCTAATCGCATTGTTCTGTGCAGCCATCAGTAAAGATTCCGTTTCTCTGTTCAAGTTTCCTTTTCTTAGCCATGTCCATTATTATTATCATCATCATCATCATCATCATCATCATCATCATCATCATCATCATCATCATCATCATCATCATCATCATCATTATTATTTTCATTTTTTTTTTATTTATTTGTATATGTGTTTTTCTATAATAACTGTAGGTACGGATAAATAATGTTGACGTTTTGTTCGACTTCTATTAGTGATATTAAGGAATAAGTTTTAAAGAAGAATATATTGGAAACAATAATTTTAAAAAATGCTTTCATTTTAGAAACGTTTGCACGCTAGAAAATGTTGTTGAAGTCAAGGAACTAATATAAACAATATCTTATGAATTTATTTATTTAAATTTATCACGTATATATATATATATATATATATATATATATATATATATATATATATATATATATATATATATATACGAGGCATGTCTAAAAAGTATCCGACCTAAGGCCAGAAAAATATTTCAAATATGTGACGGGGTTGGGACACTAATCCCTTTTAAAGTAGGTCCCTTGTGCTTGCACACACTTAGCCCACCGATCCATCCACTGCAGGAAAAACCTCTGGGAGTCTTCTGTTGGAATAGTGTTCATCACAGTCGTCGTGTTAGATTCAGCAGATGTTTGAAGAAGATGCGATGGGTGTAACACAAATTAAGGAGTGGTTCAACCGATTCAAAAATGTCCGCACATCAGCGGAGAGTTACCAGCGTTCTGGTATGGCCCGAAACTGTTCGGAGTGCAGCTATTGTTGAGAGGGTGCGAAAAAGAGATAATGCGGAACGCGACGCCGGAGATGAAAAGCATTCTAAAAGAAGACTCCCAGGTATGTTTCCGGCAGTGGATGGATCGGTGGGCTAAATGTGTGCAAGCACAAGGGGCCTACTTTAAAAGGGATTAGGGTGCCAACTCCATCACGTATTTGAAATATTTGTTGCTGGCCTAAGATCGGATACCTTTAAGGCAGGCCTCGTATATATAATTCAGGATGTGATTCTATAATTTTTTGAAAGAACAGAAAAACGGCGAAAAGTTAGTAAGATCCAATAGTACTATAAAAAAGCGGTTGCTTGTGTCCCAAAGAAAATGTATACGTACAACTTGGCACCGAAGGCCGTTTATGACATTTCCCTGAGAATCTCGAAATATGTTTTCGAAATAAGGTAATCTAATCAAAATGTATGTTATATAAATAGCTTAAAATAAAATAGTTTAAGCTTTCTCATAAATATATGTACATTTATATCCAGTAGCGGTGAAAGTTAGAGAATGTAGAATTTTATTGTTTTAAGTAAGAATGTAAGCAGGTGACGATTTGGTAATTAGCAAAAAAATTCCTCCATGTTAAAAAGGTATCGAACCGGACTAAGTGTTATTTGAAAGAAACTGAAATGAAATACATTTTTGTAGTAAAAAAAAACATGGGCCAAGAGAAAAAGGGTACGCATTCAGATTAGAACCCAAGCTAAAATCGACTTGGCATCGGTAGTTTCCGGATGTTTACGTCGAGTGTTAAAAATGCCGAAGCGCTTATCCGTAAAAAAAACATTTTATAACCCTAACACTAACCCTAACCCCGTGTTTACACTTTTTCAGTGATATTTTTCTTCAAAAAAATTTATTACGTGTCCAAAAAAAATATATTATCGTTTTTTTTTCTCAGTTCTACATCGAGCCTCATTTGGATTTTTGAGATGCAAGCAACCGACTTTTCATTCGGCTTTTTCCGGCCGTCTGCGTAAAGCCGATTTTATCTTGAGTCCTAATTTGGATAAGTACTGAAAAAAGAATAGCCATTCATCAGATTAGTCGCTATCAATGACAGACTCTGAATATCCGACAAGATAAATGCATATATTAGAAAAGAAATATGGTTTCCATATGTAATATCAAAACAATGCAGTAGTTGAATTAGGTTGGTTCTTTTTTCACCTCTAGTCAACTTGAATTCAGTCCACCTTATCTAGTACAACACGATGATGTAAGTCTGTTTGATAGACGGCAGCAAAGAGCACTAGAAGGATAACCAGTAGAATGTTTATCCTAACAAATGGATAATTCATCATTTTAATTCAGTCAACTTTTATCCAAAAGCTGAAATAAACACAGCCATGATGTTGATAGTCTCAGTCTTTTCTATAGAAAATAGAGTACAATTATGGCATGTGTTCTTCGGAATTGTGTGACTATTATAAAACTATGAAATATGTAAATTAAAAAAAACAAGTTAGCTGGTATATTAATGAATAAAAAATTTATAAAAATAAAATACTGTGTTGAGATTCATATTTGTTCACATGAAATATAAAAAGAAACATATTAACAATAAATACTCACAGTTCACACATTTATACTGTTTCCTTCAGATGTAGCAAATTTTCTTACTTTTGTGTTACTTTTTTTAATGTTTGTTCAATAATGTTGTTATTAGCAGACGATAAATTTGATTAAAAAACGTTCTTGTTAGCAGACGATATATTGTGTCTTGAGAAAAATGTCGTCTGGTTTCTGCTTCTTTTGTCCCAGCTCGTTTGACTAGTTGGTCTAGTGGTCTCCATCAATTCACTGTTTTGATACTTCATTGCCACACAGCTTCCTATTCCAGTAGCTTATTTCCAAGAACTGCAGGCTTGTGTAACCTCTTCCAGTTGACTGCTTACCTCCTACCTATGGCCTTGTTTTTGTTTTAAGACTAAGGCCAATAGGAATCTTTTGTCTTTGCAATAATCATCTTTCGCTCTTGTTAGCTCCTTACATCAAGTGGCTTTATGCCTGCCATAAAAATATTTTTTTTAAAAAACACACACAATATTTACATGCATTCTTCATAAGTGGGGCATAGGTCTCGAAGCTGATTTTATAAATCCAGTTAAAACCGTTTCGGCTTTAAGGATTATCATACGAAAACCAGTGAAAAGAAATGTTTAATGGAAAGCGGAAACTTTAAACATTAAAGTCATATGATGATCACTCAAACCGAAACCGATTTGCCGAAAACCGATTTTAATGTTTGCGGTTTCCACTTTCTGATGAAATACCCTTGTAACTGCATTTAGTCAGCCTTTAGTTACCAGAGCGTTGTCTGTTTCAATTTCCTATCTTGGTTGCATTATTGTTACGGTGATTGATGTTTCATATATAAACATTTTATCTATATTTACTCCTATACAATAAGTCAAATGACGTAATCTACAACATTGTAATAGTTTAACTATCATAGACTGAATTTCTCTATGTTGAAAACGGCGCATAAATAAAAAATAACTTCCCAAATTCATTTTTTTAATTAATTCTTTTAACAATGACAAATTATTTTTGTCATTAGTCATGTTTATTCTTTCATTACATTTTTTTAGTTCATTCTATTTGTGCAGTTTTAGTATGGAATGTGCGAGAATGTGCATCTTTACAATACGGATCGCATTCTAAAGTTTTACACCTTTGCCAACCCGATGGTAAAAATGGTACACAAATAAAATGTCTTTCTAAACTCCTAAATTCAAAAGATTAGAACCGTTTTACTATAGGCTTGAATAACGTAATGACCCCTATCAAGTCTGAAACTTTGAAAAATACATTTTTCTGAATTTTCTCGCGATATTCTGAAAGTTCTACGTCTTATCTATAAGTTTTTTTTATCGGTTAACTAGGGCTTTTTACCCCACCTAATAAACCAGTATCGTCCGGGCCTTTGGGTCTGGATTTACGCCGGTCTATTGGGGGTTGTCTGGTCCTGTGCAGTTCTAGGAGGTGCACCCTCCCAGGCTTTGCCTCCCCTCTTTGGGGAGGAGTAATTTTATTGCTTACTGTCTGAGGCGCCCCTACCGGGGAATGCCGACGGAGCTGCCCAGCCAATTTTTAAATGGCCAGAGTGCTCACCTCTCGAGCGCTGGCTTATCTAATCCCACTTTCCCGACCTTGTGTCACATCTTACCTTGTGGGAGGTAGATAAATAAAAACTATGAAATATGTAAATAAAAAAAAACAAGTTAGCTTGTATATTAATGAATAAAAAATTTATAAAAATAAAATACAGTGTTGACATTCATATTTGTTCACATGAAATATAAAAAGAAACATATTAACAATAAATACTCACAGTTCATACAGTTCAGATGTAGCAAATTTTCTTACTTTTGTGTTACTTTTTTTAATGTTTGTTCAATAATGTTGTTATTAGCAGACGATAAATTTGATTAAAAAACGTTCTTGTTAGCAGACGATATATTGTGTCTTGAGAAAAATGTCGTCTGGCTTCTGCATTACTTCTTTTTTAAGTAATAATCTTTTAAATACGATATTGTAATTCTGACAAGAAAATAATTATTAACCTTACAACTTAATAAATATTAATATTCTAAATATATATGTAGCAGTCACATATTTCGATGTACTATTTTCTCTTGATATAAATATACAGGTACTTTTTTGTAAAGAATAATCCCTTTGCAACACTGCTAAAGAAAATATAGTTTCTGTTTACCTTCAATGTTAACTTATTTAATCTATGAGGCGAATGGACATTCGATCAAATTGTTTCAAATATAGAGTGATATTGACCTCCAATCACAACGAACCTTTATTTATAACCCCATTCACAATAACCATTATAAAATTATGACTTGCCGATTTGACTCTCTTTTTAAAATTTTAAGGCGATATAAAAATTAATGAAAAACTTTTCACGCGACGACACTCAAATGGTTGAACCTTTTTATAGTTTTAAAAAAAGAAGTGTTGACGATAGAACTGTAGATGGCATTTATTTATCCTGTTTAATTTGGCCTGTGTATTGTTGTTTTGTTCAGGAAAGACATTTTTATCTCCCTCCCACAGCGGTAAGATGTGACACAAGATCGGAAAGTGGGATTGAAAAGCCAACGCCCTAGAAGATGAGAGCTCTGGCCTACAAAAAATGCTTTGGCAGCCACGTTGACATCCCCCGATAGGGGTGCCTCAGGTGATTAGCAATAAACTAACCCATTCTCAAAGGGTGAGAAGGCAAAGCCTGGGGGTAGATCTCCTATAACTGCACAGGACAACCCCTAAAACCGGTGGAATCTAGGTTCGAAGACCAAGACGGTACCGGTCTAAGGGTGTAGCATCCATCGGAACAGATACTACACTTTGATCTCCGCCAAAAATTTTATCCGAAGGTCTTAGTCTATAAAAATAGTATTATAGGGAGTATATTAAAATCTCGCACATCTTCAGGTTACTGTTGAGTCACGTTATTTCTTTTCATGTGCGTTTGTGCAAAGATGGCGACTCGCGTCTTGTCGGTTCTTTTTCTCATCAAATTTGGTATTTCATGTAGAGTCGGCCATATTGGATTCTTTTCCCTTTTCCCTCTTGAACTCATGGTTATGATAAACCCATTTTAGCTCAATTAATTTTCCCGCCATTTGGCATTTTAAGCAACGTTATGCCATTTGAAATGTTTTTAAGGCATGCCTATTCGGTAGTTTTCTCATGATAGTTTATAGACATATTTTTTAAATATTTTTTACCACTTTTTTCCAAATATAAGAATTTCCTCGCTGTGAATTTTATGTCTTTGGGTATTAGCGTTCAAATCTTCCCTTTTTTGTACTTCGTGCCTGTTTCATTTTCATCGTTAGTCGGGGCGCCTAATCACTATTTCTTTTTTTGTTTAATTATGAGTAGTAGTTCCGTTTTAGCGACCTCCGGGCGACGTTTGGGTTTGGTTCGCCCAAATTGAGGCGCATTTTGCTGAAAATAATATTACCTCTGAACTCAGACCAATTACTGAGTGCCTTTTCGGCTCCATTAACTTCTATTGTGAAGGATCTAATTACTGGTCCACAGCCGAACGCCACATATAAAAGCGTGAAGATCGAAGTCTTACGGCGAAATTTGGTGTCGACGGAACGCAAGTTCCAGATTAGTTCATGATTAACACCTGGGAGATCGGGCACCTAGTCACCTGCTTTGACATATGCTGAAGCTGGCCGAGGTAATTGTTCATGTCTTGCTTACTATCTAATGTTCCGGCGATTTGGGCACCAATGATGGAGACTTGGACGTCGAACAATTGACATCCTTGGCGGACAAAATTATAAGCCTTTCTGTGAGCACCCCATACTACCTACCCCAAATGGCGACGTCTAATACTGTGACGAAGATCTCTATCTTCACCACAAAGTCGGTTCCAGATCCCAAACTCGTAGCTATGCACGGGGCTATTGAGCAGGTCACAAAGGAAGTAACAAGTTTGAAATTAGCTAGGGTCCAATCGCCTGGGTGGCGTTTTTGAGGACGAGCGACTTCGCCAGGTCGTCATTCTTCTAACGCCCAGGGACTGTTATTATCACAGTCGTTATGGTACTTTGGCACATTATTGCAGAAAGCCCAGTTCTTATATTTTCCCTATTTATGAAAACGAATAGAGAGAGAGAGAGAGAGAGAGAGAGAGAGAGAGAGAGAGAGAGAGAGAGAGAGAGTGTGTGTGTGTGTGGGGGGGGGGTGAGCATGTCACATTCTCCCTCAACTTTGCCGTGCAGTATTTTAAATTTATTGAGGAAAAGCCGCCAGTTTCTTCTATTGTGCTACAAGCAGTAAATCACTGAACCATAACCACGTATGGTCAAGTTTCTTATTCCTTAGATTTGTAACTACGTAAAGAATTTACGTAGATCTTTATTGCTGACTTACCTGCCCTGTTTTAGGTGCAGATTTTCATCCATTGCTTGCTATACATAAACGCAAGTTGGTGGATACTAACACTAAGTCATCTATACCTGGTGTGAGGTCCACTATATCACTTACTAGTTCGTTTTTTTTATTGACTACCCCGAGAATCATTATCAGCCCTTACTGAATTCTTTCCGATTAAATTTTTAAATGAGTAAGCCTACCCACTAAACGAATCATTTCACTGAAACGGCATACGCTTCTGTTTTTACGACCCTCGCGCCGCCTCTCTCCGAAGAAGCTAAAAGCGGCAAGGGCTGAATTTAATCATATGCTCCAGTAAAGGATCATTTGCCCCTCATCTCGCCATTAGACCTCTCTTTTAGATTTTGTTCCCAAGTGTTCTGGTGATTGGTGCCCAACCGGAGATTTTCATCGTTTAAATGCGATTACTGTTCCTGACCGTTATCTGATCCCTCACATTCAGGATTTCGTTTCGTCACTTAATGGTTGTACAGCTTTCTCTAAGTTAGATTTACTAAAAGCTTATCACCAACTCTCGCTTCCATTATTTTGTCCTTTAATCCTCACATTCCATGAGCGATGGTTCTGACAAAGGGGGAAGAATTGCTGTTTCCTAGGTAGGAATCTATCAATCTAACACTTATCGTTGGCTAGATTTTGACCTTGAAGTTGTATTGTTTAGCTCCTTACATCAAGTGGCCCCATGCCTTGTCTGGGTCGATTTCCATAAAAAATTAAACTGACTGATATCTTAAAAATAACAAACCCCGTAACAACTCTCTTTGGAGCTTTTGAAGTTCTAACTATACCCTTTTGGATTGCGTAACGCGGCCAGTACCTTTCAGCAATTTATGAATGGGGTTAGGGTTAGAGTTAGGGTTATGGATAGGGTTATGGATAGGGTTAGGGTTAGGGTTAAGGTTAAGGTTATGGATAGGGTAAGGGTTAGGGTTAGGATTAGGGTTAGGGTTATGGATAGGGTTGTGATGAAATTAGATTTCGTTCATAATTACATTGATGATATTCTCGTGTCGAATACCTCACATAAGGAACATATAGTATATATATACATATAGTATATTGTATCTTGTGTTTGAGCGTTTATGGCAGTACCAGGTCAAAATACACCCCCGCTAAATGTGTTTTGGTGCTATTTATTTTCTCTTCTTGGGCTACGTAATTAGGGAATGTCACTCCTGCCAGTAAAAGTTAAAGCTCTTCAGGATCTACAACACCAACTGATCTTTGGTAATTGCGCATTTTCTTGTGCTCGTTTAGTATTTACCGCGGGCGTTTCATCACGCACTGCGTGGATATTCTTTATTTTTATCCGAACTTTTTAAAATCAGGTAAAAGAAAAACCAGACCATACAATTAAACGTATGTCAGCTAGAAACCTTTAACAATTCGAAAGAAGAATTTGCAGACACATCTTTGCTGGCATATCTCTTTCCTGGTATCAAATTTGCATTTGTCGTGGATGCATCTTGTACAGCCATTGGTGCAGCGTTACAGCAACATCATCAGCAACAACTGCTTAGGCTCAGATTTGTCGATCATAAATCATCAAACGTTTAAGAAAATTGGAAAAAAAACTTTAATGAGAACTAAATAGTATCAAAAAGCGTCACTTGAGAACAAATTAAATTTGAGGGAGAATTAATAATTACAGTTAATTACAAAAAAGCATTAAAATTGAAAATGTTTGTGATTAACAATTCAAACAAACCTTTGGCACGGATTGGATGGAAAACTTCAATCATGGGATATGCCTATAAATTATCTCTGTCAAAATATAAAACACTTAAATGCTTACGCAATGATGCTAAAGAATGAATTAAAAGAAAACTATTCCGAAGTGTTTTATAGTAGACTAGAAAGATATCAAAAAATGACTGACAAAGTTGAATTAAAAATATATATTCAACCAGTTTTTAAAAAGAAAAATGTTCCATTCGCGTCATTATATAAAATTGACAAGAATGTCAATAGATTTAAAAAATGGATGTAAAATACAACAAATGGGTTTCGTCTACAGTCTACAAAAAGAAAAAGAAAAGAAAATATCTAAGTCAAATTTTAGACAAAGGTGTTAAAAGATCAGACCCAGAGCAAGCGAGTACGATAAAAAAAAAAATATGGCAACTCCGGCAAATGTATCGTCGCTACAAATTTCTCTTGATTTTTTAAAAATTATTATAAAATGTTTCTTCAAAACATAATGAGATATTTAAAAAAAAAAAAAAAAGGAAAAGATTGGGTATAGACGACAGAATGCCAGAAGGTGTTTGAAAAGAAATATCCTCACATAAAAAATCGTCATATTACGGACATCATTAAAATGACCCGAAAAAAAAACGGTATTGCCTCTAGACGGAGCAAGGCTAAAGGATGGAAGTGCTATGGTGCGATGTTGATCTACCCTATTTCGGTAGTGATGGGCTCTTCCAGAGACTATTAATAGAGTTACGACGTCATGGCGGCAATCAGAGCCACTGTATCAGACACAGTCTTTCTGTAACATACTATTATGTACGTCTGTAAATACGCTCTTGTAAATATACCACCGTGTTGTATTATCGGCCCTTCAAGGTCACAACAGAGACTAAAAAATAAATAAGAAACAGAGAAAGAAAACGTCTCAAACTAAATAATTTTTAAAAGAAAAAACGTATAAACAACTATAAAAAGCAGAAAGAAAACTCATTATTGAAATATATTGAAGGCGGAAGGTTCTCTGACTTGCTATTTGCTTTCTCAATTCCCTTAAACACTTGGAATTGATTCGTTCGGCAGTTGTTGTTATTGTTGTTTTGTTTTTTGCTCGCTAACTTTTATTATTATAATTATTTTACTCACTAA
>OY744550.1:30852756-30910256 GCA_963556195.1 Sepiola atlantica
ACTTCCCATTTTTGAAAGAAAAATATAAAAATAACAACAACGGACATAGTTTTAAAATAATCAAAAGAAATCGCAAGTAAAACCATTCCCTGGCGACGCCGATGAGTACCACTACAGCAACAACACGGTCCTAAAGGCCAAACTTTTCAAAACGAGACAGGGCTGTGGCAGCAAGTAGTGTCAGAGATATGCCGTCGGGGACTTCGTGTTCTGGAAGGAGCACCCAAAATGGTATTGTGTTACGTCCAGCAATATTAGGACAGCAACCCGGCTAAAGAAGTTCTGGTGAAATCAAAAAGCGTTTTGCACAAGGAATCGGTGGCCTTTGGCTATTCTTGCACGGTGCGTTTATGATTAGCAAGTACCTTCAGTCATCTACGCGAGCACACGCATATCTATGAACAGCTGAGGTGGTCAGCCTCTGACAATGGAATCGCGATTGGTTACGCGTCTCGTGCGACCTTGCTTCTGACCGCTGTGTATGGGTCACCATGGTTCGAGATGTATTGCTGACCAGGGAAGAAGCGTACTCAGACTCCAGGAAACATCACTTTTTTTTATTGCGAACGAGCATTCGCTGCTAGTGGCCTCTAAGAAAACTCTTAGTGAGGTGATAATAATCATAAGTCGTTGCTAGCAATAAATCGATGGTAAACGGCTGTTACGATAACGTAAAATAATTTTCAAAGGTTTATCGAAAGGGGTGGAGAGTGCTGTAAAACTGAAGAGACCTGTCAGTCTGGCTTCAGGGGAACACTACTAGTTATTGTCAGTGTGAAAACTCCTTGTGAATAAAATAAGAATATACAAAAAGCATACAACACAATCACGCAAGCATTGAAATATCAAACAAAACGGTCAACATTATGGAGAAATCAATGGCAAACTTGAGACTGGAACTGACAACTGAGAGACAATACTTGATATAGATACGAATAAAGCGAGGCATCTTCCAAAGAAAACTCTTTGCTTCTTCTACTGTTTGTCATAGGCGTGATGTCATTCGCCCAGATACTCAGTCGATGCAAAGAAAAAATAGATAAACCGCCCTTTTCATATAGATGATCTTAAACTTTTTGCAGAAAACTAAAAAACAAAAGGAGCTAGACACACTAATAAGTACAACAACAATGTTAAGCCGGAAGTGAGAATAGAAAAGTTGAGATGAAGAAGAGAACACTGGAAGCAATGAGACAATAGAGAAGCTGCGGGCACTCGGTAATGCGAGGACTATAAATATCTGGGCATTCTAAAAGATGAAAAATACGATTAAAAGAGAATATTTGAGAAGAACAAGAAACCTCCTTCAAACGAAATTAGTAGAAACTTGATGAAAAGAATAGGTTTTGGGGCAGTATCCCTAGGAAGATACTCTGGGACATTCATAAAAATTGAAAAAAGAAGAACTCAGATTCCTGGACCAGAGAACTAAGAAACGAATGACCAATGACCATGCACAATGCATTGCAGCAAAAGTATGATGATGCCCGACTAAAAGTAAACTCTGTGAAAAATCAAATAAACTTCTATGTAAAAAGGAAATACGGTGAAAGAGGACTAGTAAATATTAAAGACTACACGAGGAAAGGATTAGAAAACTAAAGAGGCTGATTACCGCTGCTAAAAACACTACTAAAATGAATAACATAAAGACCAACGAAACGAGAAACAACAAGGCAAAGAAAGCAAAATGGGAAGAGATAGCAGCTACATTGATGATCTATGAGATTGACCACAGAAATAACACATAAAAATGCATAGACATGGCTACAAAAAGGACACTAGCACAGAGAAACGGTACTTTTACTGAAAGGCACACAAAATGGGCGCAATCAGAACAACCAACTGGAAACTGTGCAAACGACTGAATTTTGAACATGCAAACAAACAATACAGACCTAAACCGGAGACACTATTTGAAAATGAAAAGCACAAAATCCTATGGGGCATGGAAATACGAACGCGCAAACCCATTCATGCAAGACTGCCGTATGTAATAAGTGTCAGATTTTGCCGCCCCAGCCGATCACAGGGTAAGTATAAGGAGGCAGAAAGATTATGCAAATACATTGAGATTGTCAGAGAGCTGAAAGGAATATGGAACACGAAGAAAACTACAGTAATACCACTAAGTGTATGAGCACTAGTAGTAATCACGAAAATTTAGAAAAATGTTTAGGAGAAATTGGAATGAAAGGTAGGAATGACACTATACAAAGCATGACACGGATTTTAAAAAAAAAACAAAACAGCTGAAACATTAAAGAAAAATCTTTCGTGCAGTAGCCAGCCCACATAAACAGATAAAACCGACCAATCACAGCTAACTAGATATAGACTAAAATAGAAACTGTCCCATGGGAACTGACACTGCGATGGTAAATATGTAAAAAAAATGTCCGTAATTTTCCCCCACCGCCACCCGGAATATTGGGTATTCAGCATCGGTTCGTAACACACAAGATAGTCATGAAAGGTAAAAGAAGGTTGAAATACCGAGGAGAAGCAGCATCAAGCCAACTGAAAAGACAAAAAGAGCACTGAAAGAGGGCTAAATGTCACTTTAATTGCAGAGAAAACCAACAGTTGCAACCATCGAGAAATAAGTTATAAGAAGCCGTTGCAATAATGCAAAGTAATTTGCAAGGGTTATCAAAACAAGCAGAGAGTACTAAAAATCTGTGAAGACTTGTTCTCACTCCAGGGAACACCATATGTTTTTACCAATAAGCGATCACCGGTACTAATTCGTGGGAACGCTTAGTGGTAAAATAGTAGTAGTAGTAGTAGTAGTAGTAGTAGTAGTAGTAGTAGTAGTAGTAGTAGTAGTAATAATAATAATAATAATAATAATAATAATAATAATAATAAATGACAACAAAATGAAAGTTGTGGGGATCAGAAGAAAGATCTGATTATATAATCAGCAGGTACTCCCTTGATCGCCAACACGAGAGACTTGATCTGCATCCTTCGAATGTTGGAACTTCTAATGTCAGGTATCAAACAACCGACAGTTAAGAAGAAATACAATCAACCAAAGTCAACCCAGAGAAAGAAACCAACTACAAAAATAGACTAGTAATGCAATGTTATTATAAAATAAACACTAAGAGGACACTGAATCCATATAACTTATCTGCTAATTCTCACACAACGAGAAATAGGACTGTAAACTAAGAAATATGTACCATTAAGAGAAGAATTTGAGTAAATAGAAATACGAAAAAAGGTAAGTAAAATAACAGAACACCGGGAAACGTTCCCTCGCGGAAATGCGCAAGTGAAAGTAAGATGATATGAATTTTGAAACTACAGAACTCAGATAGTAAGAAACAACAGAAATTGAATGCATAAAAGAAAGCATGAACGAAGATGATGAAGTAATAACGAAGGTCCAACAAAACGCAAATCACTCTGGAGTAAAAAACGAAGGTCCAAAGAAACGCAAATCACTCTGTCCGTAGATCACAAAGTTCTCTGTCAGCTTCCAAAGCAGATCTCTACGTTCGTCACACGTGCACTTACTTCGCACCGTTTTCTTGAAGACGGTAAGAGACCCGCTTTTATTAGGCTGAGGCACACCTAATTTGCATGCGTGCAATGTGACTTCGCGAGACTCCGCGTGAACCGTACGTAATAAAGGTTCACGGACGCCATGTTGAATTCTTTTCCTTTATCCGCAGCGCACAGAACAGACAAACTCGAGGACGTTACGCATGTAAGCCCCCTTCACGTTCCCCACAGATGAAAATAAATTCTTATTCTTATTGAAAGGTGAAAGTAAAAACAAAGAAGCAAATAAACATGAATAGACACACATGCCAACGGACATAATTACAGATCTATTCGTATCAACTTAATCTATCTTGGGCCCAAATCTGTAATTACATATACACTAAATATAAACCCCCGTTCCACCCATCACCACCAAATGATTAGATCAACAAAACCCGGATGTGAAACTGGACTAGAATTTTAAACCAAAATACTGAGTAGAGAAACCAAAGTCGTGATAGGGGCTCTAAAAATTAAAAAGGAGGTGGAAGCGCTTTGTGAAAAATCAGTGCCCTAAATTTGTCTTTTTTTTAATTTTAACAATAGGTGTTAAAAATGAATTAACAAGTATTCACAAAATTTTAGTTTCTTTAGAGTATTTTAGGGGGCATAATATGAGCAAAACCTGTAATTTTAAAATTCAAATATTTCACATTTGCATTAAACAAGATTCCTTGAATTTCAAATACTTCTTAAGACCTCTTAAGCTTCAGCCTTACATTTTTAGAAGTTTTCTAGAATCAAAATCACGTAAAGGATTTTGATTAACATTAAAATAAGGATTCAAGACATAAGGTTTAGTATCATTATATATTGATTTTAATTTTCGTAACGAGGACATTAAAGTGGTGCAAAACTGTTCTTTTCAGGTAATTAATTTTACTCGTCCTTAAGAAATTCCAAACTAAAAAGCACCTGGTCACAATTAAATATATGGACTCTGGTTCAAAAAATTGTCGAGTCTTCTTAAAAGATGGGGACTAGAACTGAGAAAATGCATGCCAGAACGGATGACCAAAAAGAGAAACACATACATTCAAAACACAGCAACAGAGATATTACTACAAGAAACTGCAGACCGATTACATGCCTACCAAACATGTGGAAAATTTAAATTAGACAACTTAACGAAGAGATTTACTACTCCGTACACAACTACCGTCACCAAGAAACAAAGAAGATTTTGGAAAGCTACAAGAGGGGTCTACAATATAGTGACCAGACAATACTGGGGTAAAAAAACATAGCCACCAAGTCGATCGGCTAAATTTTATGTTTTTTCCTTTAGAATAAAAATGTGAAAATAAATGTAAATTCATGGTTTTGAATTCATCGTAAAAGATTAAACTTCAACTATATCATTTTCTGTCAACATTCTTGGCCACAAATAAAATCAATTGCTTGTTATCCAATTAGAACATATGATCGATTTCATTATTCTTTTTTTGGGGGGAGGGGTATTTCACTAGCATTGCTGTCGTATTCATACATATACGTAAAATTTCGTGTTTGTATGTGAATTTTGTTATGTCCGCATACGTTAATATATATGTTATATTGCGTGCGTACATTTGATAAAGATCTCTGTGATGATCGTTGATTGTCAGGATGTAGGGCAATACATTCATTTGAGCAACAATAATGACATCTGCGAAAAGGTGTATCTATTTTTTTGCTTCAGTTTACTTCAGTCGAAGTTCTCAGAAATCAAGAGGCCCCTTCCTTGATCTTCATATGAAATCCATAGATATTCGAATATTCCATTAAAGTTCTCCTTTACCTCTCAAATGTTGAGTTAGTAAAGAAGTTAAGAATATTAATTTAATCATTTTTTTTATTTCATTTTACTTCAGTCGAAGTTCTCAGAAATCAAGGGTCCCTTCCTGGGGCTAACACTTGATCTCTATATGAAATACATATATATATTTAAATATTCCATTAAAGTTCTCTTTTATCTGTCAAACATTGAGTTAGTAAAGAGATTAAGAACAATAATTTTCCTCTCCCCAATTGACCAGTTAACTATCTTATAGTATATCTTTCTTGTGGTAACTTGGTCTTACCGGATTCCAAGACAAGAATTCATTTAGTCTGGTGGAGTATCTAGCTAAGTACTGTTACTTGAGGTAACATTACTTGGAGAAGGTGCACCATTCTTCGTATGATCCAGTGTATAGCTGTGTTGAGAGGATTTATTTGGGCTTTGAATACTATGTTATTTTCAGGGTTTACTTGTAGGGTAAAGTATCCTCATGCCAGGATGTTCTAACCAACTCTTGTACAGAGAGACCGACGACCCTCGAGGATGGTGTCTTATAGGTAATTCAAACTCTCCTATAGGTAATTTAAACTCTGCATGTGCGTGAGTGTGTGTCTAAGCCCGGAGTAAGCGCCCATGCATCAGTCTGAAAGTGTATCCGTATCTGTATGTGATTTTTTGTGTTAGCTCATGCTTACGTTATGCTACTAGTATCATGTAACCCAGTACTGCATGTCGCATGATCGGGTCATCGGCGATTAAACTGGTTACTTGGTCCATCGCATTAATTATTTTAAATCCTCTCATAAGGTTCTTCGTCTTTCAATGGACAATCTATCCATCTCATTAATCCTTATATTTGAGTGGCTTCTGGCCTTCATAAGTGGTGATCCATTAAAAAAAGACACTTGAAATGAGGGAGGACGAATCCTTTAGAAGTGGACAACACCCATCTTAGAAAATGTTTTGACTATATATATATATATATATATATATATATATATATATATATATATATATATATATAGTCTCGGAAGTTTCTCAACCATTAAAACTATATAAAAAAAAAAATGAAATAAAAAAAACTTATAGTCTCAAGTCTTCCAGTGGAAAATCACTCATGTAAGTCAATTTATTTTTTACAGTTATTATATTAGTTAGTTTCTAACACTATTTTAAGGGATCATCAGTTGTTTACCATGAAAAACTGTTTCGGGAATTTAAAAACAAGACAGTATTTAATTTCATGGCTTCCCAGCAGAGTTGATCAGACCCCACTTCCCTTAAAAGACAAAAACATAAACGTTCTTTATACTAATATATATATATATATATATATATATATATATATATATATATATATATATATATATATATATATATATATATATATGCGCGTAGATTAGCACGGGGGTAGAAATACTTGGATTTGTATTCATGCGTCCGGTAATTTAACTGGAAAAGAAGAACCCCAGGGTATTCTTCTGGGGGGGGGGGACTGAATAAAACCTACAGTACAGTCGGTTTGCTGATTCACGCAACTTCTGTTGTAAGAACTTGTGTAAGAATGCTTGTTCTAGAAAACAAGTAATAATACATTCAAACAAATTCATGCACAAGATGTTTATGGAACTTTGGATGCTGGAATGATATATGATTTAGATAAACATTAAAGGGCGATAGGAAAAACAGTGAACACATACTAAGTCTAAGAAAACGGAAATATGTCATTGTTAATCTGCATGTAAGCGGCTTGGGAATATTGATCGCCATTTTGCAAACCATGCCATAGCATTAAGGTCGTTGGTTTGCGATCATGACTAGGACGACGACGACGACGACGACGACGACGACGACGACGACGACGACGACGACGACGACGACGACGACGACGACGACGACGACGACGACGACGACGACGACGACGACGACGACGATGATGATGATGATGATGATGATGATGATGATGATGATGATGATGACGATGATGATGATGATGATGATGATGATGATGATGATGATGATGATGATGATGATGATGATAATGATGCGTCACCATTTAGCAAGGTCTAAATTCACATTCGTACCTGTTTAAAATGATCATGGTTTGGATGAGATAGAGACGAGGGTCGTATCTTTGGATGTACCTAGACCCACGATAACAATTAAAATGTATGATAAAAGCGACGGTTAAGGACGAAAACATATTTTTATAATTACAATTTTAGAGATGCATTGAGATATTGTGTGTGAGAAAAATACGTCAGCGTTGAAAATGTTAAATGTTCTCAATTTATAGAACGTTCGAAGTGAGAAAAAGAAACGAGCGCTAAGAATATGTATGTTTTTCGAGAGTTTAATTTTGTCTGTGTATGTGTGTGTGTGTGTGGGTTGTGCGTCTTTACCTTTTTCTTTGTGATTTTCAGTGTGGCACAAGTCGTGTTTTTAGGGGCGCTTGCTGCTGTGGTTGTCATCTTCGTGGAGTTTAGACACGTGGGTGTGTCAGCCAGAAGAACTTTCTCTCTGTCTCTTCTGTTATAGAGTAACTGCTTATGTAAGAATCAGCAAGTGCACATAGGCTCGCTCGAAAAGAATCCAAACGAGAAGGAACACTTCTCATTGGTTGAAAACTTCCGAGTTCACACTCACATGTGAGATAATGTTTTTTTTTAATTTCGTGTTCGCCTGGAAATGGTTAAAGTGCATTCCATTTCCAACTCAGTACAGAAGGAGGAAGACGTGAAAAGGAAAGAAGAGGAAAGAGTAAGCCGAACGAAGGAACGAAATAACGAAAGTAAGATGTGACCCAAGGTCGGGTCGGGAAAGTGAGGTTTAAAAATTGCCTGGGCAGCCCCGTCGGCATTCCCCGGTAGGGGTGCCTCAGACAGTAATCAATAAACTTACTCCTCCCCAAATATGGGTAGGCGAAGCCTGGGAGGATGGACCTCCTAGAACTGCACAGGATAGACCCATAGACCGGCGTAAATCAAGCCCCGAAGGCCAAGACAATACCAGCCTATGGGGTGCAGTATCCATCGGAACAGATACTACACTTTGATCTTAGAGAGTAGTTTGTACAAACTTGTATCTATGTCATGTTCACTCGTCTCGCATACCCACTATACTAATACACCCGGGTTTCTTTAGCAGTCTCCTAAATAACTGAACAGCTCTTTTTTAGAGATATTCTGCTCACTTGATAACAGTAGAGTACTTGAAAAGGTTCCATCAAACTCTTGCATATTAAACTGGCCACGATATGGCAGCTAGCATTTTGTGTTCTATGCAAGTAGTAGTAATAACCGGAATTTTGAAGCAAATAACGAACAACCAAGGCGAACGGACACAAAATCATGGATAACATGTTGGAATATACGCACTTTATTGGGCCTGTCTTGGTGTAATCATCCTTAGCATCACATTACTCTTATATGCAGAGTTTGCTCTGTATAATTTCGACATAGTTGCTCTCTCAAAAACGAGGTTTTATGATGAAGGCTGACTTTGTGAGTGTGAGTCGGACTACGTCAGCTTTCACAAATGATGAGATGCTGATTTGCATAGGGAATCTGCTGTTTATTTCGTAAAAAAAACACTTGGTTCCTTATCCTGTAGACCTTCCTTATGGCTTCTCTGACCGAATTATGGCTCTCAGATTGTAACTGAGCCCGAAAGAACTGTTGCATGTGTGTTAGCTCCGAGGATCTATGGGGAGTCGTAATGAATATCTGTGTTGTACGAGGCCATGCTCTTTGGAGTGGCATAGGAAGACTTGGATTAGGAATGTGTAATACAAATGGCCTAATGCTGCTGTTAATTGGCCAAACGGTAGCAATAAAGCAGTTTGGTATTGTTGCCATAGAAACTGGTTTTGTGCATACATTTGTTAGTGTATAACTGTTTGTTGTTGTACGAGTTCCGGTGTTATCCAAAAATGCTTTCCCTTTTGTAGTTATTACTGGTGATATATATTTTGCCATACAGTAGGGGCTCTTTCGTATGTATTGTATCACTTTTATTAGAAACAAGTAAAACAAAAAATACTACGCGATCATTTAAAAAGCAAAAGAAATCAACATTTAATTTGTGCAGAATAGAGTCCGAAAAAATATTTATTAGGGAGATAGTGTAAACTCCAGGAGGAGATTACATTTCTTATGATTACCTATGGGGATTTCTAATTAATATATGCGTTATACGAGACCATGCACTTTGGAGAGGCATAGGCGGACTTGGATTAGGAATGTGTAATAAAAATGGACTAATGCTGCTCTAATATGATCCAAAATTAAGCTTGTTGCTTACCAACATTTGCTGCACGCATCAAGATAAATGTTTCGGAATCTTTTAGATGGAGATTGATAATTTTAATTTTTGGATTATTCGGATTACTACTATCAGGGTTGTTATTTTCACAATAACTCGAACACGGGAGTATATTGTTCTAGCCCTGTCAGTCATTAACAGGTAGAAGCTTTATGTAAGTAATGTTTATTTTATTATTAATTAATATCACCTGTAGTGAGAATTGTACTATCAACCTCCAGAATAAATTCACTTATAACTTATTGTACTCAATACCTCTGTTCGTTGTGCTACGAGTCCATATGAAGATAATATCCAAATCAGAATAGTAGTCCGAATAATCTAAATAATAAAGAATGGTAAATATAAAGCTACATGGAAAAATCCTTATTCAGGCTACTGGCACATTCTTGACTGTATTATTGTATATAGAAGAAACATACGTGATGTTACTTTAAGCTAATGTATGTGATATGATGAGTGCTGGACTGACCACAATCTGCTGAACGCCATAAGATTCATAAACATTGTTTTGCGAAGTCACTCAAACCAACTGACATATCTAAGCTATCGTTAATTAGCAGAATACAGAGCAATGAATAATAATGATATCTGTGAAAATTTTACTAAGCAGGGTTAGCTTTATGCTGATGATTTAGTACTTGCCTGTGAAACAATGAAAAGTCTATTTGTTAAGCTAAAGCCTTGGAGAAACGTTCCGAGAGTGACTGTTACTAAAAACCAAAGTGTTGACGAGTAGTTGTAGTGTTGGAAAGCGCCTCAGAAAACGGAAAGTTTCTGCTCAGTTTGTGGAAAGGTAGTTGGGATCAACTCAATCGTCTGTGGTACTAGTAAGTATTGAGTACATAAGAAGTGCAGTGGAATTACATGTAGGTTTAGAGATGATAACAAGTTTGTATGCAAGAATGTAAGATAACAGAGACGGATGAGAACTAAGAGGTTGAGAAAGAATATTTGGATGGCGACGCCACTAAGGTGGTCTGGAAGCTTTGTTACATTGGCGATACCATTGAAGCACATCTAGTAGCAGATGCTGGTGTGGTAGCAAGAATTTGGAGTGGGTGAAGTAATTTCAGGAAACTTCTGTCATTACTAACCAGCAGAGTGTTACCGCTGTCGACCAAGGGAAGAGTCTATGAAGCATGTGTACACAGTGTGATGATGTATGGAAGTGAAACCTGGCCAAGTGAGGGTTGAGGACATGTGTTGCATGGAGAGAAATAATATGAGAATGATACAATGAACGTGTAACGTGAATCTTAAATACTGACTTCAGAAGAAGATTAAATCAGGACAGTAGAGAGGCATATGTACAGAATAGGAGACTTCGTTGTTTTAGTCACATTGAAAGAATGGACGAGAGTTCTATGATTAGTAGATGTAGAACAGTTGAGGTGACAGGGGACCATGGAAAACATAGGAGAAAGTGATGAGGATGAATTTGAGAAAAAGAGGGGTTAATAAAGACTTAATCAGGTAAATAAGTTTGGAGGGCAATTTCTAACTAGGGTTCGAAACCGATTTTATAAAAAATATGAGTATTACTAAAAACGAAAACGATTTGCCCAAACCGAAATTCATATTTTAGTTTTTGCTTTTTGTGAAATATTTCTCTTTTGGTTTTCTTTATTATTTCAAATGCAGTCAGTCAGTCAGTCTTTCGCTTGCTGGGGGCTGTCTGTTTCAGTGAAACAGATCGCAACATGTCAATTTCCTATATTGTTTGAACTGTTGTCACAAACGTTACGTTACGGTGTTTGCTGTTTTATGTATAAAGATGTTATGTACATTCATTCCTCTACAATAAATAAAAGGCTGCACTCTACAACAGTGTAACAATTTAAATATCAAACACTTGATTGTTCTATGTTGAAAACGGCACACGAGTGAAAATAATTCCCTAATTAAATTCTCTTAACAATAAAATAGAATCAGTTTAAACCTACTCATATTTTTGTTGTTGTTTCATTGTATCTTTAATTTCATTCCAACTATTTGCGCACTGTTTTTAATATTTACAATCAAGATCACACTTTATAGTTTTACACCCTTGCCCACTTACTGGTCAAAATGATGACAAATGAAATACATTTTGAAAACTCCTATCTTCTAAAGTGTAATACCAGTTCCATTATGGGAGTCGTAATGAATATCTGTGTTGTACGAGATCATGCTCTTTGGAGTGGCATAGGAAGACTTGGATTAGGAATGTGTAATACAAATGGGCTAATGCTGCTGTTAATTGGCCAAACGGTAGCAATAAAGCAGTTTGGTATTGTTGCCATAGAAACTGGTTTTGTGCATACATTTGTTAGTGTATAACTGTTTGTTGTTGTACGAGTTCCGGTGTTTTCCAAAAATGCTTTCCCTTTTGTAGTTATTACTGGTGATATATATTTTGCCATACAGTAGGAGCTCTTTCGTATGTATTGTATCACTTTTATTAGAAACAAGTAAAACAAAAAATACTACGCGATCATTTAAAAAGCAAAAGAAATCAACATTTAATTTGTGCAGAATAGAGTCCGAAAAAATATTTATTAGGGAGACTCCTATCTTCTAAAGTGTAATACCAGTTCCATTATGGGATCGTTTTGCTATAAGGTTGAATAACGCAATGACCTGCCTCCTCAAACCGGAAGCTTTGAAAATAATGTTTTTTTCGAAATTTTTCGTGATAATTTGAGAGCTTGGTGCTTAATTAATGTCTTTTTTATAAGCGTTCGTGATCGAATAAGTAGCAATAAAGCAGTTTAGTATTGTTGCCATAGCAACTGGTTTTGTGCGTACATTTGTTAGTGTGTAACTGTTTGTTGTCGAGCGTGTGTCGGTATTATCCGAAAATGCTTTCCCTTCTGTAGTTATTACTGGTCCTATATCTCGCCACACAGAACGGACTCTTTCGTATTTATTGTATCACTTTGATTAGAAACAAGTAAACCAAAAAAACTACGCGATGACTTTAACAACAAAACAAATCAGAAATATATTAGTGCAGAATAGGGCCGCAAACATTTTTATTCTGGAGATAGTGTAAACTTTCGATGTATTTCTTTTGTTCAAGAAAATGATTGTTCTGTCGATTTCGCAGATTTTCAGGCTGTGATCAAAGTTTAGTTTCCTGTCCTTAGTCAATTGAAGAGGCATTTTTTTATCTTATGTTTTGCAATTCATTAGAAACCAAGTAATCCATTTTAATGAAATACTTGGTGAAATAAAAATCATATTTAGAAAAATAATGATTAACTTACAAAAATTTACCTCACTGAGAAAATTAATTCCACTATAATGCATTTCGGTTTCTTAAAAACAATTATTTACTCAATTACTTCATGAAATTAAAACCTTACTTACAACAAACAATTTATTTATAAAACATAATTTACTTATTTAATTATATCAAATAGGATGCTTTTCGGTTTCTTCGAAGACAAGTCAACCATTATAATTAATAACTTCGTGAATTCATTTTTTTTTCTGACTGTAAATTACTTTGATATTTCGCATGTATTATTAAAACAACATTAACTTAAATCCGGGCCCCCGCCGGGACATATAATAAAAACATAAAAGCACGCAAGTATCCACGAAACAAAAATTATTGTGCTATTGTAAAAACAAGATTCTTTTGTCATTACAGCGATCCATCTTAGAAATAAAAACACCCAAAGCACCAATCATCTCAAATAATAATTACGACTATTATAGCAAAAATGTATTATTAATAGATATTTTGAATCTGTTTGTCTGAAACCGAAACTATACTATTACTTGTTTTAATAATGGAGATTTATCAAAAACTATACAATTATTATTTTTCAATGTTCAATTTTTGTAGTGTTGTATCTGTTCTGTGGTCATGATACAATCGTTTCAGTCATTACCTCCCTCTTTTGGGGGGAGGGCGGTAGTGTAGTATCTGTTCTCTGGTCCTGATACCATCTTCCCAGGTTTTAACTTCTCCATGTTGTGTGGAAGGTAGTGTAGTATCTGTTCTGTTGCTATGATACATTTTCCTAGGTATTACCTCCTTCTTTTATCATATCTATGCTAGTATACAAAATAAGGCACATAAAAACAAGTACAAACTTAAGCTGAACTAAACTAAAATACTGAACTTAACATCCTCCTTCCTAAAAGAATATACCTTATTATTTGTATATTTTGATACATGTTAAGATACCACCTTGACACGGAAAAGACAACACACACATACATAACAACTCCTCCCCAATCACAAAAACCACTAGAAAGAACCAACGTTATTTATAAATTGTAATGCCCTTTGGGAGAATGTAATTATTATTATTATTATTATTATTATTATTATTATTATCATCATTATCATTATTATTATCATTATCATTATCATTACTATTATTGTTATTGTTGTCGTCGTCGTAGTAGTAGTAGTAGTAGTAGTAGTAGTAGTAGTAGTAGTAGTAGTAGTAGTAGTGGTGGTGGTGATGATGATGATGATGATGATGATGATGATGATGATGATGATGATGATGATGATGATGATGATGATGATGATGAATGGCTGTTTGACGACAGGTAGCTTCCCTGAATGGCTGACAAAGGGCACCGCAGTCTTGATCATAAAAGATAACACAAAAGGGAGTTAAGTGACAAACTTTAGACCAATCACTTTTCACTAGAATATTGTCTGAAAGTATTTATGGTCATTTGGACCAAAACAATTTGCTGCCTGAGGAACAGAAAGGCTGCGGAAAAAGATCACATGACACCAAAGATCAGCTTCTGATCGATAAAATGATCCTGAGAAACTGCAAACGAAGAACTACTAACCTTGCCATGGGGTGGGTGGATTATAAGAAAACATTCGACATGGTCTCTCATTCATGGATACACAAATGCCTGGAGATTTTCGGAATGGCCCCTAACATTCAAACCGCTTTAAAAAATAGCATGAAGAATTGGGAAACCAATTTAACTTCAGGGGGTGTTACATTAGATAAAGTGAAAATCAGGAGAGGGATTTTCCAGGGCGATAGTCTTTCCCCTTTGCTTTTTGTTATTTATTTGATCCCAATGACACTTCTCTTACGTAATGTGAAGGCAGCATATGAACTTGGGAAAGGACTTCCTACAGTCAACCACTTACTATGGATGACCTTAAGGTTTTGGGAAAGAATGACAACCAACTAGATACCTCAATGAATACGGTTAAAGTATTTAGTGACGACATACGAATGGAATTTGGCATCACTAAATGTGCCATTCTTGTCATAAAAAGGGGTAAACTTGTCTAATCAGATGGCCTTGAACTCCCAACAACAGATCTAATAAAGAATGTAGACAGTGAAATGGGCTACAAATACTTAGGAATACTGGAGGCGGATAAGATTAAAAACAAGAAAATGAAAAAGCAGGTCACAGCTGAGTACAACAGAAGAGTAATGATTATCCTTAAATCACACCTCCACAGTCGAAATACCATCTATGTAATCAATGCCAGAGCTGTAGCTATCATTCGATATACTGCCGGTATACTTGACTGGAACGTAGATGAACTAAAGTGTTTGGATATCAAAACACGGAAAATGCTTACAATTTATGGAGCTTTTGCAAAGAAAGGAGATGCAGATCGATTGTATCTACCTAGAAAGGAGGGTGGTCGAGGCCTACTTAGTCTTGAAGATGTTGTGAATATAGAAGAAGGTTGTCTCTATAAATATATTTCAGAAAGTAATGAGATTCTTCTTCGTGAAGTGAAAAGAGAGGAAATCCTAAGAACTGGGGTGAAAAAGAATCAAAGGTTACAAGAAAGAGGGTTAAAATTATTTGGAAAGAAATTACACAGTGTATTCTTTAAGAATACTGCATTTAGAGATAATGACAGCTGGAATTGTTAGTCAGGGGTGATCTCAAAAGATCTACTGAGAGCACCTTAATGGCAGCCCAGGAACAAGTCACTTGAACTAAGTCCATCAAACATTACATTGACAAAACTGCAGGATCACCGATATGCCGACTATGTAATAGAAGGGAAGAAACCTTGGCGCATATTGTAGCTGAGTGCCAAATGCTGGCACAACATCAGTATAAAAAATGGAGACACGACAGAGTCGCTCAGGTACTACACTGGAATATATGCAAACTTTACGAATTGGACCACAATGAAAAGTGGTATGAGCATAAGCCAGAAGTGGTACAAGAGAATGACAATGTCAAACTTCTTTGGGACATGCGCATACAAACTGACAAGGTTCTTGAGCATTCTAAACCCGATTTAGTCTTTCTGAACAAAAACAAGAGAACTTGCTTAATCATTGATATAGCCTGCCCCTTCGATACTAGAGTGCAGGAGAAAGAACACGAAAAAAAAAATAAATATCAAGATCTAAAATGGGAATTAGTTAGACTATGGAAATGTAAAGAAGTAAAGGTGATCCCCGTTGTGATTGGAGCGCTTAGAACCATAACGCAAAGCCACCATAAATGGCTTAAACAAATTGACGAGACAATTTCTTTTCCAATTCTGCAAAAGGCTTACCTATTAGGAACGGCGAAAGTGTTAAGGTACAGCTTAAATATCTACGGTCAAGGGAATTGACTTAATGTTAAAAAAAACAACCAAAAACATCCAAAAGTTGAGACTATTATGAATAATAATAATAATAATAATAATAATAATGATAATAATAATAATAATAATAATAATAATAATAATAATAATAGCTACATTGGTTTTACAACCACTACCCTATCCCACCGTCTCACCATGCATCTTGTAAACTCTAGCTCAATTTACCAACATCTACAAAAACATAACTGCCCTCCCTCTGATTTAAGACAAATTTTAGTTAATAAAACTAAAATAATACATTCCGAAAACATTTTTTTTAAATATAAAATACTGGAAGCTATCTACATAAAAACACAACAACCTAAAATTAATAACATCACATATGAGACCAGTGGTAACATTTTAAAATGCGTAATGCGATTTTGTTCAGTGATGACATTCCAACGTCGTTGAATTTAAATCATCAACGACTTTCCTGGAACAATGCGAAAAACGTTATCTGCGCCTTTCTCCGCCGTCTTTTTAAAAATTCTCTTCTTTCTACAGCTTTTTTGTTCATTTGCTTTTGACACCTGAGGATGATTCGACGAAGAATCGAAAACGTTCGTGAAACCTATGGAACATTTATCAATTTTTTTATATACAAAAAGACCACTAGAAAAATTGAAAAAATAAAAAAGGTATAATTAAACAGACGAATTCTGTTATTTTTTAACAATGTTTGCAGATATAAAGTTCCCTTCTTAGAGCTTATTTTGTAAGAATATCGCCAACTGCCATTAGCTTTAAGGCATAGCTCATTGGGTAAAACTAATTCGGGCTCCCGGCACTTGACAATGTTTACATTGAGATATCACTTACAATCAGTCAGTGTCGTATGATAGCGCAGGGGGAGAGGCGCTCACTGTCAACTCGACGGTTGAGTTTCAATCCTGGCTTGAGGCACTAACTGGTCTAGCCGCACTGAAGAGCTGTGACACAGCGAAATAGTCTGTATGTGGATGACTTTCCAAATATGATCTAAGGTTAAAATCGGATTCTAACTCTGCCTGATGAGATCTCAGTTCATAATAGCTGCTGATCGATAACATCGACATGCCAGTGTCGCAGATTTTGTACATGTCTGTGTAAATAAAAATAATCATATATATATATATATATATATATATATATATATATATATATATATATATATATATATATATATATATATATGTTTAATTTTGTTAAATAAAACCTTATACGAACTTCAGCGAACCCTCTTGTTACCCGCCACCACTACTCAAACATATAACCGCGCGCATACAGACAAAAAATTACAACATGGTTATAACAACACCACTCCACTACCTATTCATCTGGCTAGCCGCAAACGCGAACAAGAAAATACCTAATTAACACGCTTGTAATCACACACACGCGCCAGCGCACATGTGGGCCAAGCATAAAAACCCTATGCATTACTACACATGCACGCACACACAGGCGCGATTAAATACACGCAAGAAGCAATATGGTTCAGTTGCTGGCATGAACTTCAGTTTCAGAATTTGAAGGATCATATTAAAAAAAGATGAGATTTTGTGTGGTCGCTTGATGTAAATTAGCAATAAACCACCACTTATCAGGTATTAGATTCCTATGTGTTTTGATTGTGTATCTTGTTCATACATTTTGTCTAATTTACGCCTTTCTGCTTCACCGGTGGCTTAGAAATTAATGTTATTTAGGGAGTTCTCGTTGACTGTGTTGTTATGTGTTTGTTAGTTCTTCGTCTATTTTAGGACATATAATTTTTTATTGATCCCCCGATTTATAAAATCGGGGGACCTATGTTTTGAGGCATTTCTGTCCGTCTGTTCGTCCGTCCGTCCGTCCGGATTTTTCTCCGCAACCATCCATTGAATTTCTCTGAAATTTTGCATGAAGTTGTAACTTTGGTCAGGTTAGAAAGTGACATTCTCCGATCTTTGAAAAAAAATCTGGTTAGCCCTCCAGGGGGTCAAAAGGCCCCGAAATGGCAAAAAATGTCATTTTTTGCCATATAACTTTTCATCCATCCATTCAATTTCTCTGAAACTTGACCAAAATGTGGAGGCAATTGTTCCTAATAGAAAATAAGTATCGCTGACCTTGGAAAAAATCTGGTTCGCGCCCCCAGGGTGTCAAAAGCCCCCAAAATTGCAAAAAATTATCCTTTTCTCCCATAACGTTTGATCCATCCAATCAATTTTTTAAAAACTTGGCTAAAATGTAGAGGCAATTGTTCTGGATATAAAATGAGCATCCTTGACCTCAGAAAAATTTTGGTTCGCGCCCCCAGGGGATCAAAGGTGGGTCAAAAATGCCCCAAATTTATTGCATTTTACACTCGCCACATCGAGTCACATACAGATGGGGACCACGCATGTGCTGCTTGTTTTTTAATTGAAAAGGGATTATTTTCAAACGACTATGAAACATGGATATTGCAGTATTTCCTGACATGTTAAGGTTTCAGAATTATTACATTTAAATAATAACGTAATGATAATTTAGATAAGAACTAAACCACAATAGAAGCAGCAGCAAATAACTTGAAAAATTGCATCAACTCTGTTATATTTTTTCACTTAAAACATTGAGTACTCTATAAAATGACGTTCGATAAAATACCAGTTCATTGTGTTCTAAAGCGTATTTTTATCGCATTCTGACGTTTAAAAAATTGTGTATAAATGTATATGAATATATATGTATATGAATATATATGTATATGCATATATATGAGTATATATTCATATGTATATCTATGTATATTTAAATATATTTATACATATAGATATATGTATTAGAATATATATATGCATGTATATATGTATATATATATACATATATATATACATATATATATACATATATATATACATACATATATACATACATATATACATATATACATATATACATATATATATATGTATATATATATATATTAATAAAATTGAAATATAAGCCATATATGCAATACAAGATTTTTTTTTACATTAATCCTATCAATTTCGGAATAAAATTCCTTCTTCAGGGGTGACCAGTATTGAGTATTGAGTCATTTTTTTTTTTCATCAAAAAACAAGAATAAACAAACTTATTTCTTTGTTACTTGATAAACGTCTTTGGTACGATGTCTCCGCAGTGTTGTTATCATCGGTTATGATTCAAATCCGGTGTCGAACGAAAGAAGCGTTGGCACGCTGTCATGAAACATATATATACCGTTTAATCCTATCGAATGTCTTTATATTTACACTCGCCGCTTTAGGTGTAACATATAACTTGATTTATCCGTTATCACGTGACAATCTCCCGTGGCCTATGGGACTGAAATGAACGCTAACAGATTCAAGGTGACTCTGTGAACCGGGTTCGCGCCTTATGCCCGTCCAAGATTGTTATTTCTCTGCGCTGATGAGAGCCGTAAGTTTGAAACAACGTCGTACGCAGGTAAACTATTAAAAATATAATTTAATATCATATATATATATATATATATATATATATATATATATATATATATATATATATATATATATATATATATATATAATGATATGTGCATATATACGTGATTATATATATATTTATTATTCTTGATTTTGTTTGGTAGCAAGAGATCCAACAGAGTGTTCGATTATTCAGTAGTAAGGCATAATATCTGTTTATTTATTTATTAATAATGTTACAGAAAATCAACTAAAATCAACATGATACCATAGGTTTCAAGCTGTTAGCGGACTCAGGGTGAAAAATAGTGTTTCTTTAGTTTATTTATATTTATAAACAAATCTTACCCGGCTTTCTTCAACAATATTTGATCTCAGAGGAAGCGGTAGGTCTTTCTGGGATAAGTTCGTCGTTTTGTTTAATTTTTTTCTTTCTTTCGGTTGTTAAATAGTAGGGGTCTTCTGCAGAAGATTTTAAAAAGGGGTCTGAAAAAACATTATGAATTGGGAAAAATAGAAAAACGGTTGAAGTGTTTAAACCAAAATGAAATACAAATCAATGGTGCTTCCTTACTATATATTTCTAATGCATTCTGTGAGCTGATCTCGAAGGCATATTTCTTCGTCTGTATATTATCTATCGTCGATAATTTGCACCTCCGATATTATTCTCCAGTAAAACAGCTATCGTCGGCGCAGGTCTTCATATAAATTCGCAGAAATAGGAATATATAATTCTCGCGTCTGTCTAAAATTGAAGTTAATACTGCAACCCAATTAATATCTGCTTATAATATTTGCTTATCTTCCATTACATATGAGACCGAGTTACTTTTTAAAAACTTCTTTTAAAACCGGATAGAATTGCCTAACTATTTGATGAGCGGTTGGTCATTTTATCCTCCCATTTTTTTAAATGGCTATAGAAGGGCTACTGCGCATAAACATCTTAGAATATTGAAAATATATATATCAAATTTAATTATTGCTTTTTTAAATCTGGTTTCCCAAATATACCCCTTCGAAGAGACATGATTTTGGGGTCTCACAAAAAAGAAGTTTCAATTTTATTTAGGTGTTCACTTTATCTTAATCGCCTATGTCTGAAACTTTATGAAAATAATAAATATTTAAAAAATTTCTTCAAATGTCTTCTTTTTCCAAATCATTCTTCAAACAATTCTATAAACCCGCTCAGATTTATGAATTCTAAAAACTCTGAAAAAAACTTTTCCTGAAATAATTTTCCACACTGAAAATAAATATTCATAGTATTTTCCCCTTAAGGAATTCTCTGGAAAAAAAGGAATTTACTTTACTCTAAAACAAAATTCTAGACATATTGCTAAAATATTCCCTAAAGAGGGTTTTCATGGTAGCAACTATTTGAAAACAATGTTATCCTATGCATTACTTAAAACTTTAAAGAATCCAAAATGTTCCAAATAATTTCATAAACTTTCATTAAAAATAACATTAAAACAAATAAAAAACTCCTAAGTAGTAATTTTTTTAAATATTTTTAAACCCTAAAACAAAACCTCTAAAAAATTCCAAAAACTTTTTAAAAATCCCCAAATTCATAGAAAACAAACAAACATTTCAATATCTTTAAAAAATCTTTAAAAACTTTAAAATCTCTAAAAACCTATGTAGTGGAGCGGTTTTGCTCGAAATTTAAAAACGATTGTACATTTAGTGATACAAGCATAACATTTGGCACAAATGTACATTGATATATGGCGAGCATTTTCAGATATTGAGCCACTCAGAATTCTCTCTTCATGTCCGCTATATTGGAATTCAAAATGGCCGCCATTTGAAATCTACATTTTCGATTATCTTTCGGTCTAATGCTGCTATTGACTCGATTCTGGTGTCTAAATGTATGTTTTGTGATGCGAGGAATATAATGGTAACAATCTGCATTGCATATTTTGTACCAATGAGCCGCCATATTGGATTTCAAAATGGCAGTTGTTTGAAACCTATATTTTCGATTATCTTTGGGTCTAATGCTTCTATTGACTCGATTCTGGTGTCCAAATGTATGTTTTAGGAGGAAAATAATTCGATGGTTACAATCTGCATTGTGTATCTTTATAAATGAGTCAACTTATTGGATTTCAAAATGGCCGCCACTTGAATTCTACATGTGCGATTACCTCTGGGTCAAATATTTC
The DNA here is from genome assembly GCA_963556195.1 of Sepiola atlantica. Taxonomy (NCBI): domain Eukaryota; kingdom Metazoa; phylum Mollusca; class Cephalopoda; order Sepiida; family Sepiolidae; genus Sepiola; species Sepiola atlantica. The sequence continues at coordinate 30,874,618 of OY744550.1, forward strand.
TATAGTACATGACAAATAAAAAATCAATTTTTCAAAATGACATAATTTATTACAGTACTCCACTTAATTCATGAGAGATGAATATTCATCATCATGTATTTTTGACAAGACAACATTTTACTCAAAGTCTGTGAAGTAAAAATTGTTTTGACAGGTTTGAGTTATTTATTAGATTCTGTGTTGTTCTAGGTTTGATATGGCATCTTTCATAAAATATTTGGTTGATTAGTCTTCTTCAATCAATGTCACAAAATGATCAATTCAGGGTTACGTCTGAATATCTACAAAAATAGTGTGAACATTAACACAAAACAATGTAAACTTCTCATAACAAGCTTTTCCTGTATAACTCTAAATAAAAATATCAATTTACTTCAACTACTAATTTTGAGTTTTATACTTTTGATACATGTCTTAAGTCATTAAATATCTAAGTTAAAATTCTGACATGCTATGGTGTAATATATAAGGTGTACTGACATTCTACAATGGTCTGGTATTTGTGGCTAGGTATACATCGGTACTGAAGATACGTGTACATAAACAGTGTCATGTTAACCAGTTTAGCACTGCCACGAGTAAATGAATGCTGTGGACTCAACCTCATGTGCAGTCCCCTTTACACACACAGAGGACTGTGCACTTAAGGGCAGCCTTCTTGCCCTTGCAGCGCCTCACACACATTTGGTGACTGTCGGTTAGCGTGAAATGCAGTCCAAGATGTGTTTTCATTGACGACTGTGCCAGTTTTATCTTCTAGGACCTGTTTTACATTGCCTAGCCATTGGTATTCTTAATCAATCTGCTTTTGGAAGTTTCCTCTGGCAAATGACTCTACTCTAGCAGCTGGGACAGGCGACCCCTTGATGCTGTTTGTTACGGGATGCACGTCAGTATAATAGTGCGGCAAAGGGGCGACAGTCTTGGACCGTGCATCTCAAGATTCTACGGCAACGGCGATGCTCCGATTCACTCCTTCACCAGTGTAAGAAGGATGTTGTATTAAAGAAATACCGGTACCATTGAGGGAGTCTTTCGATGTTGTTGCACTCGGGTTGTAGTCTATGTTGTCTACAGCGGCAGTTGTAAACACTTCGCTACACAACTTTGGAGAGCAGACCACTTGTTCCCTGTGAAACTGTTTGCAGACACGGTTGCCCATCTGTGCTGAGAGCTAGATCACTCTGTCATACGAGATGTTTAAGCAAAAGTGTGAAAGTCAGTCGACTAATTCTTTCTTGCGTGTATGAGCATGCAACATAATCCCTATGTACTTTGGAAGTGGGGTCTCTTGTGCAACACTGTGCCTGATACAGGTAGACTATGTGGTGCCACGAGTTCGCTTGTGTTTGACGCTGTTGAACTTCAGTATTTGGGCTGCGGTAATTGCTGCAGGGTTAGTGTCTTCCGTCTCGTCTTTGATGCTGGATCCCATCGAGAATCATGCTGACTAGTGCAAGCAGCAATGGTGGTGCAGATTCTTCTTGACATCCTTCAGGGAATCCTGTGAAAGACTTGGTTTCTATAAACATATGACGGCGAACAATGTGCACAGTACGTGCAAGATTGACTGCATCACTATCACTGTCCAGTTTGCAGGTTTTGTCAAGAGCAGCACCGAGATCTTCTTGAAATGCAATCAATATGTCTCTCCCCTTGGTGTTTGCTCGCATGTCAGGAAACTGAGATAGCAGTCTCTGTTTAAGTCGTGTGGAGTGGACTCTCGTATCGAGCTGCACTCCGAGCTGTTCCATTCTCGACTGATATACGTGAAACAGATCGGCCAATCTAAATACTGGTGCTGTCTCTCTCTTTCTCCCTCTCCCCCTCTTTCTCTCTCTCTCTCTCTCTCTCTCTCTCTCTCTCTCTCTTTCGGAGTCCTGTGGACTGATCTCGCACGGTTGTAAAATCCTATCAAACACTGCAGGTGATAATGAGCATCCAACGCAACCATGTCGCCACCACTGAGACGGCCAAGCAGTTCTGTATCACCAAGACGGTTTGCACAGGCACGGCCCCGTCTGTCAATTTTTAATGTTGCAGCTTTCCGAAGACTATTAGTCCCCGCATGTTGTTTACAGAAGAAACAAGTTTCTAAAACCTTCTCTGTACTCGAACGTGAATGCGCCCTGGTGCGTTTGCATAAAAATTGTTCCTCATCGCCCTGACCTTCTTTCTTGAGTGCTCTCTTCTGTGCTTTCTGTAGTTTGGTGTTGTTGCACTGGAGCTTGCACGTATGGTGATATTGTACGCCATGTGCAACCATCGCAGTTTCAATGCCATGGCCATTATCAAGTCTTTCCAATTGGAGTGATCCTGGAAGCTCTCCAAGTTCATTGAATTTGATCAAGTGAACTGTATCCACTACCAATGTCTTTTCTCTTTGATTGTTCAGGTTTGGTCAATGTCTCCATCTTTTCCTCTTGACATATGATGGATAACCTCCAGTCAGTAGTGGTGAGGTGTTTTGATGTTGATGAAGTTCGCTCAGCATGAGCTAGTGTGAACCTCTTGGACATGGTGATCGAACTGTCTTCAGAAGAACAACCAGCACCGTCAGTCTACAGGCATGCATGCATCACAATGAACCTGAAAAGATACAATGTAGCATTTCTGTAATCATAAATGCCATGAAAACTGCTACTACAACCACCCTCTTAAAAATTCTGTGACAGACCCGGCAAAGGATCAGTTGGAGTCAAACTCCATTCTGGATCAAAAATGACTCGGAATAAAGTTAGATTTTACAGAGAAAATGTCAGATCTGACCCAGAAATGGTCATATTTATTATACCTTATTCTGTGTCATTTTTACCCGAAATGGAGTTTGGCCCCAACTGATCCTTTTCCGGGTCATTCATTATGGCAGCAAAATTAATAAAGATGCGCAATGCAGTTTGTTACCATTGGATTTATTGCCCCCCAATCATACATTTAGACACAAGAATCAAGTCAATAGCGCTATTAAACGCAAAGGTAATCGCAAATGTAGATTTTAAAAGGCGGCTATTTTGAAATCCAACATAACGGCTCATTGCTAAAAGATACAACGTGCAAAATGTTACTATTGGATTTCTTGACCAAAAAAACATACATTTAGACACCAGAATCGAGTCAAAAGCAACATTACACCCACTAATAATCGAAAATTGAGATTTGAAATGGCGGCCAATTTGAAATCCAATATGGCGGCTAAGCGATAAAAAATACGCAATGCATATTGTTACCATTGGATTCCTTGACTCCAAAAACTTACATTTAGTCACCAGAATCGAGTCAATAGCAGTTTTAGATCCACAGATAAGCGTGAATGTAGATTTCAAATGGTGGCCATTTTGAATTCTAATAAGGCGGATATAGAGAGAGAATTCCGAATGGCTCAATATCTGAAAATGTTCACCATATGCCAATGTATATTTGTGCCAAATTTGGTGCTTGTATCACTTGTAGGAAGGCTTTGTAGACTGGCTGAGAACAAACTCTCCACTATGACCAGGAGAGAATGATAATGGTTGCTCAAGATCAAGGCTTGATGACCAATGCCTTTAAAAAGTGCAGGTTCTGCCACACAGAAATGGTGAGTGTGAGCCACCTGACATTCAGTTGTAAGGTTCTCTTTGGGGATGGCTATTATACAATGCGACACAACGGAGTGTGTAAATATCTTCACTTGACTATTTGTAAAAGGTTGAATATCCAGTGTAGCAGCAAGTCCTGTGAGCATATACTAGAAAGAACAGTTGGAAATAATTTATACACCATCCACTATGACTATGCAATCCCTACAGCTACATATCTAGAAAACGAAGCTGTTAAACCTGACATCGTGATATGGGATAAAACGGAGAAAGTAGCAACCCTAGTTGAAGTCAGTGTCCCTAATGATGCAGGATTAAACAGAGCTGAAAGGGAAAATATTACGAAATACCAAGGTCTTATGTACGACATGAAACAAAACTGGAATCTTAGGAAAATCTTCATCATACAAGTAATTATAGGAGCAACAGGACTAATGAAAAAGAATTTCAAAAGCTATCTGGCGAGTATTCCCGGTGAACTGAGTGCAAGAGAAATACAAACAATGTCACTTAAAGGGACGGTTAGAATCTTAAAAAGATCTCTAGGCTGGAGTGTCTGAAATAGCCGGTGAATGTCTGTCATCCGGTAGGATGCCCCATCTCCAGCAAAAACGGAAAGATAAGAAGAAAATATATATATATATATATATATATATATAGTAGAGTCTGAATTACCTACTAGACATCATCTTCGAGTGTCTTTTGTCTTCTTTTACAAAGGGTTGTCAGGACAATCTGGCATGAGGATACTTCCCCCTACAAGTAACACCTGACCAAATATTCAAAATAACATTCGAAACCCTAAATAAGATCACCTCGCCATGGCTACAAACTGGCTTATGCGAGGAATGGTGGACCTTCTCCGAGTAATGGTTTCTTAAATAACAGCATTTAGCTGAATACTCCACCAGACTAGATGAATTCTGGTCCTGGAATCCGGTAAGACCAAGAGAACGCAAGAGAGATATACTATAACATAGTTATCTGGTCAATTGGAGAAAAGAAAATTAATGTTCTTAATCTTTTTACTAACTCAACGTTTGAGCGATATAAGAAAACTTTAATGGAATGTTTGAATACATATGTATCTCATATAGAATTCAAGTTTTAGCCTTTGGAAGGGGGGCTTGATTTCTGAGAACTTCGACTGAAGTAAAATGAAACAAAATGTATAACATGTATCAGAAGTTAGTTGCAAAAAAGCATAAGGTGCTAGATCGTAGGTTCTACAAAAACTAATCAATTTTTTTATATTTAAACACTATACAATTGCAGTGTCTGTTGGAGATACCAGGGTTTCATCAACTTAGTTATTTTGGATTTAGGATAAACTGCAGAAAGATTAGCCAGCCCCTCCCCCTTTGGTATCGAATCGTTCTTAAACCCTATTAAGGAATCGATGATGAAGATATTGATGAAAGCCGGACATCTCCAACAGAATAGTATTTAATCAAAATACTGTATATATATATATATATATATATATATATATATATATATATATATATATATATATATATATAGGTAGAGGATGAAAAGGAACTAGAAAAGCAAAAGGCAGATCTTTTTTCAATTTAGTTGCTCAGTGCAAGGTATATTCCACAAAAAAGCCAATTTATTCAAATTAATTTTTTCCTTAAGCTAGGCTTTTCAAAGATCAATTTTTTATCATCAGAGGAAATTGCTGTGATAGATAAGTTGGCAAAGGCCAAGATTTAAAATTTGAAAAAGTAAAATAAAGATTGTGGGGAGCAAGCAAATGTCCGATTGCAAAAAAGTCCGGTGTTAAAAAGTCCAGCGGAGAAAGTGAATTGTAGATAAGTAGGTCGTTAAAAGGCACGAGAAATGACATGAGAGGATTCAAAGTTAAACTCCAAAAACCACATCTTTAGGTGCGGCGAAGATAGATAGAATCCAGAGGGTAAAAGATCCAATAGAAGGTTCGTTCGTGGATGCAACAAGGCTCAGTAAAACGTGAGGTGGGAAATATACGCCATTTGAAAAAAGACTTCCTGGGCCGAAAATCATAAAATAAGTTTAAATTGGCGAAGAGACAGCGAATTAATATTTAAAGGCAAGGCCAAAATTTCAGATTGCCCGTTGAAAAACACGACCAGTCTGAAGAATGGCAAAAACTCATATGCGACCAGTAGGCAAGAAAGGAAAGTGTGGGGGTGTAAGGGAAGAAAAGGGTGTGATGAATAAGTGCAATTTAAACTTAGAATGTGAGGGGTACGTCGCGTAAAGATGAAAGTGGACGCTAGTGTGTAATTAGGGTTGAACTCCAAATGGGGTAGAGGGGTTGGGGGAGCAAGTCAATCAATGCGGGAAGGAAGAATTAAAATACCAAAATGTGTCGGGGGAATATGAACAGGGGGAGGGGGTTAGGTGTTCAATCAGATAACATTACTTATAAACAATGAGGCAAAATATATTTGAAGGGTGGAAATAAAAAATTAAAAATTAAAAATTAAAAAATTATAAAATGAAAAAAAAATTAACCATTAGGCCCGCAAGGAAAATTATGGATTAACAGATAAAGAAATATATAAATGAGGGAATAGTCGATAAAATTGGAATCCGGAAGTGAGTATTAGAATAAGGAAAAGGTAATTTGACGTTGAGTATTGAATCGGAGTGGAATTCCCCAAAGTGGTTAAAGATTTGGGTTGAAGTAAAATGTGTTGTTACGGGATGCTAGTAGTTTTTGGATGTAGGAAAATTAAACTTTGAATCAAAAAGAATTCCAGAATAATATGAAAGTTAATTAAGCAAATTATTAAATAGGTTAATGATGGCAGAGAGAATTTGATACACACTTTGGTTAAAATAGTGACAATAATTTATACCAGAGTGAGAAGGGGATGGCAGTTAAAAGTAAATATTATGGGGGTTAAAAGATGTAGAGTGAGGGCGGGGAGCGGGATTAAGCAGGGTCCGAGAGAAGTGAGCGAGGGGAGAGGTGATCGAGGGGGGGGAATAATCGAGGCTATTTAAAGAGCGGGAAGAAAAATTATTTAGAAGTTTAACAGGGGGGGAACTGTAATTAGAATGCACAGTGAAAGCGGTGAGCAGTTAGATATCGAAGTGTGCAAATGGGGTTAAAGGTAGATAAGGCGAATCATCAAGTAAATAAGGTCTAATACAATTGTGGTGGGTTAGTTATCAGGTTGAAAGGGAAGATTAAAAGGTTGTATATATTGATGAGAAGCGACCGAGTGTATTAAAGGAAGTTAAAGGAAAAAATAATTGATATCATATAAAGGTTATACGATTAAGGAGGCTAAGTACAATGATTTAGGGGGTAGTGGGAGAAAGGTACAAAAGCTAAGGGGATTGTAAAGTTAACGGAATTCATGGGTAATTTTTTAAGTTAAGAGAAAAGCTAAATGAATGGGGGAGATATATGCAGAGTTATAGAACAAAAGGAATCAGAACTATCAGAGAATAAATCCGAGATTTAGGGAGGTTAAATCCGAGATGTAGGGAGGGTAGTTAATCAAATGGGGGAGGGTGTCGGGGGATTAGTATGGTTGCTATACTTAAATTTACGTTTATGCCTGCAACTGGAGATAAGTTCATTCTTAGAATTAATAATATTTTTTAGATTTAGTAGCAGTAGCTATCATAAATGTTTCCAATGTACAAAGTTGGCAGTGGGGTGAACTCGGGGTATATAATTTAGACTTTTTTAAGTATTGATCAGTGAAGTGAGTAGGGGGTATTTTTAAGATTGAGATTTCTAATTAAATTGGAGAGTGAAGTGCCAGTGCTATTATCGTTGCTATTTTTAAAGGAATAGATATGGTTAGAGATCCGGGTCTTAATGGGGAAAGCGGACGCCCCAATGTAGGTGTGTATCTTGAAAGGTGATGCTATAGTTGTATAAACATTGCTAGTAGTATTAGATGAGATTTGGGTTTGGAGATTCAGGTTATGTGAGGGAGATTGGTTGAAGTTGTAGTGTGGAGCGGTTATGCGGGAAATGTCAATTAACCCAAGGACACTATCTATTATTGGGGTGTTTGGTTAGAAGTATGGCTGTATATGCGAGGGTCTTGAGGAGAGACGGATTGGGGTTGTGGAGAGATGTGGACTCCGGGTGGAGTGTGGGAACTGTGATTGCTTACAATATTGGTGGAACGGAGGAATTGTTTTACAGTACAAGCGTATATTACGTCCTTCTGTACACAATCGTTGTTTAAGGGACAATCTTTGGGTTTACAGCAGTTGCAACTAGTAAGGGGTACGGTGGGTGGTTGTTGTTGGATATGCTTGATTTTCCTATTGTTAGAGGTTATGATAGTTTGTTCAATATTGGGCATTGTAGAATAAGATATTTTAATAGTTTTTGTTAAGAATAGTGTTATATCTGCGGGGGTGCTTAAAAGATCTGTCTAAAATTTGGAAAAATTTCTTAGGTATATTGGTTTTGACATTATCGCTGAAAGGTGGATTGAACCAAATGTTGTTCTTTCTTCTAAGTTTTTTTCTTTGTCTATGCGTCTGTGGGTCTGCCCGATTGTCAATATTGTTAATTTCTATGGGCTTATTTGCGTGTGTTTTGATTTTCTTGGGTGCAGATGCGTGAAACTTTTTACTTCTCTGTATCGTCATGGTGTGCGTAATAATGCCTGAGGGTTTGTTAACCTGAGTAAGGGGATTGCTATTATATTTAATTTTGTGATTGTAGCCTGAGTTTAGCAAGGCATTATTGTAGAAGCTCGAATTTTGATCGAAGATAGATTTATTCGTAGATAGTTTAGGGATTCTGTTAGATACTGAAGGCCTATTGATTTTATGATGGAGTTAGGGTGGTTAGATAGGCTATGTACGTAGAAGAGGGTTAAGTTAGGTTTATGGTAGGGGCTGAAGGTTCCCGAGTTAAGATCTAGTGTAAGGTCCAGAAAGTTGGATATTCTCTTCTCAGGTTCCACTGTAATGGTCGGGTCAAACCAAAGTTTTTGAAGAAGTTATGCAAGTTTTTGATAGTGTTGTTATATTGCCTCGATCTCTCCTCAGACACAAACAAGGCGTCGTCCCTATAAAACCCACCCTGTAAATGCCCCAAAGTAAACCCCAATTCTCTCATCAAGTACAAACCTACCAGGTCAGTAACCTGGGCAGAGTCCGAAATCCCCATAATAATATCAAAGTTATTGAGGGTGTCCTTCCTAGTCCAGAGCTTGTTATCAAATTCTAGTAGGGATCTTCTGGCTAATATTATTAGTTTAATCTCTATGTCTGTAATGTCAGAGTTATTTTAGCGAAGAGTAATGCTTTGTTAAGAAAAATAGGCGAAATGGACTGGTAGTAATTATTAATATCGAATGTTATAAAGTTCAAATTAGGTTTAGACTTATAAATGAGGTTAAGGAACCAGGTAGTAACCTCATCTGAGGATTGCCAAAGAGTGTAAGGGTTTTTTTCTTTTAAGGTGGGGATAATTCTATCCAAGATCTTCTTACTTATGGTGTCTACGTCGAATTTAGAGGGATAGATTAGTCTGATGGAGAGGTATCCCTGGAAATTACTTTTATGGTCCTTCAAGGTATATCTAGGTATTGCAGAGGTTAAGATTTCTGTGTAGTTAAGGACATTCAAAGATGTTAGTAGGGATTTTACCTCATTGTTTATACTAGTTAGGGTATCGTAGGGTGTGCTTTTGTAAGATTTATTTAATTCCTTGTAGATTAAGGATTTGTATTGACTATATTTACGTTTGTAAAAATTCTTAGTTATATCTGCAGGGACAATTATATATGGGTGTTTTCTAATATTGTTAGTGAATTTGTTGATTTTTTTGATGATGTGGTTGAGGTATTTATTGTGCTTTTTCAATTTAATACGACTAATGAGGTCAAATAGGTCATTTTTGCAATCGGACATTTGCTTGCATTCGGGCAGAGTTTTGCTTTGTGTTTTTTTCCCCACAATCTTTATTTTACTTTTTCAAATTTTAAATCTTGGCCTTTGCCAACTTATCTATCCCAGCGATTTCCTCTGATGATAAGATGTTGATCTTTGAAAAGTCTAGCTTAAGGACAAAATTAATCTGAATAAATTGCCTTTTTGCGGAATATACCTTGCTCTGAGCAACTGAATTAAAAAAGATCTGCCTTTTGCTTTTCTAGTTCCTTTTCATCCTTCTACCTATCTATCTGCTCTATCCTGTATATTGAGCTGTATACTTTTCACAATAGGTTTTACCTTTCCTAAAAGTTCGCTTTTAGTTCACCACTTTATATACATATATATATATATATATATATATATATATATATATATATATATATATATATTTACTTTTTCAGTTATATACACATATAATATTATGAAATGATATAATATATCGTGTAAATATAGATAGATATATATTTACTATTGACTTCAACAGTGCTCAATACCAGAGTAGAGCTTAGTAGTAGTATGAACATATATAGAAATATAATTTCATGCTATTCGATAGCATTCAATATAAATGTCTATAATCAGTCCAATTCTCCTTAACAAGACCCTTCGAATGGCTAAGAGAGTCACAAACATCAAGTGTTTGTCCCACGCAGGGGCCCCTTGATTTCTGAGAACTTCAACTGAAGTAAAATGAAACAAAAAATAGTGATAGTATTAAAGCATTAATTAGTGAAAACTAATCCGAGACTAAGTAATCATTTGACGAAAATAAAAATTTAAAAACTAATAGAAAGATCAAAAATAATTTGATTTTATCCCTTTTTTCTTAATACGCACACCAATATCCCAAATAATTCGATAGAATAATCGAACATAACTTCAAAGTCGTCGTATATATAACGGACTAATCAATAAACATACAATATGAATATCTTACTCTGCAGTCCTTAACGCAAACCAAAACATAATATCTTCTAATAATAAGATCAGCAAATTAAAACAATTGTAATTGTAAGAACAAAAATAAGTGCCCCACCCTCATTGGAAAATGAAGTCGTCAGACTTTTCCTCACTGAACTTATTCATTAACCAGTTTTCCAGCATGTCGAGGTACGTGTCACCATTGACTGTTATTCTTTCAAAGAATAAGGGTCCGTAGATAGCTTTCTTAGATATGGCCTCTTTTTGGAATTTTGTGCGAAATGCACGTTGAACACGTGTCAATGATTCAGTTTTTGAAAATTCAAGGACGCAAAACGCCTTTTCTGGTTGAGTGAACGTTATTACTGGGCCTGAAAAGGTATTGAAACATAATTTGCATTACAAAAAACTTAATGAATTTAGCTTTAATATGGTACCAGTTTCATCTTACTACCATTCATAGTCCAGCAGATATGAGGACTTGAAATGTGCTCAATACTTTTTAAACACCCTGTAGATTTAGAAAAATAAAATTAGCAATACATCTTTAATAAATATTTAAATATCTTCATAGAATAATAACTTTAATTATCTAAATTAGTTTTTTTTAAATTCTAAACTGTTTGTTAAATTTAATTTCGAATAACTTATTACATTATTCATTTATATTTTTGATAACTTTTTATTTTTCCTTTTGACTATGAATCCTTTAGCTGATAAAATAGGCTAAAATGTTGGCACAATTACTCCCCTTGAATTGAAACTCTTCACTAGAAATGACTACCCGAGAATATCAACATATAAACATATAAACCGTAATTTATTGTTAAAGAAGAACTATATTCCAATGGGATTTCATCGAAAATGCTGGCGACTTTTGTTTTTGCGACTTACATCTACTTGGCTAATGTATTCCATTGTTCAATATTTGGATGTTTTAAGTGTCTATCCTGAAGAGAAGAAATCCTTGTCTTTAACGACAATCTCTGAAGGCTTTTTTTCGAAACGTTTTTTAAAAAACGGTTTTTGAATATGTTTACTTAAAAAACTGATTTAAATGCGATTTAACCTATTGCAATGATTACACATCTATTAAACCGTGCTAAACTAATCTCTTCAACCGGGAAAATATTATTTAACGAATTGAAAAAAAACATTAAACAAGTCCTAATTAACAATAAATTTCCCAGTTATATTGTAGACGAACAAATAAAAATAATTATTAAAACCTTAGACAATAATCAGCTAAATAATCCCCACTACATTAATCTATTCTACTGTAACTAAATGCATCCGAAATTTAAATTCGATGAGAAAGCTCTTAAAAATATGATGCATCGATACATCAACTGGAATAATAAAATAAAATTAATCAGTTATTATTAACAAAAATAAAATCACCAAACCACGTAGTTAAAAATAACACTTCTCAGACCCAAAACACATCTCCCACAATAATAATACAACTAATTTTTACATCGGTTTCACTACCACAACACTTTCCCGTAGACTCACCTTACATCTCCCCGTCTATATCCAACAACAACACGGCGTCATTTCTCAACTTTCCCGCATAAGTCAGTACTGATCTATCTATTCTTCTCTTGTGCAACAAAGACGTTAAAATGGAGAAAAAGGTGACAGTGCATCAAAAGTGTTATAACCCTTCTCTCACCACCATCTAACGTAAATCTTAGACTCGGGTTTTATTCCTTAACGCCTAAACATAGGTAAACTGGATACCTCTGACAAAAATCGCACTCAAACAATGCAATAACCCTGCCACCGCATAACAAACCCCGATCCTAGTTAAAGTACCACTTTATTTTATCATCCATGTTTCCATTTGTTTCTTTTCCTTTTCTTCTTTTTCTTTCTCCCCCTTTTTTTCCATTTCACCGTCTTTGTCGCACGCGCTGCATATTTATTTCTTAATAGTTACGCACGTTCCAAAAATACCCCGTTGTGCGTCTTCTACTATTTCCTTTAAGAAGAAAAAAGAAAAAAAACTCTTAAGAAAGTAGTTCAAGAGATTTTCACAGTATGGTTGCTACTATGCATACCCACAAGAAATTAGTCCTAATGCAGTCTAAAAGAATCGGGAACAATGTGCGAGAATACACCTCCTCATCGGGCGGCATAACGATGAAAGTATCCCCCCTTAAACAAAAACAAAACGGCCAACACACAATCCACAAGTTAGCGTTCCAAGTCACTGATAGTGTGGGCATTCTGCATTTATTCCATCAAAAAAGACAGTACTAACGTCCGTTAGCAATGTATGTGGTCGTACGAACCTTTTTCTAGGGCTGGCCTGCTCCCACTCGGGATAAACATACAACGAGGCAAACGATCATAATCCCACAGAAACCCCCTTTAAGAAAACTCCATAAATACAAGATAGAAAATATTCATCCATAATACTGTCTCTAAAAATGTAGTTTCTATTTTTAAATTAATCTTTTAAAAATTAATTTTCTGACGGCTGGGACGGCTTTTTACATTCTGGGAACATATCTTTTACTTAATTTAATGGCGAGAGCTACCTTGTTATTTATCGGAGTAGACATAGGTCGAAGTGAATAATCCTAATTCCGCAGAAATCATTTTGAGAAAATCATGTATATACTAAAAATAAAGTATTACTACAAAATATTGTTTACAAAAATCTAGTTTCTATTTTTTAAAATAATTTTAAAATATTTCCCTAACGGCTGGGTCTGCCTATAACACTCTGGGGAAAATATTATTTGATTCTGTTTAAAGATGGGAGTCCCCGTTGTCATTTTTATGATTAAACCAATTCCCATTCTGAGTGGACGTACATCGGGGCAGATAACGCCAGTTCCTCAGAGAACGAACTCAAAGAAAAATACATATACTTAAAACAAGAAACTAATACAAAACACTGTTTTCAAAAACTGATTTCTACTTTAAAATATTTCTTAACGGCTGGGCTAGTTTTTTTTCCTCCCGGGACTACATCATTTTATTCTTATTTAAAGGCGATAGCATCGTTGTTTCTATTTTTAGAGGTGATTCATACGCTTTCGAATTATACTTTGGTCGGTAAATAATCCCAGTTCCGCATAAAAGATCTTGAAAAAATCGTATATATACCAGAAATAAAATATTATTACAAAATAGCGTTTTCAGGCATCTAGCTTCTATTTCAAAAACAATTTATAATGGTCGGGGCCGTTTTTAACACTTTTGGGAAAATATCGTTCTATCCTGTTAAATGACGAGAGACTTTGTTATTATTATTTCCATGGTCGAACCCTTCCGTTTCGCAGTAGACATACATCGAGGTAAAAATATCCTAGTTCTGCAGAAGACATTTTGAGAAATCAAATATAGACTAAAAAATAAACTATCAATACAAAATACTGTTTTCAAAAAAACATATTTCTATTTTTAAAAATTTAATCCCTGACGGCTTGGACGGCTTTTTTAAAAATTATTTTTTCATTCTAGGCAAACATTAATTTAATCTAATTTAATTTAATTAAACTTAATTAAATTAAATTAAGTTATGATGATGATAGCATCCATGTTGTTATTTTTTATTTTTTGAGCTGATCCATTCTTGTCCGCAGTATACATAGGATTGGGCGAGTGATCCTATGTATACTGCGGACAAGAATGGATCAGCTCTAAAATTAAAAAATTAAAATAACAACATAGATGCTATCATCATTAAATTAAGTTAAATTAAATTAGATTAAATAAAATAATGCTCTGTACCCTGTAATCGAGTATCATCGAGCTTATTTTTATTGGACTAATCCCGGCCTTTACTGAATATACTATCTTCTAAGTGAAAAATATATATATATATATATATATATATATATATATATATTCTGTCCAGGAAGTTAAATTCACGAACTTGAAAACAAACTGAAGAATACTATTACTAATGATAACTACGCCGTAATCCAACAACGTCTCACTGAAATAAATAATAACTTTGAATATTTACACTGAATGACTATCAAAAATAAAACTCCACTCTCTCTACAAAGGCTCCATCTCGACCTCCGAACAAAACGCAGAACTACATTAACTTATCCAACCCAAAACTCACCGAACATCAAAGGAAATTCCTTTCCTAATTGCCATTTATTTGATCGATACAACCACCAAAATAAAAAAAAGCCGAAATGGAATTCTTATTTGAAAATATAGTCAAACTAGAAAATGAGCAACAAATCACCACACATCCTGGAATTAAAGATCTACTCAAAATAGAAGCCATAAAAAACAGGTATAAAAAAACAAAGATCCACTACAATCTTAACTCATAGTTTTAAAATAGCCACAAATGAACTCCAAACCCACCCAAACATCATTATTAAAAAAGCTGATAAAACGAACATATGTGCACTTAACAAATCTGACTATTTCACCAAATTACAAACAATTTTAGACGATCATTCGACATTTTAAAAAGTTAAAAGAAACCCCATTAATCAACTTAAGACACATGTAAACAAGCTTATTACAGCCAATAATGCCGTAAACGATAACCTCAAACTCCCAAAATAATTGGGGATTATAAACCTTGTTATCTATACGGTACCGTAAAAAATCCATAAACCTAAATCCTCTCTCCGTCACATAATTTTTCAAGTCACTACCCTTAAATACTAATTAACCAAAACAATTAAAGAACTAGCAATTCCTTATTTACCAATTAAATACAGTGTAAAATCCACCCATGAACTCATACAGATACTCAAAACACACAAAAAAAATAATAATAATAAAATTGCAACTTCATTTGACGTTAAAAGCTTATTTACAAATGTTTCAGTACACAAAACAATTGATCTCATTATTAATAACATATACAATAACCCATCCTTTTTCCACTAAAAAGTGACCCTACAATATTTAGAAAGTTATTATTAATTTACACAACCGAAGTCCCTTTCTACGACCACAAGAGAAACGTCTATATCCAAATTGACGACGTTTCTATGAGATCGGTCCTTAACTCGATCTTCAGTAATTTTTTACATGGCTGACCTCGAAACTAAAATATTTAATATAATTGCTAAACCCTACATTTATGCACGCTACGTTGATTATATCCTTATTTTAGCAGATAATAATGATGAGATAAAAAAACACAAGACATTTTTCAAAATAATTTCGTACTCACATTCACTTATGATAACAAAATTCCGTTTTTCGATGTTCTCATTCTCTAACAATGAAAAAAACTACCTCTACTAATACATGCATTTACAGTTATAGAAGCGAATGCTTATATTGATGTAAAATTGCAATGGTTAAAAATCTATTAAACCGTGCTAAACTAATCTCTTCAACCGGGAAAATATTATTTAACGAATTAAAAAAACATTAAACAAGTCTTAATTAACAATAAATTTCCCAGTTATATTGTAGACGAACAAATAAAAGTAATTATTAAAACCTTAGACAATAATCAGCTAAATAATCCCCACTACATTAATCTATTCTACTGTAACTAAATGCATCCGAAATTTAAATTCGATGAGAAAGCTCTTAAAAATATGATGCATCGATACATCAACTGAAATACTAAAATTGAATTAATCAGTTATTATTAACAAAAAATCACCAAACCACGTAGTTAAAATAACACTTCTCAGACCCAAAACACATTAGGAAGAACCAATGTAGCATATAAGTTTCAATGTCCCGTGGGAGACCTATCTCCCGCAATAATAATACAACTATTTTTTACATCGGTTTTACTACCACAACACTTTCTCGAAGACTCACCTTACATATCTCCGACACTAGTTCCATTTGGCAACACCTAAAAAAACATCATTGCTCCCTTCTCAATATAGACATATCCTAGTTAACAATACTAAAATAATACCCCACGATAGCAACACCAAAAGATTGCAAATTCTTGAAGTCCTCTACATAAAAACTAAACATCCCACAATCAATAATGTGAATTACGAAACTAGTCACAACATTTTAAAGAGTGTAGCATAATAATTAACTGTACCAAATTTTTAGTTGTTAAGTAATCATACTTTTAAATTGTGTACGCGCTTAAAACGTAATCTCGTTCGCATGCAACATCTCAATATTATTGACGCTCATTTTAAAGTCGTACATTACTAGCCGTTAAAAAAAAAACTCAACAGTAAAGACATAGATGTAAAGAGACCAAGACTAACCCCGCCTGATGATGATTTGACGAATCAAATCGAAGTAATCGCGAAAAAGTAAAGAAAAATGGAACACTAAACTCACGGAACTTACATACACCAATTTGACCGAAATACTAAATGAACTATTCGGGAAATTGAAAAAAAATGGCTTATCAAGCAAAAACACTACGTGTCATTTAATAATGTTTGCCTAAATATATATATTCGATGTTCCCCGGGTGTATTTATAGTTTTTATTATTTCTGTTTCATTTACTCGTTAAAAATTAATAGAGGATTCATTTTTAGTCGACACCTGTGACTAAAAATTAATAGAGGATTCATTTTTAGTCGACACCTGTGACTAAAAATTAATAGAGGATTCATTTTTAGTCGACACCTGTGACTAAAAATTAATAGAGGATTCATTTTTAGTCGACACCTGTGACTAAAAATTAATAGAGGATTCATTTTTAGTCGACACCTGTGACTAAAAATTAATAGAGGATTCATTTTTAGTCGACACCTGTGACTAAATTCCAGTGCCTGTTTTAAAAATAAAGTTACTAACGAAGTTCAACTACTTATTTGAAATTCATATTTGTTTAAATTGAAGTGATTTTCAAAATGAATTATTTTTTATATTTTTTTTGTTCAGACCATCGTAATTATTATTTTAATTTTATTTTTAACGAAGTCATGTCTTGTCGGGCAACCGACCAGTTTTAGATTCAAATAACGCCAAAGGTCAGAGCTCCGATTGGTTTCAAAACGGATTGTAACGCGTCCGAGAAAAACGGTCATTGTTAAAAGAAATTAGCTTATTATGAATGAAACTTGATAAATCTGTAGGTACAATTGTAGTCTAAGTCATTAACAACATTTAAATAGAAACGGTTAACCTCAGAAGTAAAACCTTTACATTTTGAGTACTGTGAAATTGCATTATAAGAATGTCTGACTTTCCGACATTAACGGGATATGTGTTTCTTTCAAGTAATGCTAAAAGAATGATGTTGTTCTCTTTTGACTTCTGTATGTGATTATATTATAAGAGCGCGCTGATGAAAAGACTTTTTGGAATCATCTAAAATATAATACAAAATAAAAAAATTTCCAAATTGTTTTAGAACCAATCGTACGTCAAATATACGTTGAGTTTGAATTCTTAGAACTGATATGAATAATGTTCTTATTTTATTTATCTCAACTTACCTTATATATATATATATATATATATATATATATATATATATATATATATATATATATATATATATATATATATATATATATATATATATATATATACAGGGTGGGCAAAAATAAGGGTCCTATTTTTAAAAATTCATAACTTTTTTATTTATTGTTTTTTTTTTTTTTTTTTTAGAATAAGTAAAGGACCCCTTCCGAAGCAAGCATGAGCCGTATTAGCCCTAAGGAACGTACCCTCATTTAGAAAACATTATTTTTGCTTAAAAAACTCAAAACAGTGTAAAAAACAATACTTTAGTTTTTGTAAGTTTTAAGAAGTGTTTTTCGGCTAAAATTTGTTTTGTTTATTTCAAAAAATCTCGGAAGGGTCAGTCTACACACACATAAAGTTTGGTGAGTTTAACTTTTATTTTGTGGAAGTTATTCAAATTCAAGTTATTCAAATTTAAAGATAGGACCCTTATTTTGGCCCACCCTATATATATATATATATATATATATATATATATATATATATATATATATATATATATATATATATATATATATATATATATGTAATGAAAATGGAAAGATAAATATGGTATATTTAAATAATGACATATCGTGATAAAGGAAAGCTCAACATACTGGATAGAGTAATAAATCAATAAAAAGAATGATGAAAATTAAAGTTGGAAAAATTAAAAATTTTATTAAAACATCAATAGTTCGAAAACAAGGAGAAATCTCCTCGTTTTCAAACTATTGTAATTCTTCAAACTTTTATTTTCATCATTCTTATATATATATATATATATATATATATATATATATATATATATATATATATATATATATATATATATATACATATAGTGTGTATTTAGGCAGCATTTTTTCATTAATACAAATGTTGTTAAAACCAACAGAGCTCTTCTGTTTTGTTAGTCCTTTTTTTATTTTTTCAATTCGTCGAATGATTTTTTTATGTTGACATCGAATGAATTAATAAATACACCGTATGTTACACGAACGTTTTCGACTCCTTCTGGAATCATCATCAGGTGTTTGATGGTATAAAAACTTCGATTCTTTCACCCGCTTTTAGTCATTTTTTTACTATTTTATACCATGCAAATGTTTATAATATTTTAACTTTAGTTGTATGATTGCTTAATGGAATTTTGACATTTTCTGCGTTCCTACTTCCAATTGTATGCTGCCGTATTTCGATGTTTTGACACCGGTTTTTCCCGTTTTTTCGACCCACTCGGTCTTTTATTGTTGTCTTCTGAAAATGAAAGTTTTTCTTTCGAAAATTTAAGATTACCCTTTGCCGAACTGTTACTTACCAGACAGTATTTACTATTTTGGTATTTAATCAGTTTCGTGAAATTATTAATAAATCGTTTTGAGTTTCACTTTCTCTCTTCGTTTATTTCTTTTCACTTTTCCATCTTACAGCAACTACATCGCATTGCTATAGCCTCGGACGACTAATCTGTACTTATATTTACCAGCAATGCTTCAAGCAAACTACAATCTCCTTTTATATATATATATATTAATAAAGTTAATAAAAAATATTAATATTAATATATATATATATATATATATATATATATATATATATATATATATATATATATATATATATATATATATATATATATATATATATATTGCAAAAAGTTAGATTAGGGGTATGGACTGTTTCAGAGAAGAACGAATATATTATTTTTGTTATTAATAAATAAATACATAAATAAATGAACAAATTACATAAGATATAGCGTGAGAAAATGTCAATAGATTATATTTAAAAAAAATGAATAATGTAAACTTTTGTGAAGCAATGGCGACACTCCAAATAGAGATAGATATATTGTTAGTTTTTTTTGTTGTTGTTGTCAGAACCGAGCAAATCTCATGGCAACTTAACACGACATTTTGACATCGTTGCCATTGAATCAAAGGTGCGCGCGTGTGTGCGTGTATGTCTACGTGTGTGTGTGTGTGTGTGTGTGTGTGTGTGTGTGTGTCCGTGTGCGTGTGTGGGGGGGGGGAGAGTGTTCAGGTCTCAACTCAAGAGAATGTACAATTAATTCACCTCTGCCTGTTTTTACTTTACGGTGATTTTTTATTATTATTATACCATTAACACAGCTAATGTGATGATGAATGTAAAAAGGGGAGATGGGTTCTCAGAAGAAGGCTGTTATATATATATATATATATATATATATATATATATATATATATATATATATATATATATATATATATATGTATGTATGTATGTATGTATATATATATATATATATATATATATATATATATATATACATATATATACGCACACACACACGTATATACACACCCTATGTATACAGGGTGACCCCCCAAAAACGGGCCCCAAATCTAATTAGGCCCCGTTTATTAGTGTTTCGTCCGAATGAAATGAATGTTGGGGCATAACTAGTTTATGATATTCCCAACATCATATCAAAACACTAGGGTCTTAGGCCTTTTTTCTCCGTTCTACAGCATGTGTTCTAGATGGACCCCTTTTAGCTCCGTGCATTTCTTGAGGCGTAGAACGAAGTTGTCCATGACGTTCTTACAGGCTGAATTGGGAATGGCTCTCATCTCCTCCCTGATTGCTTCCTTGAGTTCCGTGATGGTTTTGGTTTTTTTTGCTTATATTCTGTCCTTAAGATAGCCCCAAAGGAAATAATCGGGGGGTTATAGGTCCGGGCTATGGGGTGGCCACTCAAAATTAGTCTTGAGACTGATCACTCGTTCTCCGAAGTTCTCTTTCAGCCAATCTCGGGACAGGTTTGAGGTGTGAGAACTTGCTCCGTCTTGTTGGAACCAGAACTTGCTAATGAGCGACGGGTAGAGGGTCTGGAGCTCACTCTTGAAGGTTTTGAGGACCTCCACATACCGCTCCTTGGTGACTGTAACTGCTGCACCAGATTCTTCAATGAAGATTGGTCCGATGATGCCTCTGAGCGGGATTGCAGCCCACACCGTGCAATTAGGAGAGTGCAGGGGCTTGGTGGCTACTTCATTGGGTCTGGACGACCCCCAAAAGACATTTGTCTTGGAGTTCGCTTTTCCGTCAAGATGGAAGTGGGCTTCATCTGAGGTCCAAAGGAGGTTATGGAAACCTGGTGTCTCCTCGATCTTATCGAGCATCTTGACTGCCATATCGCTCCTCTGCTTCTTGTCTGAGGCTGTAAGGGTCTGAAGCGTCTGTATTCTGTATGGGTAAGCCCTGATATTGTTCACCAGCTCTCTCCTGCAAGTCTCACGGGAGATACCGAGGGACTGACTTCGCTTACGCACAGAGCGTTTCGGACTCTCCTGGAGAGACTCTCTCACACTTTCGACCAGCTCGGCTGTCCGCTTCTTGGGACGTGCCTAGTGGCTTGGACGGTTTTCACTGGCAGCGTTGAGGTTCACCACGGTCCCATACTTCTCGAAGTGGTCAACCCAGTTCTGAATTCTGCTTTTGGGTGGAGCCTTTTCACATCCGAACTGATGCATGAAACTGTCCTGGGTTTTCTTAAACGAGTCTGTCTTGTAGTAAAATTTAACACAGTGTATTCTTTGTCCCAGCTCCCACTGAGGTCTTGGTGTACTCACGGTCGTTGATTCTGCCATGTCCTGTAAAATAAGGGCAATCGGTGAATAAATAAAGGAGATATCACATAAAGTGTACACGGGGTCCGTTTTTTTGAGTCACATAATATTTACAGACTTATATGCCCACCCAAAAATATAAATACTCACGCACAAATATTATATAAATATATGCACACACACACAAATACACAATATACATATATATATGCGTCCACGTACAAATATATACGAACGGTGGCTGAGTGGTTAACGACACGGATTGACGACCTGTGTGTGCCAAGTTAGAATCCAGTTCGTTCCACAGAAACACTTTCACTTGGGATGTTGGCAACCTTCATGTGGTCCTTCCCATAAGTACATGATGTCTTTCTAGAAAGAATTCTAAGTAGAGATATATCAGGGAAACCAATGCCAACAATTGAATAATTTGATGCATGCGAAATAAATGAAGAGTAATTTTTGGTAAATTAAATGCGAATATATTTCGCTATTCTTGATGTAAACATAATAAATTCATAACAGTCATCATAATTTCATAAAATATTTAATCCAAAAACATTATTTAATGTACATTTACTTAAAATTAACCGTGTACAGCTATCATTGATTCACTTTATTCAAGGAGAGTCTTACCAATTCTTCCCGGAGCTAAATAATAGGGTTACATAACTATAAAAAAGTGATTTATCCATAACACAAGGACAGATTTACACTGATTTCTATAAGTTTGCGAAATTGCTTGAATAAACTCTGGCTCTTATCCTCTTATTATATATAAATTTAAGAGTTTAAAGTAAGAGGTTCGGATGTACATTTGCACAGACGTCCAATAGATTTTTAAATAATATGTTCGTAAACAAAACAAAAAAAAAGTTACTTCCGAGCAACGCCGGGTCGGGTCAGCTAGTTTAATATACAAAGTATGTTTCTGTGTTAGTCTATTGTGTATAGAAAAGTGAACTGGGTGTCTATTTCAAGTAGTTTTTAAGAGAGATGTGAATTTACCTCTGTATATTTTATACCAAAATAATAGATTCGTAGTGCACTCATAATTTCGTAACATATTTAATCCAGAACAGTATTTAATGTACGCTTATTTTAATTGAATAGTGCACATCAATCGATTCATTTAGTTAAAAGACACTTTTACCAATCTTTTCCGGTGCTTAGTGATATGATCTTCGACTAACAGCATCAAAGGCACGAGTTCGCTTCAATTATCGGGCGGATTTTCCTTTCAATTAAGTTACACAAAAAAGATTAAGAAATCTAACAAAATCAAATAATTATTGTTTTTTACTAGAATTATTTCTATATCATAAGTTACATGTTGATTTGTTTTAAAGTAGGTTTAAGTAAAGAAATGGAAAAAGTTGTTTTGTTAAAAAAAAAAATCATAACAATTATTGTTAATCAAGTGAAAAAATTAAAACACTAATTTAATTAATTATTTTTAAACTACATTCTAATTAAATTATAAATTTTTTTTTTTCAAAACGGTTATGCCATTTTTTACAACTTGTCTGCTAACGATTAGTAAGAGACTCAGTTTTTACTGTACTGAGTTTAGTTTGGTTCAGGGTCTAAGTCCAGAAGATCTCTTTTAACGACGTCTAATCCAATAATAAAACTATCTGCTTGGATGCGAAAATCTCTTGCTTGTATGAAAACCAGTCACAAACGAAAATCCCATTCGACTAGGATGAATTATTTTTTTTATTTCTCCCGTCTTTTTTATCTCCCCGTAGTCCAATTTTCGTTAATAAACTTTTTCTCGTAACCTTAGCTATTTGAGCATTCTGGAGGACTCCGCCGCCATATACCCCCCACCACCATCACACACCAATCTTATTGGCCATCTCTATCAATCTTATTAGCTATATTCGTATTTTTAAGATGTTAGTCATTGTAGCTTGGTTCGGGTGTGCACTAGGGCTCTCTGATCCTCCCTTCATCAATTTTTTACTTGATCTCTCTTATGGAGTGTCTTATATATATATATATATATATATATATATATATATTCCCGAAACAGTTTTTCAAACAACTGATGATCCCTTAAAATAGTGTTAGAAATAATCTAATATAATAACTGTAAAAAATAAATTGACTTACATGAGTGATTTTCCACTGGAAGACTTGGGACTATAATTTTTTGTTTGTTTTGTTTTTTAAATATAGTTTTAATGGTTGAGAAACTTCCGAGACTATATATATATATATATATATATATATATACTAGCAAAAACTACCCGTCCCCTGGGCGGCAATTACTGACGCTGTAGTTTCATTACAGAAACAAAAGAAGTAATATTCCAATTTAATCATTTTTTTTTAAATTTATAAATGCCTAGTCACAAAAATATATTTTATGGTTCCGTGGCCTTTTGGCTAAGATCAAAGTGTAGTATCTGTTCTCGACATCTCAGCGATATTTGACACTTTACTAAAGCCGTAAAGTAAATAATCTCCCTTGAAAATGAAATTCTACATAAGTTTTTAAACGCTCTCATTTTTTAAATAAAATCTTATATCTTATTTTATTTATAATTATGATGATAGTACTATCGATAAAACGATTGCGTATGTAGAAGAAAATTTGACAATACAAAGTAGAAAGGTATATTACAGAATATTAATTTATTAAAACCTTAAAACTAAATAAATATGCAAATGAGCAAAATCGAGATTTGTTTGAGTGAGTAGGACATACCTATATATAGGGTATTTCAATATATTCTCATATCATTAGAATTAAATAATCATAACGTGTTTTGATGTTGATATAGTTAGGATATATGAAAAAACTTTCGCATTTATTCATTCAGATATACATCCATATATATATATATTAACAAACTGAATTATATATATAACAAACTGAATTATATATATATATAGATTAACAAACTGAATTATATATATATATATATATATATATATAATTCAGTTTGTTAATCTTCTCATTGTCATCGATACATTCACGTCTAAAAACTAGAGACGTGACTTTTATTGCTAAAAAGATATAGTCCCCTTTAGACAATGTTCTTTGAAAATAATATTTTTCTACCAATCGATTTTACAGATTACCACATTTACTCCTATCGATATTTCTTTTGGAAAGATACAGTATTTATGTGTATCGGTGTCACAACCGCAGAAAATTATTTCGAGTTCAAAAAGTTTACAAAACATCATAGATTGCTATTAACCTTCCCTCTTTTGGGACCTTGAAGGGCCAACAATGGATAAGACAACACGGTGGTATATTTAGAAGAGTGTGTATTTACAGAAGTACAGAATAGTATGTTACAGAAAGACTGCGCCGAGACTTCTCCGTCTTTCATCGTAGGCTCCTCTATACATAATGTCAGTAGGATTTGTAGTTTTTTGAACATTTGAAAGAAAACTTTTTCTCCAACTTTGAAGCGTCCCTTTGCGACATTTTTTTTTTCACGTCCTTGTTTCATATGGGTTGACAATAATGTATAGCGTACTCTTTGCTTTCTTAATCGCTCTTTCGAACATGTTCACGGACCGTTCTGCTTGACCATTCCTTCTCGCATGGTACGGCGCGATCGGAATATGCTCCACCACAAATGTTTGACATAATAGTTTAAATTCACTAAACGGGAATTGCGTTGCGTTATCTGGTACAATACAGTCAACTATCTCGAATCGGGCGAATAATTAATGTAAACACTACCGCCGCTGTGTTTTATTTTACATTTTAATATTTCCGACCATTTTGATAAACTGTCGACGAGCATTAGATAATAGAAACCATCCAGTAGACCATCGTCGAGCAGTTTTCGGTCAGGGTGTGAACTTTATAGAAGTTGCCTTCACTGCGAAAGCACAATTGTTGCATAGTTTCACAGCATATTTTCAATGTCTTTGTCCATACTTATCCAATACACACAGCTTCTTATGAGACTTTACATTCTAGAAATGCTCGGGTGAGACTTTACATTCTAGAAATGCTCGGGTGACTGGCATGAAATTCTTTTAGCATTCTTTTCTGTAATGATGCAGTGATAACCACCAATCGCCGTACATAACTATTTCTACACAGTTTGAATTACCTACTAGACACTATCCTCGAGTGTCTTCGGTCTCTCTGTACAAGGGTTTGTCAGGACAACCTGACATGAGGATACTTACCCCTACAAGTAAACCCTGACCAAATATTCAAATTACATAGTATCCGCAGCACAAATAAGATCCCCTCGTTCGAGGAATAGTGCATCTTCTCCTAGTGATGTTACCTCAAGTAACACCACGTGCTGGATACTCCACCAGACTAGATGAATTCTTGTCCTGGAATCCGGTAAGACCAACAGACCACAAGAAAGATATACTATTGACATATTGACTGGTCAGTTGGGGAGAGAAGTAATTATTCTTAACTTTTTTACTAACTCAATGCTTGAGAAATAAAGGAGAATTTTAATAGAATATTCGGGTATCTATGTATCTCATATAGAGATCAAGTGTTAGCCCCAGGAAGGGTCCCCTTGATTTCTGAGAACTTCGACTGAAGTAAAATTAAACATTCATGAATAGACTTTCGAGATTTATCGGTATTTTTTTCTTTTCTTTTTTTGTTTTTAAAAGATCGTCTTATTTCTTCGAGTGTAACCATAAGCTCTCTAATGGGATTGAATAATGTATTATTTTTTACTTTTATATCAGTTTTTAGGGAGGCAATAACTGTGTCTTCAAATGGGTCAGAATATTTTGGGATAAGTCTAGATAATCCGTCAGCACGAATTTTTTTGACGATGGGATAAACTCCATTGTATAATTATAGTTGAGGAGAATGGCCCCCCCTCTCTCTCTCTCTCTCTCTCTCTCTCTCTCTTTCTCTATCTCTCTCTCTCTCTCTCTCTCTCTCTATATATATATATATATATATATATATATATATATATATATATATATATATATATATGTAATCTGTTTGTAGTATGGGTTAGTAATCCCTTTTTTACCCATAAATCGTTAGCAGCGGCGTATGGTCGGTTCGTAGCATAAAATATCCTCCATAAACAAAACGATAACACGTGGTGAATTTAGAAATAAAACCCGACGCTTCGTTTTCGATTTGTGAGTAACTTCTCCTGTCGGTAGTAACGTACAAGACTCGTGAGTGATAGGTATAGCTATCCGGCGACCATTTTATGTAATATATAGGTTTCAATGCCGTACGAGAAAGCTTTACTAGCTACATATTATCTGGATTGTAGTCAGTCAAAAATAATTCAAGGCACAATCTTTTTTTCTTTTTTAATAGCTCATTAAGACGATCTCTCAAATGTGTTTATGTTTGGAATAAACACATTATAATGAAGTGCTAACACAAGAAAACTTTGTAGTGACGATACCTTTTTCGGGACCGGTATATTTTTATCACTCTGAGTTTGGTCTTCTATCATCTTTGACAAATATATTTAATTTTTCCCATGAAAAAAATCAGCTTCTTCCTCCTTCAATTTAAATCCATAGTCCTGGATTCTTTTAAATACTTTCTGAGCATGTAATGTGTGTTGTTCGATGCTTTTACTGATCATGCCATCTAGGTAGGCTGTCGCAAATTCTAGTCCGTTAAACAATGTGTCCATTACTTACTGACAACTGGCTGGTTCAACCATAACCTCATATGGTAATCGTTCAAATTTGCACACCACTCACCAAAATAGCTCGTAGCACTCCTCGTTCACAGGTATTTGTAGATAAGTATCACTTAAATCAACCTCTGATTTTTTTTGTTCGAAAATCTCTTCTGAACTAGGCACAGAGTCATGGTAATCCTTTAGTGGATTGTTCAATCTTGTGGAAAAAATTGCACAAACACGGATCTGTTTACTATTTTTACGTAGACTGTAGGCGAAGCCCACTCGCTGTACTTTATTTTCCATAATACTCCCATTTCCTTTCTTCGAGTGTATTTAATTTCTTGTCAATCTGATCTGATTTAATGACGCGAATGGAACATTTCTTTTCTTCTTAAAAACTGGTTGAATATTTGGTTTTAATTCAAACTTGGCAGTAATTCTTTTACATCTTCCAAGTCCATCAGAGAAGCTTCCCGAAAAAGTTGTATTCTAATTCATTATTAAGTCTTCCTGCTTCGGCATTTAGATTTTCAATATTTGGACAAAAACAGTTCATGGGTATATTCCATAATTTAAATTTGACCATCAAGTCAATTTCCAGGAGATTACTTGAGTTGTTCAATACGAACATTCTTAATTTCAAAGTATTTCCTTTTAATATAACGTTAGAGATTAGATCATCTCCGAATTTTGTTTGTACACTGGTGACGCTTTTAATTATTTTTCTCGTTTTTATAAAAGTTGGTTTCCTAGTGTTTTACCGTTTGAATATTTATTATTAACAAATCCTTACCAAAATTAAGTTGTAACTTAATACTTTTACCTGCACAAACTTCCTGATATTTTCAACTTCGTCACTTTTTGACGTTTTAATAAAACGTTTTTTTACTTTATTTTTAACTACAGTGTGTACTTTTGTGTCCCATGCAATCGCAATTAAAACACTTTTTTTCATTTTATATGCACAATCTTTGTACCAATGCAATTGCTCGCAAGCAAAACATGGTTTAGGAAGCAAAATATTTTTATTTGATTGAATAAATGTTGTAGCTGAATCTATTTGCTTTTTGTTAGAAGATTTTCTAATATATCACACTTTGCTTTGCTCAATGCCTCTTAAATCTTAGCGAACACTAATAAAACGTTGGCAGGCTCTCAGCTATATGCTGATGCATTAAACTAGGTGTATTCTCTAGTTTATTAAGAATCTTTTCGTCTGATGTTGGCATCCGTATTTGATACTAAACCATCAGCGAATATTAGACACTTAAAAGTGTTAGCGCTCAACTCTGACAACCGCAGTACTTGTTAACTACGCTTGCAAAAGTCATGTAATCTTCGTCTATTTTCCTTGTGAAATTCAGACATTTCCACCTTTTGTGAAAGAGACGTTTTAAGGCTTATAATTTACTTAATACCTGTATCACTTCAATAAATGCATGTTGCTGTTTTTTTCTGGCAAAATATAATTTACAAATTTTATATGTTCAACCGTACCCAATTCCCTTAATAGCAAACGAACCATTTTAAAATCGGTCCAATTCGCACAGCTCGTATCATACAAATTTTCGTATCGTCTAAAATACGAAGACGTAACCTCGTTGTCAGTGTTGTAATTAAAATTATCGATCATAGTGTTTTGTGAAAATGCACTTTCATCTTCAACATTTTGACTCCTATTCTATAATTTGTATATTTTTCTGTTCTTGTCGGATATGAAGAAGCAGTTCTTCAAATTGTTTCCTTTGCTTCAATTGTTTTCTGGAACTTTGTCTCCAAGTTGTTTTTCTTCCATTTTCTTCTCAAATTCGATTTATTCCCTTTGTAATCGCAACTGTCGATCATGTTGGTGTTTAATGTGGTCCAACATGTCACTTTTAAATTCCTACATTTTCGCCCCTTAAAATAGGCTACCGACTTTTTCTTGTATTTTTTACACATCTTTAACTTTTCCACTGGAAGATAAATTCTTCACTTCTTAGCGAGAAAAAAGTACGTGTGTTCAAACTTATTTACGTGTTCATGATCAAACAATACTAAACGAAGTAAAATCGAAAGATTGTTGTTGTTGTTGTTTTTTTCGTGGTTCAACGATTTTGATTTCAAAACATCGTGTTGGGGAATGACTTGTAATCTTCTGCAAGAATTAAACTTTTTTTCAACCCTATGTTCTGACGTTGGAGACTTTCCTTCCACAAATATGGTACAGCTTGTGTGTTAATAATCCAGAACAGCTTTAACTTCTCGCTGTTACTGTTGTAATTTACAATTTTTTCGATCGCATCACCTACGTCTTTTTCGAAAATCCAACATTACCAGTTGTAGTAATAGTTATGTTGTATTCGACATGAATCCATTACCATCTAACTTAAACTTTAGACTCGAATCTTATTCCTTAAGCAAACATCTGGCAAAAATCGTACTGAAACAATGCAATATACCTCGCCACTGCATTACAAACTCTGATCGCGGTTAAAGTACTACTTATGTTTACGGCATTTAATCCATGTTTCCATTTGCTTCTTTTCCTTCTTTTCTTTTTTCTTTTCTCCCCCTTTTCTGATCGTAACGTCTTAGTCACACGCGTCGCATAACTATTCTTAAATAGTTACGCACGTTCCAAAAGCATCCCGTTGCGCGTCTTCTACTTTTTCCTATGTTTTGCCGTTATTCAATAAATTAAAAATCTTCACCTTTTCTGAAGACTTTCCTTGATCCGAACGACACTGCTAAATCTCTCATTTTTAATGATTTCTTCCTGTGTTTAATTTGTTTACCTTTCTGTATTTTCAACAAATCATGTCTCTACGGAATTTAATTTTATGATATATCGTGTATTTTATCCTCACATACACACATACACACACACACACACACACATATATATATACATATATATATATATATATATATATATAAATATAAATATATATATATGTATATATATATTATCTATGCAACTGTTACTTTTATAATGACAAAGGGCATGTAGTATATATATATATATATATATATATATATATATATATATATATATATATAATATGTATATATAGAAAGATATATAATATATATGTATGTATATATATGTGTGTGTGTGTGTGTGTCAAACAAGGAGGCAGTAGGAATCTGATAAACACCAAATATATATATATATATATATATATATATATATATATATATATATATATATATATATATATATATATATATATAAGCTGGCTTTTGGTGGTTGATCTGTTGTTACTTGGGGTTGTTCCCTTTCTACTGTGTTTTCTATTGATGTGGTTCCTCCTTTTTCATCCAATCTGGTATGTATGTTTCATGCATACTCAGGTTTTCCTCTAGCCTTTCATACAGGTCTGTGAATTTCTTAAACCAGTATGCATGTATTCCATCCTGTCTCATTCCAGTTTGCCATTTGTCTTGGGATCATCTTGATTGTTTCTTATTAATTTCCAATTCTGCCCCTTCTTCGACCCCATGAAAGTCTTCTTTCATGCTTTTAAGCAATTCAGTATTTCCGTGATGGTCTTGCTTACAGGGATTTTCCATATATTGCCCCAGAAGTGTTTTGCTACTGCGGTGTCCGGTTGTTCTGGTTTTGTGATTCTTCAATTGACGTTTTGGTAAAACTGACTTTCATCATTTTCAAAGGCCCTGTTTTTGTTTGTACTGTTCAGATTTGTATCTGTATCGTCTCAGTTTTCCCTCTCTTTTGCGGGTATCTTTTTAAAGTTTTACTTATTGCTTTTTCAGTATTCCTTCTTCGTTGTCAGCTAGTTTTCTTCTCCATCGCTTTCTGTTCTATTTTGCTTCATTTGCCGCTTCAGTTTTTATTTTACAGTTTGTTGATCTGGTTGTCCAATCTGGTTGCTAGACAATTCTTTTGATGAGTGTTGTTCCTATTTCAGTCTTGTAATTACAGATTTGGCCCTACATAAATTAAGTTGTTTAGTTCTTGTGTCACATCCCTAGTATGAGTATTTCCAAATATGTAGAAATCCCGTGGGCTGTGCACATCGGTTATGTGATATGCCGCATTTATTCAGGGATGCCACAGAATTGATAATTTATATTTCGCCAGAATTTGCCTCGAAGGAAAGTTTTCCGAATTCTATAACATTTTAACAGGGCAACACACACGATGGAACAATAGCCAAAAGAAATGTAAACACAAGGCAATGATCAGAAAAATAAACAAATACATTTTATGCTGAAATGCAACAAACGGTAATCCAATGCAAAAATAATAATACAAAAAGGTTATTTCCAGTGAATACAAGCATCGCTCGCAAAAAATGTCAATAATTTTAAAGTTAACTAATCTATACACACAATCATGTTTCCTTTAAAAAAAAAAATTTTTATAAGACTACTTTCCCGAATCCTCCCACCGTCTACAGTCCGAAACCACACGACCGATTCCTCGCGGTCCCAGGGCCCAAATCCCTATATAACATTTTACATCTTATCAACCCAACATCCTCCGTTCGACTATCTTAAAATTCGGCACAAGGCCCCACAAGTGTCGTCTGCCAGCTTCCGATTTCTCTTTCTTTTTCTCTTTTGTTTTCTTCACTTGTATAAGATTACCCGCTTGTTTTATCATCCTTTTATCTCAATAAAACCAAAATGTTAGCGAAAAAGTAGACGGAACGCAAACACCGCGGCTACTATGAATGGAAGTCCGCCTCCTTTGTCATTATTCAACCCCGTCTCTTTCTCTCCCCCCATCTCTCTCTTTCTCTCTCTCTCTTTCTCTCTTCTCTCTCTCTCTCTCTCTCTCTCTCTCTCTCTCTCTCTCTCTCTCTGTGTAACACACACACACTCTGTTTTACGCACACACGTACACAATAAGGCACGGAGAAAACAAGCCCGTCAGACTAGTACACTGCCACTCACCCCACCCTCATCTTTTTTTGCTACAGTAAGCTGGGCGGCATTTGCGTGCACGCGGTCTGCTTACGTTTTCCCACAGATCGACTTTGTTTCAATCCTCAAACATAATAAAAATAAACATTTTATTTATTCCTTTATTATTATTATTCACGTCAAAGTTGACATATATGGAAGGAGTCTGTTCACATTTTCTGTTTCTATTTTTTTCTTTCTTCATTGCTTAGAGACGAGAGTTTTATTTCGTCCTCGTTCCTAATTTCCTTGATGTGTTCAACTTCTGCTGCTTCTTCTTCGGTGATTTTGTAGTTATGGCTTTCCAAAGGTTCAGTGTTTACGTTGTGCCAGTCTTCTACCTGTGTGTTTTTGAGTATGGGTGTTTCCTGATAATCTATTATTATTATTATTATTATTATTATTATTATTATTATTATTATTATTATTATTATTATTATTATTATTATTATTTGTACTCACCAGGAGTTCTCACACAGATCATCGTTAATGATTGCTCACCGACAACAACCAGTGATATTTCCAGTATTCTTCACATCTTTTCGATAACCACCGCAAATAACCTTGCGATATCGCAATAGCTTCTTACCATTGATTTATTGCTGGTAAAGACCATTGGTCTTCTCTGGGATTTGGGTGGTAATAAGCTTCCACAAGGTCCCAGCATTCTCTGCACTTCCAGTGAAGGTCTGGTTTGTGCTGTCCCTCCTCATCCTCCTCGACCCTCTACAAATATTGTGTCTGGTGTCAGCTTAGGCCGGCACCATTTTATTTATTTATATTTGGGGGGGGAGTGGGAGAGCTTATGGTGTTTCTTGTAATTTCTGTTCCTTGGTTCATTTTTGTGTGATGTTAGCTGAGGC
This sequence comes from Sepiola atlantica, assembly GCA_963556195.1. Classification (NCBI taxonomy): domain Eukaryota; kingdom Metazoa; phylum Mollusca; class Cephalopoda; order Sepiida; family Sepiolidae; genus Sepiola; species Sepiola atlantica. Next base: position 30,907,436 of record OY744550.1, read on the forward strand.
CAGTGTAATTTATTGGATGGGGAGATTATGAAGTGATGTTTCTTGCAGTTTCTGTTCCTTGGTTCATATTGGAATGTTGTTCGTGTGGTTTTGTTTTCTCCCTGTTGTAAATTACTTGTGACTGCTTATCCTTTGTAGCTTATGCGGGTTGGTTTCCGCATTCAAGGATTTTCGTTAAGATGGAAGCTGTTTTGATCATTGCCACCTTTTGTATGGTTTCGATGGCCCCTTTTATTCCAATGTCTCCCAGTCTTTGCTCCAGTTTTTTTTATTGTTCCTAGTGCTTATTATTATTATTATTATTATTATTATTATTATTATTATTATTATTATTATTATTATTATTATTATTATTATTATTATTATTATTTACTCACTAGGAGTTATCACACTGGTCATCGTCAGTGGTCACCCACTGCCGACAACCTGTGGTATTCCCTTGAGTCTGAGTGACAACAAGTCTCCTCAGGCCTCCAGTATGCTCCACCTCTTTTCGTTCATCACCGCTGATGACCTTGCGGTAATCGCAACAGCCACCTACCAACGATTTCCCGCTGATAAGGGCCATTGGTCCCCTCTGGGGCCCGAGTGGCAACAAGCCTTCCCAAGGTCCCAGAGCTGTCCGCGCTCTTCCAGTGGAGGTCTGGTTTTGCGCTTTCCCTCCTCGACCCTCTGTCCATAATTTTCGTGGCGTCAGCCTATGCTTGCGCCTCTCTCGTGCGGTTGTATTTTCCCCGGTTCTGTTGTTTTGTGCTTCCATGTGTTTGTTCTCCATTCGTTGCTTATGTGGGTTGGTTTCCGCATTCGAGGACATTTCTCAGGATTGTAGCTGTTTTGATCATTACTGTCCTTTATATGGTCTCAGTTATCCCTTTGATTCCGATTTCTCCTAGTCTTTTCTCCATGTTTTTGGGGACTGTTTCTAGTGCTCCTATGATTATTGGTGTTATACTGACTTTCTTCATGTTCCATATTCCTTTCAATTCTCTGGCAAGTTCAGTATATTTGCTTCTCTTTTCCGTCTCTTTGATCTTCACTCTGTGGTCTGCTGGAACGGCAAAGTCCACGATTTTGCAGGATTTTTCTTTCTTGTTGATTATTATCATATCCGGTCTCCTTGCTGTTATGGGTTTGTCTGTTTGTACATTCATATCCCATATGATTTTGTGTTTTTCGTTTTCTAGTACAGTTTCTGGTTTGTGTTTGTACCGTTTTCTTGCATATTCGAAATTCAGTTGTTTGCACATTTCCCGGTGTACTTCTTTCCCCACGCTGTCATGTCTGTTCTTGTATTCCCTTTGTGCTAGCTTGCTGCATTCACTTATTATATGATTTATCGTTTCCTCTCTTTGTCCACACAATCTGCATTTGCTGTTTTCCTGGGTTTTATCTATCTTTGCTTTAATAAAGTTTGTCCTAATCGCATTGTTCTGTGCGGCCGTCAGCAGAGATTCCGTTTCTCTGTTCAGGTTTCCTTTTCTTAGCCATGCCCAGCTGTTTTCATTGGCTTCATCGCTTGTGAGTCTTATAAAGCGTCCATGTAGTTGTTTTTCTTCCCACTTTTCCTTTCTTGTCTTTTTGTTTCTGGGTTCAGTGCTTCCGGGGTTGTTTGTTCGGCTGGTGTCTCTTGCTGTGGCGATCAGTCTTTCCGTGTTCTGGGTTACATATTTCTCCAGCTCTTTTTTGGTGTCTTCCACACAGTCTTCTATACTTACCAGTCCTCTACCTCCTTCATTTCTTTTCACGTAGAGTCTGTCCGTGTCGTCTTTTGGGTGCAGTGCATTGTGCATAGTCATTAGTCATTAGATTATTATTATTATTATTATTATTATTATTATTATTATCATTATTATTATTATTATAATTATTATTATTATTATTATTATTATTATTATTATTTTTATTATTATTATTATTATTATTATTATCATCATCATCATCATCATCATTATTATTATTATTATTATTATTATTATTATTATTATTATTATCATTATTATCATTATAATTATTATTATTATTATTATTATCATTATTATTATTATAATTATTATTATTATTATTATTATTATTATTATCATCATCATCATCATCATTATTATTATTATTATTATTATTATTATTAGTATTATCTCTGCCTTAATGAGAAACTTGAGTCTCATACACTTAGTAACACCTTTAATCTTTTTGAATTCCATTAAAACTAAATTAAATTAATATCATTATGAATAGCAGTAATCTTCAAACTTGAGATTATTAAATTTAGTGACAGGGAAATTCTTAACAAAAATCGGAAACCTCGAACAACTGTATGCATAGAAAATCTCATATTAGTAATCTGCATGTAACACCTTTTTATATATTAATATCATTTACTATATCTGAAAATATAAAAATAATTGATTTGTCTTCTATATCTAAGCGCTTTTGATTTTCTTATATATATGTATGAGTACACGTGTATGTAAATATTATTCTTTTCTATTTTTCTAATTATTATTATTTTCTTATTACAATTTTTTTCTAATTATCAATTTTTTATAAATATTACTTTTTGATTATTTAATTTTGAATTTTTCCTATTTCTTTTAATTTTGCCTAAATAATTTTTCTACTTGGATTTTTTAAAAAAAAGTTTCTTCTCTGGTATTTTCTATATATATATATATACATTTATTCCTTTACTCATAATCATTACTATGTTACATTTTTTTCTAACTATGGTACATTTTTTCTCATAATTATAATTTTATTTTCAAGTTATATCTTTATTTCTCGGTATATTTCTATATGTTCTATTATAGACTTTTTATCTTCTAAT
>OY744550.1:30915256-30917756 GCA_963556195.1 Sepiola atlantica
TATATACATAAATAAATAACAATAATAATAATAATAATAATAATAATAATAATAATAATAATAATAATAATAATAATAATAATAGGTGAAGTCCACTAGCGAATAAATATGAAAGAAAATGTAGTTCCCCAACTAATAGCAGACCGTAGCTAATACATTTTATATCTGCCACCGACCGGCAATTCGAGACCAATATCTCAAGTGAAGCGATGGTTGTCATTAAAAAAAAAAAAACAAGAAAGCTAAGTACTAAATTTATTTTTAATTTTCATGAGTTAAATAATCTTTTTTCAGGTTTTTCTCCCTTGTCTGTATGAAAAATCCTTATTTCGTCTTTTTTTTTCTTTCTTGCTAACATTCCAAGTGTTTAGAATGCCTATCACCATTGCTTCAACATTGAGAAAAACCGACTTAAACGGAAATTCACTTGGCTTTTCCAGAAATATTCTCAACCTCACATCACCAAGAACACTGATACCACCAGAACCTACAACTCCAACAACCACCTCACTAGCCCCCCCCCTAGTAACTGACCTCAGTATTGAAGGACCACTCTATAAAATCTCCTGGCTACTCAAACCGCTACTCCCCACCTTCCTCGCACATGTCAGCAGCTCCGACTTCAACCTTAATAGCACTGAAGACGGCTCTATACAAACTAACTTCTATAGAAAACCTGCCTGCAAAAACCTCTCCATACACTTTAAGTCTGCCCTGCCCACAAAAGCCAAATTAAGTTATGCCCATAATGAAATCACCCGCATACAAAACAAATGCTCTTCTGCTGCTGACAAAATAACACATACTAAAAACTTCCACCAAACCCTCCAAACTAATGGCTACCCCGCTCCCACCATAGCCCACCTAAATAAGCCCAAAACACGTAGACACCTCACCCTCTCTAACATATGTTTCTTAAAACTCCCTTTCTTCAGCGATAAAATCACCACCTCCATCCGCAAGGCTATACATAAAGAAAACCTTGATATACAACTAACCCATACTGGCACTTCCTTACGCCAACACCTATCTAAAAAACATACTAACCACACACCCGAACCCTGCTCCCTGACCAATTGCCCTATCCCCAACACCGGTCTGTGCCATCGCACCAACTGTGTTTATAAGCTACAGTGCAATAAATGCAACAAGTTTTACATCGGTAACACAACAAGACCGCTACACCTGCGCATCAAGGAGCACTTGAATACCCGTATATCCTCTTTCCACAAGCACACAGAGATTTGCTCGAATACTCAGCGTGATATTCATGTCTCCATCTTAGCGTCTATCAGAAACATTGGGGACCTTAGAATCACAGAATCAATCCTCATCTCCAGATTAAACCCCTCACTCAATCAGCGTCACGAGCTCCACTCACCGTTCAGTCTATAATATCTACCTCTCACCCACTGACCAACCATCATATCTAACACTCATTATACTCCGTTTCCACCACTTCACTCATTACTTACCCCCTATATTAAATCATCACACACCCAGACACTCAAATAGGCCCCTCCCCATATGAACATCCATCCCAACACACATTCAGCAACAAACTAAAAACCATATTCAACCTACCCCACTAACCCACCAAAATAAGTCACCTCATAACCTGGCATTATTAATTAATTAATCCAAACACATATAAAATGTAAACAAATAACATACACATGTTAAATAAAAATAAATAAATAAATAAATAAATAATAAAGTAATAATAATAATAATAATAATAATAATAATAATAATAATAATAATAATAATAAATAAATAAATAAAATATTTTTAAAAATATATATATATATATATATCATAAAAAACCCTATATAAGGAAATATGAAAACAAGATGAAAACAAAAAATGTAAAAATAAATAAATAAACAAACAATAATACATACATATATACACATGTATATATGTGTGTATGTATGTATACATATATATGTATGTATATGTATATATGTATGTATGTGTATATATATTATATATATATATAACTAATAATTTAATACACATACTTCACCGACCGAATATATAAATGAATTAATTAAATTTATTAAAACAAACAGAGTTACTTCCCCTATATAGTTTTCACAACCGAATTTAATCTTATAGTAAATACATATCACATTAATTCGATAAACTAATTTGATAAAACTCACAATTAATATTACTTCTTGAATATATGATAATCAATAAATTTAATAAAATCTAGAATATTTTAAATGAGAGATTAATTACTTCACTTTATATTAACATTCTTAAAATACGAAAGAAAAAATACGAAGATAAAACACACTGGAAAATAAAAAGTAAATAATTAAAATATAAATTTATATAATATATATATATATATATATATATATATATATATATATATATATATATATATATATATATATATTATTAAAACTAACAGTTTATCGATCACCATACACTTATCCAATATTACACACATTTTTGAACACCACATTTATATACATAACATAACTTT
>OY744550.1:30920256-30995256 GCA_963556195.1 Sepiola atlantica
GTTATGACACAAAGCAAAGTCAACCAATGATAATATTGGTATGACACAAAGCAAAGTCAACCAATGATAATATTGTTATGACACAAAGCAAAGTCAACCAATGATAATATTGGTATGACACAAAGCAAAGTCAACCAATGATAATATTGTTATGACACAAAGCAAAGTCAACCAATGATAATATTGGTATGACACAACGCAAAGTCAACCAATGATAATATTGGTATGACACAAAGCAAAGTCAACCAATGATAATATTGTAATGACACAAAGCAAAGTCAACCAATGATAATATTGTTATGACACAACGCAAAGTCAACCAATGATAATATTGTTATGACACAACGCAAAGTCAACCAATGATAATATTGTTATGACACAACGCAAAGTCAACCAATGATAATATTGTTATGACACAAAGCAAAGTCAACCAATGATAATATTGGTATGACACAAAGCAAAGTCAACCAATGATAATATTGTTATGACACAAAGCAAAGTCAACCAATGATAATATTGGTATGACACAAAGCAAAGTCAACCAATGATAATATTGGTATGACACAACGCAAAGTCAACCAATGATAATATTGGTATGACACAACGCAAAGTCAACCAATGATAATATTGTTATGACATAAAGCAAAGTCAACCAATGATAATATTGTTATGACACAACGCAAAGTCAACCAATGATAATATTGTTATGACACAAAGCAAAGTCAACCAATGATAATATTGGTATGACACAAAGCAAAGTCAACCAATGATAATATTGTTATGACACAAAGCAAAGTCAACCAATGATAATATTGGTATGACACAAAGCAAAGTCAACCAATGATAATATTGGTATGACACAACGCAAAGTCAACCAATGATAATATTGTTATGACACAACGCAAAGTCAACCAATGATAATATTGTTATGACACAACGCAAAGTCAACCAATGATAATATTGTTATGACACAAAGCAAAGTCAACCAATGATAATATTGGTATGACACAACGCAAAGTCAACCAATGATAATATTGGTATGACACAAAGCAAAGTCAACCAATGATAATATTGTTATGACACAAAGCAAAGTCAACCAATGATAATATTGTTATGACACAACGCAAAGTCAACCAATGATAATATTGTTATGACACAACGCAAAGTCAACCAATGATAATATTGTTATGACACAACGCAAAGTCAACCAATGATAATATTGTTATGACACAAAGCAAAGTCAACCAATGATAATATTGGTATGACACAACGCAAAGTCAACCAATGATAATATTGGTATGACACAAAGCAAAGTCAACCAATGATAATATTGGTATGACACAACGCAAAGTCAACCAATGATAATATTGTTATGACACAACGCAAAGTCAACCAATGATAATATTGTTATGACACAAAGCAAAGTCAACCAATGATAATATTGTTATGACACAACGCAAAGTCAACCAATGATAATATTGTTATGACACAAAGCAAAGTCAACCAATGATAATATTGTTATGACACAAAGCAAAGTCAACCAATGATAATATTGTTATGACACAACGCAAAGTCAACCAATGATAATATTGTTATGACACAAAGCAAAGTCAACCAATGATAATATTGGTATGACACAACGCAAAGTCAACCAATGATAATATTGTTATGACACAACGCAAAGTCAACCAATGATAATATTGGTATGACACAAAGCAAAGTCAACCAATGATAATATTGTTATGACACAAAGCAAAGTCAACCAATGATAATATTGTTATGACACAAAGCAAAGTCAACCAATGATAATATTGGTATGACACAACGCAAAGTCAACCAATGATAATATTGGTATGACACAAAGCAAAGTCAACCAATGATAATATTGGTATGACACAACGCAAAGTCAACCAATGATAATATTGTTATGACACAACGCAAAGTCAACCAATGATAATATTGTTATGACACAAAGCAAAGTCAACCAATGATAATATTGTTATGACACAACGCAAAGTCAACCAATGATAATATTGGTATGACACAAAGCAAAGTCAACCAATGATAATATTGTTATGACACAACGCAAAGTCAACCAATGATAATATTGTTATGACACAAAGCAAAGTCAACCAATGATAATATTGGTATGACACAACGCAAAGTCAACCAATGATAATATTGGTATGACACAACGCAAAGTCAACCAATGATAATATTGTTATGACACAACGCAAAGTCAACCAATGATAATATTGTTATGACACAACGCAAAGTCAACCAATGATAATATTGGTATGACACAACGCAAAGTCAACCAATGATAATATTGGTATGACACAAAGCAAAGTCAACCAATGATAATATTGTTATGACACAAAGCAAAGTCAACCAATGATAATATTGGTATGACACAAAGCAAAGTCAACCAATGATAATATTGTTATGACACAACGCAAAGTCAACCAATGATAATATTGGTATGACACAACGCAAAGTCAACCAATGATAATATTGGTATGACACAACGCAAAGTCAACCAATGACAATATTGGTATGACACAACGCAAAGTCAACCAATGACAATATTGGTATGACACAAAGCAAAGTCAACCAATGATAATATTGTTATGACACAAAGCAAATTCAACCAATGATAATATTGTTATGACACAAAGCAAAGTCAACCAATGATAATATTGTTATGACACAAAGCAAAGTCAACCAATGATAATATTGTTATGACACAAAGCAAAGTCAACCAATGATAATATTGTTATGACACAAAGCAAAGTCAACCAATGATAATATTGTTATGACACAAAGCAAAGTCAACCAATGATAATATTGGTATGACACAACGCAAAGTCAACCAATGATAATATTGTTATGACACAAAGCAAAGTCAACCAATGATAATATTGTTATGACACAAAGCAAAGTCAACCAATGATAATATTGTTATGACACAAAGCAAAGTCAACCAATGATAATATTGTTATGACACAAAGCAAAGTCAACCAATGATAATATTGTTATGACACAAAGCAAAGTCAACCAATGATAATATTGGTATGACACAAAGCAAAGTCAACCAATGATAATATTGGTATGACACAAAGCAAATTCAACCAATGATAATATTGGTATGACACAAAGCAAAGTCAACCAATGATAATATTGTTATGACACAAAGCAAAGTCAACCAATGATAATATTGTTATGACACAAAGCAAAGTCAACCAATGATAATATTGTTATGACACAAAGCAAAGTCAACCAATGATACTATGCATTTTAGGCATTCAGACAAATTGCTTTAAGTTAGTGAGTCTCTAGTTTCATTGTTCTTTCTTCTTTTCGTGAGTTTATTCATCATATCATCAGTGGGTTAGGGTTAGTCTTGGTGCTATACAACTACGTTTTTTTACCGTTGAGTGTTTTTTTATGACTCGTAATTAAGACTTTATAATGAGCGTATGTAGTAATGAAATGTTGCACGCGAAGTTGATTACGTGTCATGCGCGTATAAACTTACAAAAACATGTTGTTTATCGACTAAGAATTCGTTAATGTTAATTACTACGCTAGGCACTTTAAAAAAAATTGTGACTAGTTTCGTAATTAATATGATTAAGTGTGTGATGTCTAGTTTTAAATTTAAATGGCTACACGAATTTTAAATATTTTTTATGATTGTATCGTGATGTATGGTACGCGGGGTTCGCAAGATATCGTGATGTATTGTTTTTGTAGTTCTATTTATCTTTCATCCCACAAGGTAAGATGTGACACAAGGTCGGGAAAGTGGGACAGAACCAGCGCTCGAGAATTTGAGCATTCTGGCTGTTTAAAAATTGCATGGGCAGCCCCGTCGGCATTCCCCGGTAGGGGCGCCTCAGACAGTAAGCAATAAACTTACTCCTCCCCAAAGAGGGGAGGCAAAGCCTGGGAGGGTGCACCTCCTAGAACTGCACAGGACCGACACCCCTCAATAAACCGGCGTAAATCGAGACCCGAAGGCCCGGACAATACCGGTTTATTAGGCGGGGTAAGGTGTTGGCAAATTGGGCTAGTGTCGGAGAGATGCATGGTGAGCCTACAGAAAATGTGTGTGGTAGTAAATTCGATGAAACATTTAGTTGTGTTGTTTTATTATTGGCTAGATACATCCTCCCAAAAAGCATTGAAACTGGTATGTAACATTGTCTTTTTCTACTGTGTTTTTGGCTTGAAAAGAGTTATTGCTAACTACAAGATTTAATGTTTTCATTTTTTTTTATAATAAATAATTAATCTTTTTATTATTGTTACAGCTGATAGGGTGTATATATTATGGGTGTATTTTATTTTTAGAGGTTTTTCATCCAATTTAAAGTTCGGATACATTTGGTTAGGGTTAGGGATAGGGTGTATATATTATGGATGTATTTCATCCAATTTAAAGTTCGACTGCATTTTGCTAGGGTTAGGGATAGGGTGTATATATTATGGATGTATTTCATCCAATGTAAAGTTCGGATGAATTTGGTTAGGGTTATGGTTAAAGTGTATATATTATGGATGTATTTCATCCAATGTAAAGTTCGGATGCATTTGGTTAGGGTTATGGTTAGAGTGTATATATTATGGATGTATTTCATCCAATTTAAAGTACGGGTGCATTTGGTTACAATAGAATAAATTAATATAGTGGAAACTATCTGGCTGAGTATTATTAGTACTGTCTAAGTTTCTAATCATAAATTTAATTTGTTCATCAACAATATAATTAGAAAATTCTTTGTTAATTAGATCTTGCTTAATGTTTTTTTTTAATTCTTAAAAATTATTTTTCTGGCTGAAGACATTAGTTTGGCGCAGTTCAATAGATTTTTTTATCATTGCTATTTATAACCGATTCATTATTCGCTTTTATAATTTAGGATGCATGAGTTAATATTGCTAAGTTTTTTATAATGAGAAGTAATGAATCCATCGTTATTAGAGTCAATGACTACATATAAAAACGGAATTTTGTTATACAACATCTCATTACCACAGATGCTCATTTTAAAGTAATTCCTAACCGTAAAAAACTTGACAGTAAAAGACATAGGTGTAAATACACCAAGACTCAAACCGCCTGATGATGATTTGATGAATAAAATCAAAAGTACTCGCAAAATAAAGAAATGAAAAACGGAACAAAAAACCCACGGAACTTACATACACCAATTGGACCGAAATACTAAATGGACGATTCGGAAAACTGAAAAGATAAAATAAGTCTCATCCAATAAAACTACTCAGTGTTATTTAATAACATTTGTCTGAATTTATGCATATATATATATATATATATATATATATATATATATAGAGAGAGAGAGAGATAGATAGATAGATAGATAGATAGATAGATAGATAGAGATAGATAGATAGATAGATAGATAGATAGATAGATAGACAGATAGACAGATAGATAGATAGATAGAGATAGATAGATAGATAGAGATAGATAGATAGATAGATAGATAGATAGAGATAGATAGATAGATAGATAGATAGATAGATAGATAGATATATAGATAGATAGATAGATAGAAAGACAGACAGATAGATAGATAGATAGATAGATAGAGAGATAGATAGATAGATAGATAGATAGATAGATAGATAGATAGATAGATAGATAGATAGATAGATAGATAGATAGATATGGAGAGAGTGAGATGGACGAATATATATATAGATAGATAGATAGACAGACAGACAGACAGACAGATAGATAGATAGATAGATAGATAGATAGATAGATAGATAGATAGATAGATATGGAGAGAGTGAGATGGACGAATATATATATATATATATATAGATAGATAGATAGATAGATAGATAGATAGATAGATAGATAGATAGATAGATAGATAGATAGATAGATAGATATGGAGAGAGTGAGATGGACTAATATATATATATAGAGAGAGATAGATAGATAGATAGATAGATAGATAGATAGATAGATAGATAGATATGAAGAGAGTGAGATGGACGAATATATATATATATATAGATAGATAGATAGATAGATAGATAGATAGATAGATAGATAGAGAGAGAGAGAGAGAGAGGGAGATAGATAGACAGATAGACAGATAGATAGAAAATAATATTTTACGGTTAGAATGTTGTTTTCGTAATTATTTTCCCTCTCTTAAAAATAAAATAAACAATATTTATTTTATTACGAATTTTATTTTTTCTCTAAAAGAAACGATATTTTTTATTCTTTTGATTTTATAAGATAATGTAAATTAATATTTATTATTGTTCAACTATTAGTGTTACTATTATAACTACTATTTAACTACTACAAGTTTGTACATAAATCCCAAATTGGATGTAAATAGTTTCCAAAACTTTCAATCTTTTAAATAAATGATAATTTGATAAGAATTTAAAAGCCAATTTAGATGACTTTATATTCGACAGTTTAAATACTTTCAAATCCCTTTCAAAATTCAAATGTTTAAGAAGTTATTATTTTTCTCAGATTGGAATGTGTTTTTCGTAATTAAATTATTTTCCCTTTCTTAAAAATATGCAAAAAAAAATATTTATCTTATCATTACATTTTTACCTCCGAAAGAAACGATATTTGACATACTTTTAAATCAGATAATTTAATGTAATATTTTAATCGCACAACTATGAGTTCTATTGCTACGAAATTCAAAATGAAACATCATTAGAAAGTAGCGGTGGTTGTAGTCTTTGTGTTGGGGGCTGGTTCCTCCTACCTCTCTTTGTGTTAGTAAGAAAGAAAGAAATTAAGCGACTCCCAAGAAATATTTTTGTTATTATTCGATACTGCAAATAGATTATTGCTGTGATAAGAACGATGCCAATGGTACAAGTGCTAATATTGAAGCAGTAATTTAAAAATGAGGATCGATAAACGCGTGTAAAACAAATCTACAAAACACACACACAATTAATTAAGTTCAAATATGTTGATAAAATGAACTTAAACCAGTACTTTCCAAGTATTGCCCCACAACTAATTTCCTGATATTAACATTATTTTTGTTTGTTTTTCGCCTTTTTTTTATTAAAAAGTTAGGGTTTTAGGGTTTTAGGGATTTAGGATTAGGGTTAGGGTTAGGGTTTAGGGTAAGGTTTAGGGTTTTAGGGTTAGGGTTAAGGGTTAGGGTTTTAGGGTTTATGGGTTAGGGTTAGAGTTTTAGGGTAAGGTTAGCGTTAATGTTAGGGTTATGGTTATGGTTATGGTTATGGTTAGGGTTTGGGTAAGGGGTTAACGTTAGGGGTTATGGGTTATGGTTAGGGTTAGGGTTTTAGCGTTAGGTTTAGGGTTTTAGGGTTTATGGGTTAGGGTTAGAGTTTTAGGGTACGGTTAGCGTTAATGTTAGGGTTATGGTTAGGGTTAACTAACTGAATAAATAGAAAAGAGGCAATGTGGATCTAATCGAGAGCTGCTACCTGGATATCTAGCCGAGTTTATTTGGCATCAGTCATCTTGATTTACATTTAGTGGTAATATATTTAAAGGAATTATTTCAGATATGCTTGAATGTTATCGACCTACAAATTAAATAAAAATTATTTTAGTAGAAAAAGTGTTCATGTTTTCAATATATTTATGTTTAATACATTTGTTTTATTAGTTTTTTAGAGTGGTGGTGCAATAACAAGAAAATAGTATTAATGGTGGCGCAATAACACAAAAATAATATTAGTGGTGGGGCAATAACAAGAAAGTACCCAATATTTTTCAAAAGTGCTCAATACAAAGTAAAGCTTTATAAAAATAATTATAAACATTAAATCAGCCTACACTAATGAATTTCTGTTTCTGTACTAAATGTATTTCATTCAGGACTGGGATCTTCGACAATAGCTAAAATTATTCACAAGAAACTTCGGATAAAGAGATTCAGACTGATCAATATATATACTAATGTTTCCTGTTTTTGTTTTAGCCATAGCTAGTTCCGCCTGCCAAAAGAAAAACATGAAAAATGTATATATATATATATATATATATATATATATATATATATATATATATATATATATATATATATATATATATATATATATATGTGTGTTCGTCCTCCAGGAGTGATAAAAACCCTGATGGTAATCCCCGAAATTATTTCAAATTGCAAACTCAGTGAGGTTGTGTTACAAGCTTCAGAGCAATTTGAGTCAAAGTATATATATATATATATATATATATATATATATATATATATATATATATATATATATAGTATTGGAAGTTATTCAACCATTAAAACAATATGGGAAAAAATGTTAAACAAAAAACATTTTTAGTCGCAAGCCCCTCGTTGGAAAACTACTTTGCTTGAAAGTCAATTATTTTTTTACAGTCACTACATTAGTTCGTTTCCAAGAATTTACGCTAGTCTTAACTTTATTTAAGGTATCATCAGTTGTTTACCATGCAAAACTGTTTCGGGAATTTAAAAACAAAATAGTATGGCTTCCCAGCAGAGTTGATCAGACACCACTTCCCTGAAAAAATAATAAGAAAAAACGTTCCGGATATTAGATGTAGTTTTTTGTTCCAAATTGTTTTTTTGCTGACTTATTTTGTTATTAATATGTATATATAACCGACGTTCTTTCCAAGGCCGTGGCTATTGAGGTAGGGGCGGTGATTATAACTTTGATGTGCGTCAAATATTATCATAATTTAAGTCACTTCCACCGCTTCTAGCTTACTAAACTGAGGAAATATATATTGGTATGACACAAGGCAAAGTCAACCTATGGTACTGTGTCCACGCAGCATTTTGGACATTCAAACAAAAGGAAGGTTACCACCCTCGCAGCTCGGATCTGTAACTTGAAATACGCGAAGACCACATACACTGTCCAATGGAAAATGGTTGAAGATTAGACGTCTTACAACCTAAGCTCAAAGTGGTGCAAACATTGCAATGCCGATAAATTAAATATTTCACGAGCAATGAACGATTCTTCAGTAAACTGTCTCAACGTTATGTCAGAAATATTTAGAACTTGTCCTATCGTATGAAGGTGCTTGCTAGTAAATGCTCGCCACATCACTAACCCTGGAAGAGACGTCATACACCCTAAAATTCTATACTACTCTAAGTGCCCATTTAACTCCTCTCTCAGTAGCCCACATATTTTTTTTTAAATCCCAAGATAACTGGCACCTTCCTATAACTTCACTCAAGCATTATTCTTATTCTATAACTTCACGGCTTATACGAGATACAAATCGGTTGCAAATCGTCCCTTCTAGACCGGACACAAATCTATTTCTTTGTTAATTCTCTCTCTCTCTCTCTCTCTCTCTCTCTCTCTCTCTCTCTCTCTCTCTCTCTCTCTCTCTCTCTCTCTCTCACACGCTCCAGTTTATATCGGACACCAATTATGACTATATAAACCCTTTCTGCCTGATCTAAACTACCCTGGGTGGATTATCTACCTCGTTGTAGGGTAGTGACTATCCAGTACCCTCATCCGATGCTTGTTTTCCCACAACCTAAAGGCAACGTTATTGATCGAACCAGGCGCATAGAACCATACGTCTACAGCTTTACTACTATTTAGGCCTCATTAAAATCTCGCGTCATGTTAACTGATTCTAATATTTCAAAGTTATCGTTTCAAACGGCGCTTCTAAATTGTAGTAAAATTTAAATCTCATATATATATATATATATATATATATATATATATATATATATATATATATATATATATATCTTATTAATAAATAAATATTTTTTATATCCATAGACATATATATGTTTCACGTTTTTGTTTTATTATCAGTACAGAATTACGTAACCGTATCGCCGTTTGAACAATTCGAATCCCAGATCCACGTATGATGAACTCTGGTCTCGTAACCATTCGGCCAACACTACCCTCACGCTTTTAATGCGAGAGAAATACGCCTTGTATTGTTTCGATGTAAACACAAGTATAAGTCTCTTTATATATAAGTTACTCTCTTTCTCTCTCTCTCTCTCTCTCTCTCTCTCTCTCTCTATATATATATATATATATATATATATATATATATATATATATATATATATATATATATATATAGTTTCATGGTAAACAGCTGAAGATCCCCGTGTTAATATTAGATGCTTACGTTAAGGTCTCCTGCTTTTGTTTCACTGTTAGATACTTAATCCCCCTTTTTATTTTATTCACTTACTATTATATATTATTTATTTATGAATTTTCCAACAAATGTTAAGTCTACACTATTTTGGATTTAGTTAGTTTCTCTGGGAATTTAAACTGCATTTTCCTTCTTTTTTTTTTTTTTTTTTTTTTTTTTTTTGGTTTAAAATAACTCAAAGCTTCTTTAGACTATATATTGGGTATTTAGATCTGTATGACTAGGTTTCCTTCCTCTTATCTATTTGCCTTTCTAGTACCAAAGGTACTAAAGCTTTTTTTTTATTTTTTTTTTAATGCAACCTTAATTCCTATATAATTTTATTTCTAGCTACCATATCGCAGAATGGTTCGTGGGTGTAGTGTTTAGATAGTATTTTATTATTATTATTATTATTATTATTATTATTATTATTATTATTATTATTATTATTATTATTATTATTATTATTATTATTATTACTAGTATTACTATTGTTATAAATAATTTTATTTGATATGCAAATTAACATATCACACGGTAGTCTTAAGGGTAGTATATTATTATTATTATTATTATTATTATTATTATTATTTTATTATTATTTATTTATGTGTATATAAGTAACATTTTAAGCTGAATTATTTCGACACTTGATTATTGGACTTACGACACTTGATTTTTGGAGGCTCTTCTCATAATGTTGGGCTGTGTTTATTACGTGCGTTTACTAAGGTGAATTATTGATATTTTTTATTGTTGAACTTTCGTTTATTTGTTGCTTGTTGGACATTTCCGTTGTTGAACTTTCTTGTTGCTTTTTGAACTTTGTTAATAGTTGTTTTTGGAATCACGCAGTTTTATTTTCTCCCCACTTTTTTTTTTTTTTTTTTTTTTTTTTTTTTCTCCCCATTTTTTTTTTCGCTAGTCTCTAGTTATTCTAAACTAGATGGCTACCGAAACGTCAATTTCCGAAAGTTCGGAGTGGTCCAAACCACCTAAAGTCCAGATTAATGTCCAACAATTTATTGAAGAAGCAAAAAAAAGTACGCACATGGTCACGGAGACCGGTTTACTCGTGGATTTACCAAAATTAGAAGAAATTCAAAAAAGAACGGTTTCACTATTCGTGATGGACAAAAAAATTAAAAAGTCGATTAGAGCCACCCCTGAGTTAATTCTGAAACTACTGCACACTGTCGGGTTTAAACCGCAACGCCTAATTAAATCAAAGGGATTTAATACGTGGTCTGCATTATTCCAGGACGAAGACACTTGTAATAAACTGTCATTAACGCAGATAATAACTCCAGAACATGTGCTGCGAACAGAATATATGGGAAGAAGACGCTCTTCAGTTTCCTTTTTTAATGTGCCCTTTCATGTAAAGGGGGAACACATAGGCGCTTATCTACTAAAATACGGCGAGATAACCGATGTCAACCATGAAGAGTTCTCCGGCGTATGGAACTTCGAGATTTTTGTAGATAAAAAATCATACGAGAGCATCCCGTATTATCTACTCATAGGGGAAGATAAACTTCCTATTATCCTCACAGGTCGGAGACCGATTTGTTGGTTCTGCGAGGAAATAGGGCACTTAACGTTGGATTGCCCCCAAAAGAAAAAAGAATCTACACTTAAGGCGACTCCGGCTATCATTAAGAAGTCAAGGGCGGGAGCTCACATTAGCGCACCTTCTTTTGTTGGACAACCAGTAGTCTCTGCAAGTGATGAGTCTGATGAGGAGTTCCCGGCGCTGCCGACAGTCAAGAAGGATGACGAGAAAGAAAGCGAAAAGGAAGGCTGGATTATTGTACCAGGTAAGAAAACCCCGGGGCGTTTAACTTTAGAAGAAATTCGGGAGAAAGAGATGTTGAAGAACGACCCCGGAAAAGACTCGTTTGTAAAGGCTAAAACTTTACTCAAAAAGTTGAACAATACTCCCAAGCCCACTCCTGACTCTGCCCCTAAAACAACTCCTAATACTCAGCCCCCCAAAGCAATGCCCCCACCAATAACTGGACCTATTGTAGATAGGCCTTACAAACTAATCCCCCTGAGTCCTCAAAAAGTCCCCCCAAAATCCCCTAGACCGTCTCCTTTCGTGTCCCCTGCCAATACCCCCAGAAGCTCCCCACCTGCATCCCCCTCAAAGCATCCTTCCCCTGCGCCTTCTCCAGCGTCTCCCATAGAGCCTAGCTCCCCCTCCCCTTCCCCCATGGATGACATGCCTCCACCATCGCAAAAAAGACAAAGGAGTCCTTCCCTAGAGAGAAGGAGAATTAAAAAATCTTTTCTCTCGGGAAGAGATATCTGTAAGTGCACACAAACCCAGGTCGATACGGCTAAGAATCTACGTAGCACCAACCTCACCGGACTATTAAAATTCGATGAGGTTGGTGGCATATCTATTGAAGACCCCGACAATTTTCCTAACGCACCCAGAGTCGTGACAGTTATACGTAAAAGATCAGAAGCAAAGGCTCTGTGGGAGATGTTGGAGGAGGCGAACACGACTTTCAATTTCACTCCCCCTCTAGCTATTTTTAAATCAAGTGAATTAAGGGAAATGAGGAATGATTGTTTCGGAAGGTTACCCATCAGAATTCACCCTTCCCTGTATAGGATAGCTAAATTAACATATCCGAAGGATATCGGCGGCATCTCCCATGATGGTCTAATTAACGACCAAATGGGTAAACAGTCGTTTGTGAGAGCCGTCGGTATCCTGACCACATCTATGTTCGTTTCTCAAACTCAACCCTAAGGCATCTCTATGGCTCTCTATCTAGCAAGTTTAAATGTGCGGGGCCTGAGGTCAAATGACCGTAAATTTCGGGTCGCTACCGACCTTCAGCGCCTCGGAGTGGATATATGTTGCTTGCAAGAAACCCACCTGATTTCAGGGGACCATTTGGGTGCGTTGGCTAAGCGTTTTCACGTTTATTCAGTGTACTTTAATTCTTCCGCAAGGGGGGTTTCCTGGCTGGTTAGCAAGACTTTAGATGCGTCGTGTGACCTTTGCTACAGGGATCCAGAAGGGAGACTATGTGTTTTGGATATTACCATAAAGGGGAAAGCATTTCGACTCGTTGGGGTTTATGCTCCCAATAACCATTCTGAGCTTGGTTCTTTTTTTCGGCGAATCGAGCAGTTCTTGAATACTACTCGGACGGTCATTTTAGCGGGAGACTGGAACGCGGTCCTGGATCCCGATTTAGATCGTAATCGGCCTAGGGGTACTAACACTGATCGGGATGCTAGAATATTTCGGGACTTTCTCGATAAGTTTGATCTTATCGACAAGTTCCGGAATGAAAAGCCCCGTGATAGGGTATGGACTTGGACATCTAGACGCGGTTCCGATTTGAGACAACTCTCGAGTTATATCGATCGGTTCTTAATTAGGGGAGTCGACGTAGGGCTAGTTGAATGTCCAAGTCTTCATAATATAGTTTACTCGGACCATAGACTTGTTCGGGTCCGTTTGAACTTAGATAGACCTAAGCCTAAATTAGATGGTTACTGGAAGCTTAACACTTCGTTGTTTGATGTGGAGGGCTTCCAGGACCAGCTTCTACTAACCTTACAGCGGGAATTGACGGGGGCTGTAATTGGGAATAGGAAGTGGGTCCATTTTAAGAAAGTGATTAGGTCCTTTACTGCCGATTTTAGCAGACGGCTCAACCTATCAACTAGGGCAGTAAAAGTGGCACTAGAGTCTAGATTAGATCAGGCGGTTGAGGTGGGGGACAGCTCTAGTGTTACTATAATTAAGGCTAAGCTGAATTCTTTGGCTTTCAAAGAACATCAGGCTTTAGTAATTAGGACTAGGTTAAAAAGAATGTCTGCGGAGGCAACAAACATGGCCGCTGAATTGCGTGCAGAGGAGTTTCGCCATGCAACTGATCGACATATCGCTCGTGTCTCATTACCGGATGGGCGGCTCGTGACTACAAACGAAGGTATTCTGGAGGCTTTTTGCTCTCATTTTCAGGAGCTTTTTACTCGGGAACCTGGTCTGTCTTTAGCACAGTTCGACCCCTATTTGGCTGACTTTTCTCGCCTTGAGGCGACCGAAGCGGCTAGGTGCGAAGGTTGCATAACAGAGGATGAAGTTCAGGAAGCATTGAAGCGGGTCGGCCTTAACAAGTCTCCTGGGATTGATGGTTTGCCCTATGAAGTGTATTTGAGGATGTCGCCCATTTTTGTTCCCTGGCTGACAGTTTTGTTTAATTCGTGGTTTAGGAACGGGACTATTCCCCAGTACTTGACCATGGGTTTAGTGAAGCTGATACGCAAAAGCAAAAATGGTGGGGATGGGTTAGATAACTTTCGGCCGTTAACAATGCTTAATGCGGAGTTAAAGATTTTGGCCAAGATCTTAGCTAATCGTCTGCAACTTGTTTTGCCTGGTCTTATTAGCCCTGAACAGACTTGTGCTGTAAAGGGTCGGACCATTCAGGATAACTTGCATTCAATACGCTTGATCATTGATAAAGTCGACACTGAAGCCGCGCTGATCAATTTAGATCAGTCCAAAGCATTTGATAGGGTGGATCATCGGTATTTGGAGGCTGTTTTATCGGCGGCCGGTTTTGGTCCGCAGTTTCGCTCTTGGATTCGCCTCTTGTATGCAAACCCCAGTGTTAGGGTAGAAGTGAATGGGGTGAGGTCGGAGGCTTTCGGATTATCCAGATCTCTTCGTCAAGGGTGTCCTCTTTCACCGATGCTTTATGTGCTTGTTTTGGAACCCTTCCTTAACAGGCTAAAGGTGAATCCGGTCCTACGTGGAATTACTTTGCCAGGTGCTTGCACCACGTTGAAGTATTCTGCCTATGCCGACGATGTAACAGTGCTTGTAACGAGCATTGCCGAGATTAGTGCCGTCGGCAGAGAAATCAGAACATATGAAACGGTGACAGGGGCCAAAATTAACTGCGTTAAGTCTGTTGGCTTGCGCATCGGTGCCTGGAAGGGTGTTTCCTTGCAGGGACCCTTTGGCTGGACAGATGGACCTTGCAAGCTACTCGGCGTCTGGTTTGGTCCTGATCTTCAGCTGGAGAAAAATTGGTCGGAAGTCTTGAAATCGATAAGGGCTACAGCTGGTCTGTGGACCCGTAGAAATCTTTCATTAAAGGGGAGATCGGACGTATGTGCTTCTCACATTTATCCGATTATCCTATATCGTCTTTCAGTACTTCCACTCCCGTCGGATACACTGCTTGAATTGCAGAGGGTTCTTTTCAAATTTTTATGGATTGGAAGGGCTCATATGGTCCGTCGCGAGATTTGTTACCTTCATCCTTCTGAGGGCGGTTTGGGTATGCCGAGCATCGAAATTCGATGCCACACACTTCGGCTCTTTTATCTAGACCGAATGAGTACACAATGTGAGGGAAACGGTGACTTCTGGAAGGAAGACACTAAGAAAGCCTTCCCGGCTTTGAGAAGTGTGCACTTGGACGAGGGGGAGGCACATAGGTTACCCCGAGGCGAGTGCTCCTTCTATCGCGAATGTAGACGCGCATTGAAATTTCTTTTAAGAGTGACAGATGGCCTCTCTGACACTCTGCTGTTGTCCCGTAAGGCATTATATCGGGTAATGGTGAGGGGGTCTGTCCGTGAAGATAGGATTGAGGGGCTCGATTTGACGAGGGGGGAACTTCGCTCAGTCTGGCCTTGGGCGCCTGGGTTAAAGTGTCTTGATAACGACGAGGCATCGCTGACCTGGCTGACGATTCGAAATGCACTTTGGGTCGGTAAGAGGCTTCATTCAGCGCGCTTGAGTAATTCTCCGACTTGTGTTAGATGCGGCGACGAAGGCGAGTCCGTAAGTCACGCCTTCGTTTATTGCCGCATTGTCGTGCCGCTGATTAGGCTTGTTTCAGGCTTCATGGTTCGTATTCTTAATGTGTCGTCTTTTGAACTGGAACCCATTAATGTATGTAGCAACTGGGCTCCGACAACTGATAGTCAAAAACGTTTAACTTTTTTAAGCTTGCTAGCCGTTATGAGAATTACGATTTGGAAGACGAGATGTAAGACAGTCTACGGAGCTGAGACCTACACGCCTCTCGACCTTATTGCGATTTTCAAATATTATCTGAAGGCTCGCATTAGGGCCGAGAGAGTGAGACTCTCTTCGGCAGATTTTGGTGAAAGGTGGGTGACTGGTGCGCGACTGTGTAGATTGGCTGGAGCTAGATTAGAGTGGTATTTAGACGTGCCTTAGGCAGAATATTGAGTTGGAAAAACGAACGCAGATTTCAATTAAGTTAGGTTAAGTTATATATTTTTATTTATTCATTGTTTGATTTTTTTGTTGAATTTTAAGTTCAACAACTTAGCTAGGGTGTGATTGTTTTCATTACTCCCCCCTTTTATTTTTGTCCTCTTACCAATTTTTTTTTTTTTTTTTTTTTTTTTTTTTTTTTTTTTTTTTTTTTTTTTTTTTTTTTTTTTTTTTTTTTTTTTTTTTTTTTTTTTTTTTTTTTTTTTTTTTTTTTTCTTATTAAATCCCCCTTCCCTCCCCAATTAGGTGACAGATTGCTGATTTGTCGGGATGCGGGTCTCCCTTCGATTTTTTCGAAGGAGGTGTGTGTAAATAAAGCGTTGGGACCTGCATCAAATCTTTATGTTTCGAGTTTTCGATTTTACCGGCAAATCTGCACCTCTGCCACATTGTGATAACGGGGGGACTTTTACTAACAAAAATGTTATTTTCATGTAAAAATTTTCATTTTATTTTTGTATATATATATTTTTTAGTCCCTCCCCCGTTGCATATTTTCATATGGGTATTAAGTAGGTTTTCATAGTATGGATTCTTATGGTGATAGCGATGGATGTATAGCATGAATGTGGTATTTTGGTAAATGATGGTCGCGATTGAAACTAGCTAAGTTGAGACCGTTTTTAAGTTAGAGTTGACCTATCCGTCCCCTCCCCCTTTTTGGCCTTGTGCCGCATTTTATATATCTTTGCTTTTGTGAATTTATGTAAATAAATATTGACACTTGATTATCGGACTTACGACACTTGATTTTTGGAGGCTCTTCTCATAATGTTGGGCTGTGTTTATTACGTGCGTTTACTAAGGTGAATTATTGATATTTTTATTGTTGAACTTTCGTTTATTTGTTACTTGTTGGACATTTCCGTTGTTGAACTTTCTTGTTGCTTTTGAACTTTGTTAATAGTTGTTTTTGGAATCACGCAGTTTTATTTTTTCCCCACTTTTTTTTTTTTTTTTTTTTTTTTTTCTCCCCATTTTTTTTTCGCTAGTCTCTAGTTATTCTAAACTAGATGGCTACCGAAACGTCAATTTCCGAAAGTTCGGAGTGGTCCAAACCACCTAAAGTACAGATTAATGTCCAACAATTTATTGAAGAAGCAAAAAAAAGTACGCACATGGTCACGGAGACCGGTTTACTCGTGGATTTACCAAAATTGGAAGAAATTCAAAAAAGAACGGTTGCACTATTCGTGATGGACAAAAAAATTAAAAAGTCGATTAGAGCCACCCCTGAGTTAATACTGAAACTACTGCACACTGTCGGGTTTAAACCGCAACGCCTAATTAAATCAAAGGGATTTAATACGTGGTCTGCATTATTCCAGGACGAAGACACTTGTAATAAACTGTCATTAACGCAGATAATAACTCCAGAACATGTGCTGCGAACAGAATATATGGGAAGAAGACGCTCTTCAGTTTCCTTTTTTAATGTGCCCTTTCATGTAAAGGGGGAACACATAGGCGCTTATCTACTAAAATACGGCGAGATAACCGATGTCAACCATGAAGAGTTCTCCGGCGTATGGAACTTCGAGATTTTTGTAGATAAAAAATCATACGAGAGCATCCCTTATTATCTACTCATAGGGGAAGATAAACTTCCTATTATCCTCACAGGTCGGAGACCGATTTGTTGGTTCTGCGAGGAAATAGGGCACTTAACGTTGGATTGCCCCCAAAAGAAAAAAGAATCCACACTTAAGGCGACTCCGGCTATCATTAAGAAGTCAAGGGCGGGAGCTCACATTAGCGCACCTTCTTTTGTTGGACAACCAGTAGTCTCTGCAAGTGATGAGTCTGATGAGGAGTTCCCGGCGCTGCCGACAGTCAAGAAGGATGACGAGAAGGAAAGCGAAAAGGAAGGCTGGATTATTGTACCAGGTAAGAAAACCCCGGGGCGTTTAACTTTAGAAGAAATTCGGGAGAAAGAGATGTTGAAGAACGACCCCGGAAAAGACTCGTTTGTAAAGGCTAAAACATTACTCAAAAAGTTGAACAATACTCCCAAGCCCACTCCTGACTCTGCCCCTAAAACAACTCCTAATACTCAGCCCCCCAAACCAATGCCCCCACCAATAACTGGACCTATTGTAGATAGGCCTTACAAACTAATCCCCCTGAGTCCTCAAAAAGTCCCCCAAAAATCTCCTAGACCTTCTCCTTTCGTGTCCCCTGCCAATACCCCCAGAAGCTCCCCACCTGCATCCCCCTCAAAGCATCCTTCCCCTGCGCCTTCTCCAGCGTCTCCCATAGAGCCTAGCTCCCCCTCCCCTTCCCCCATGGATGATATGCCTCCACCATCGCAAAAAAGACAAAGGAGTCCTTCCCTAGAGAGAAGGAGAATTAAAAAATCTTTTCTCTCGGGAAGAGATATCTGTAAGTGCACACAAACCCAGGTCGATACGGCTAAGAATCTACGTAGCACCAACCTCACCGGACTATTAAAATTCGATGAGGTTGGTGGCATATCTATTGAAGACCCCGACAATTTTCCTAACGCACCCAGAGTCGTGACAGTTATACGTAAAAGATCAGAAGCAAAGGCTCTATGGGAGATGTTGGAGGAGGCGAACACGACTTTCAATTTCACCCCCCCTCTAGCTATTTTTAAATCAAGTGAATTAAGGGAAATGAGGAATGATTGTTTCGGAAGGTTACCCATCAGAATTCACCCTTCCCTGTATAGGATAGCTAAATTAACATATCCGAAGGATATCGGCGGCATCTCCCATGATGGTCTAATTAACGACCAAATGGGTAAACAGTCGTTTGTGAGAGCCGTCGGTATCCTGACCACATCTATGTTCGTTTCTCAAACTCAACCCTAAGGCATCTCTATGGCTCTCTATCTAGCAAGTTTAAATGTGCGGGGCCTGAGGGCAAATGACCGTAAATTTCGGGTCGCTACCGACCTTCAGCGCCTCGGAGTGGATATATGTTGCTTGCAAGAAACCCACCTGATTTCAGGGGACCATTTGGGTGCGTTGGCTAAGCGTTTTCACGTTTATTCAGTGTACTTTAATTCTTCCGCAAGGGGGGTTTCCTGGCTGGTTAGCAAGACTTTAGATGCGTCGTGTGACCTTTGCTACAGGGATCCAGAAGGGAGACTATGTGTTTTGGATATTACCATAAAGGGGAAAGCATTTCGACTCGTTGGGGTTTATGCTCCCAATAACCATTCTGAGCTTGGTTCTTTTTTTCGGCGAATCGAGCAGTTCTTGAATACTACTCGGACGGTCATTTTAGCGGGAGACTGGAACGCGGTCCTGGATCCCGATTTAGATCGTAATCGGCCTAGGGGTACTAACACTGATCGGGATGCTATAATATTTCGGGACTTTCTCGATAAGTTTGATCTTATCGACAAGTTACGGAATGAAAAGCCCCGTGATAGGGTATGGACTTGGACATCTAGACGCGGTTCCGATTTGAGACAACTCTCGAGTTATATCGATCGGTTCTTAATTAGGGGAGTCGACGTAGGGTTAGTTGAATGTCCAAGTCTTCATAATATAGTTTACTCGGACCATAGACTTGTTCGGGTCCGTTTGAACTTAGATAGACCTAAGCCTAGATTAGATGGTTACTGGAAGCTTAACACTTCGTTGTTTGATGTGGAGGGATTCCAGGACCAGCTTCTACTAACCTTACAGCGGGAATTGACGGGGGCTGTAATTGGGAATAGGAAGTGGGTCCATTTTAAGAAAGTGATTAGGTCCTTTACTGCCGATTTTAGCAGACGGCTCAACCTATCAACTAGGGCAGTTAAAGTGGCACTAGAGTCTAGATTAGATAGGGCGGTTGAGGTGGGGGACAGCTCTAGTGTTACTATAATTAAGGCTAAGCTGAATTCTTTGGCTTTCAAAGAACATCAGGCTTTAGTGATTAGGACTAGGTTAAAAAGAATGTCTGCGGAGGCAACAAACATGGCCGCTGAATTGCGTGCAGAGGAGTTTCGCCATGCAACTGATCGACATATCGCTCGTGTCTCATTACCGGATGGGCGGCTCGTGACTACAAACGAAGGTATTCTGGAGGCTTTTTGCTCTCATTTTCAGGAGCTTTTTACTCGGGAACCTGGTCTGTCTTTAGCACAGTTCGACCCCTATTTGGCTGACTTTTCTCGCCTTGAGGCGACCGAAGCGGCTAGGTGCGAAGGTTGCATAACAGAGGATGAAGTTCAAGAAGCATTGAAGCGGGTCGGCCTTAACAAGTCTCCTGGGATTGATGGTTTGCCCTATGAAGTGTATTTGAGGATGTCGCCCATTTTTGTTCCCTGGCTGACAGTTTTGTTTAATTCGTGGTTTAGGAACGGGACTATTCCCCAGTACTTGACCATGGGTTTAGTGAAGCTGATACGCAAAAGCAAAAATGGTGGGGATGGGTTAGATAACTTTCGGCCGTTAACAATGCTTAATGCGGAGTTAAAGATTTTGGCCAAGATCTTAGCTAATCGTCTGCAACTTGTTTTGCCTGGTCTTATTAGCCCTGAACAGACTTGTGCTGTAAAGGGTCGGACCATTCAGGATAACTTGCATTCAATACGCTTGATCATTGATAAAGTCGACACTGAAGCCGCGCTGATCAATTTAGATCAGTCCAAAGCATTTGATAGGGTGGATCATCGGTATTTGGAGGCTGTTTTATCGGCGGCCGGTTTTGGTCCGCAGTTTCGCTCTTGGATTCGCCTCTTGTATGCGAACCCCAGTGTTAGGGTAGAAGTGAATGGGGTGAGGTCGGAGGCTTTCGGATTATCCAGATCTCTTCGTCAAGGGTGTCCTCTTTCACCGATGCTTTATGTGCTTGTTTTGGAACCCTTCCTTAACAGGCTAAAGGTGAATCCGGTCCTACGTGGAATTACTTTGCCAGGTGCTTGCACCACGTTGAAGTATTCTGCCTATGCCGACGATGTAACAGTGCTTGTAACGAGCATTGCCGAGATTAGTGTCGTCGGCAGTGAAATCAGAACATATGAAACGGTGACAGGGGCCAAAATTAACTGCGTTAAGTCTGTTGGCTTGCGCATCGGTGCCTGGAAGGGTGTTTCCTTGCAGGGACCCTTTGGCTGGACAGATGGACCTTGCAAGCTACTCGGCGTCTGGTTTGGTCCTGATCTTCAGCTGGAGAAAAATTGGTCGGAAGTCTTGAAATCGATAAGGGCTACAGCTGGTCTGTGGACCCGTAGAAATCTTTCATTAAAGGGGAGATCGGACGTATGTGCTTCTCACATTTATCCGATTATCCTATATCGTCTTTCAGTACTTCCACTCCCGTCGGATATACTGCTTGAATTGCAGAGGGTTCTTTTCAAATTTTTATGGATTGGAAGGGCCCATATGGTCCGTCGCGAGATTTGTTACCTTCATCCTTCTGAGGGCGGTTTGGGTATGCCGAGCATCGAAATTCGATGCCACACACTTCGGCTCTTTTATCTAGACCGAATGAGTACACAATGTGAGGGAAACGGTGACTTCTGGAAGGAAGACACTAAGAAAGCCTTCCCGGCTTTGAGAAGTGTGCACTTGGACGAGGGGGAGGCACATAGGTTACCCCGAGGCGAGTGCTCCTTCTATCGCGAATGTAGACGCGCATTGAAATTTCTTTTAAGAGTGACAGATGGCCTCTCTGACACTCTGCTGTTGTCCCGTAAGGCATTATATCGGGTAATGGTGAGGGGGTCTGTCCGTGAAGATAGGATTGAGGGGCTCGATTTGACGAGGGGGGAACTTCGCTCAGTCTGGCCTTGGGCGCCTGGGTTAAAGTGTCTTGATAACGACGAGGCATCGCTGACCTGGCTGACGATTCGAAATGCACTTTGGGTCGGTAAGAGGCTTCATTCAGCGCGCTTGAGTAATTCTCCGACTTGTGTTAGATGCGGCGACGAGGACGAGTCCGTAAGTCACGCCTTCGTTTATTGCCGCATTGTCGTGCCGCTGATTAGGCTTGTTTCAGGCTTCATGGTTCGTATTCTTAATGTGTCGTCTTTTGAACTGGAACCCATTAATGTATGTAGCAACTGGGCTCCGACAACTGATAGTCAAAAACGTTTAACTTTTTTAAGCTTGCTAGCCGTTATGAGAATTACGATTTGGAAGACGAGATGTAAGACAGTCTACGGAGCTGAGACCTACACGCCTCTCGACCTTATTGCGATTTTCAAATATTATCTGAAGGCTCGCATTAGGGCCGAGAGAGTGAGACTCTCTTCGGCAGATTTTGGTGAAAGGTGGGTGACTGGTGCGCGACTGTGTAGATTGGCTGGAGCTAGATTAGAGTGGTATTTAGACGTGCCTTAGGCAGAATATTGAGTTGGAAAAACGAACGCAGATTTCAATTAAGTTAGGTTAAGTTATATATTTTTATTTATTCATTGTTAGAATTTTTTTTTTTGTTGAATTTTAAGTTCAACAACTTAGCTAGGGTGTGATTGTTTTCATTACTCCCCCCTTTTATTTTGTCCTCTTCCAAAAATTTTTTTTTTTTTTTTTTTTTTTTTTTTTTTTTAAATCCCCCTTCCCTCCCCAAATTAGGTGACAGATTGCTGATTTGTCGGGAAGCGGGTCTCCCTTCGATTTTTTCGAAGGTGGTGTGTGTAAATAAAGCGTTGGGGCTCGCATCAAATCTTTATTTTTCGAGTTTTCGATTTTACCGGCAAATCTGCACCTCTGCCACATTGTGATAACGGGGGGGACTTTTACTAACATAAATGTTATTTTCATGTATAAATTTTCATTTTATTTTTGTATATATATATTTTTTAGTCCCTCCCCCGTTGCATATTTTCATATGGGTATTAAGTAGGTTTTCATAGTATGGATTCTTATGGTGATAGCGATGGATGTATAGCATGAATGTGGTATTTTGGTAAATGATGGTCGCGATTGAAACTAGCTAAGTTGAGACCGTTTTTAAGTTAAGAGTTGACCTATCCGTCCCCTCCCCCTTTTTGGCCTTGTGCCGCATTTTATATATCTTTGCTTTTGTGAATTTATGTAAATAAATATTGACACTTGATTATCGGACTTACGACACTTGATTTTTGGAGGCTCTTCTCATAATGTTGGGCTGTGTTTATTACGTGCGTTTACTAAGGTGAATTATTGATATTTTTATTGTTGAACTTTCGTTTATTTGTTACTTGTTGGACATTTCCGTTGTTGAACTTTCTTGTTGCTTTTGAACTTTGTTAATAGTTGTTTTTGGAATCACGCAGTTTTATTTTTTCCCCACTTTTTTTTTTTTTTTTTTTTTTTTTTTTTTTTTTTTTTTTTTCTCCCCATTTTTTTTTCGCTAGTCTCTAGTTATTCTAAACTAGATGGCTACCGAAACGTCAATTTCCGAAAGTTCGGAGTGGTCCAAACCACCTAAAGTACAGATTAATGTCCAACAATTTATTGAAGAAGCAAAAAAAAGTACGCACATGGTCACGGAGACCGGTTTACTCGTGGATTTACCAAAATTGGAAGAAATTCAAAAAAGAACGGTTGCACTATTCGTGATGGACAAAAAAATTAAAAAGTCGATTAGAGCCACCCCTGAGTTAATACTGAAACTACTGCACACTGTCGGGTTTAAACCGCAACGCCTAATTAAATCAAAGGGATTTAATACGTGGTCTGCATTATTCCAGGACGAAGACACTTGTAATAAACTGTCATTAACGCAGATAATAACTCCAGAACATGTGCTGCGAACAGAATATATGGGAAGAAGACGCTCTTCAGTTTCCTTTTTTAATGTGCCCTTTCATGTAAAGGGGGAACACATAGGCGCTTATCTACTAAAATACGGCGAGATAACCGATGTCAACCATGAAGAGTTCTCCGGCGTATGGAACTTCGAGATTTTTGTAGATAAAAAATCATACGAGAGCATCCCTTATTATCTACTCATAGGGGAAGATAAACTTCCTATTATCCTCACAGGTCGGAGACCGATTTGTTGGTTCTGCGAGGAAATAGGGCACTTAACGTTGGATTGCCCCCAAAAGAAAAAAGAATCCACACTTAAGGCGACTCCGGCTATCATTAAGAAGTCAAGGGCGGGAGCTCACATTAGCGCACCTTCTTTTGTTGGACAACCAGTAGTCTCTGCAAGTGATGAGTCTGATGAGGAGTTCCCGGCGCTGCCGACAGTCAAGAAGGATGACGAGAAGGAAAGCGAAAAGGAAGGCTGGATTATTGTACCAGGTAAGAAAACCCCGGGGCGTTTAACTTTAGAAGAAATTCGGGAGAAAGAGATGTTGAAGAACGACCCCGGAAAAGACTCGTTTGTAAAGGCTAAAACATTACTCAAAAAGTTGAACAATACTCCCAAGCCCACTCCTGACTCTGCCCCTAAAACAACTCCTAATACTCAGCCCCCCAAACCAATGCCCCCACCAATAACTGGACCTATTGTAGATAGGCCTTACAAACTAATCCCCCTGAGTCCTCAAAAAGTCCCCCAAAAATCTCCTAGACCTTCTCCTTTCGTGTCCCCTGCCAATACCCCCAGAAGCTCCCCACCTGCATCCCCCTCAAAGCATCCTTCCCCTGCGCCTTCTCCAGCGTCTCCCATAGAGCCTAGCTCCCCCTCCCCTTCCCCCATGGATGATATGCCTCCACCATCGCAAAAAAGACAAAGGAGTCCTTCCCTAGAGAGAAGGAGAATTAAAAAATCTTTTCTCTCGGGAAGAGATATCTGTAAGTGCACACAAACCCAGGTCGATACGGCTAAGAATCTACGTAGCACCAACCTCACCGGACTATTAAAATTCGATGAGGTTGGTGGCATATCTATTGAAGACCCCGACAATTTTCCTAACGCACCCAGAGTCGTGACAGTTATACGTAAAAGATCAGAAGCAAAGGCTCTATGGGAGATGTTGGAGGAGGCGAACACGACTTTCAATTTCACCCCCCCTCTAGCTATTTTTAAATCAAGTGAATTAAGGGAAATGAGGAATGATTGTTTCGGAAGGTTACCCATCAGAATTCACCCTTCCCTGTATAGGATAGCTAAATTAACATATCCGAAGGATATCGGCGGCATCTCCCATGATGGTCTAATTAACGACCAAATGGGTAAACAGTCGTTTGTGAGAGCCGTCGGTATCCTGACCACATCTATGTTCGTTTCTCAAACTCAACCCTAAGGCATCTCTATGGCTCTCTATCTAGCAAGTTTAAATGTGCGGGGCCTGAGGGCAAATGACCGTAAATTTCGGGTCGCTACCGACCTTCAGCGCCTCGGAGTGGATATATGTTGCTTGCAAGAAACCCACCTGATTTCAGGGGACCATTTGGGTGCGTTGGCTAAGCGTTTTCACGTTTATTCAGCGTACTTTAATTCTTCCGCAAGGGGGGTTTCCTGGCTGGTTAGCAAGACTTTAGATGCGTCGTGTGACCTTTGCTACAGGGATCCAGAAGGGAGACTATGTGTTTTGGATATTACCATAAAGGGGAAAGCATTTCGACTCGTTGGGGTTTATGCTCCCAATAACCATTCTGAGCTTGGTTCTTTTTTTCGGCGAATCGAGCAGTTCTTGAATACTACTCGGACGGTCATTTTAGCGGGAGACTGGAACGCGGTCCTGGATCCCGATTTAGATCGTAATCGGCCTAGGGGTACTAACACTGATCGGGATGCTATAATATTTCGGGACTTTCTCGATAAGTTTGATCTTATCGACAAGTTCCGGAATGAAAAGCCCCGTGATAGGGTATGGACTTGGACATCTAGACGCGGTTCCGATTTGAGACAACTCTCGAGTTATATCGATCGGTTCTTAATTAGGGGAGTCGACGTAGGGCTAGTTGAATGTCCAAGTCTTCATAATATAGTTTACTCGGACCATAGACTTGTTCGGGTCCGTTTGAACTTAGATAGACCTAAGCCTAGATTAGATGGTTACTGGAAGCTTAACACTTCGTTGTTTGATGTGGAGGGCTTCCAGGACCAGCTTCTACTAACCTTACAGCGGGAATTGACGGGGGCTGTAATTGGGAATAGGAAGTGGGTCCATTTTAAGAAAGTGATTAGGTCCTTTACTGCCGATTTTAGCAGACGGCTCAACCTATCAACTAGGGCAGTTAAAGTGGCACTAGAGTCTAGATTAGATCGGGCGGTTGATGTGGGGGACAGCTCTAGTGTTACTATAATTAAGGCTAAGCTGAATTCTTTGGCTTTCAAAGAACATCAGGCTTTAGTAATTAGGACTAGGTTAAAAAGAATGTCTGCGGAGGCAACAAACATGGCCGCTGAATTGCGTGCAGAGGAGTTTCGCCATGCAACTGATCGACATATCGCTCGTGTCTCATTACCGGATGGGCGGCTCGTGACTACAAACGAAGGTATTCTGGAGGCTTTTTGCTCTCATTTTCAGGAGCTTTTTACTCGGGAACCTGGTCTGTCTTTAGCACAGTTCGACCCCTATTTGGCTGACTTTTCTCGCCTTGAGGCGACCGAAGCGGCTAGGTGCGAAGGTTGCATAACAGAGGATGAAGTTCAGGAAGCATTAAAGCGGGTCGGCCTTAACAAGTCTCCTGGGATTGATGGTTTGCCCTATGAAGTGTATTTGAGGATGTCGCCCATTTTTGTTCCCTGGCTGACAGTTTTGTTTAATTCGTGGTTTAGGAACGGGACTATTCCCCAGTACTTGACCATGGGTTTAGTGAAGCTGATACGCAAAAGCAAAAATGGTGGGGATGGGTTAGATAACTTTCGGCCGTTAACAATGCTTAATGCGGAGTTAAAAATTTTGGCCAAGATCTTAGCTAATCGTTTGCAACTTGTTTTGCCTGGTCTTATTAGCCCTGAACAGACTTGTGCTGTAAAGGGTCGGACCATTCAGGATAACTTGCATTCAATACGCTTGATCATTGATAA
Source organism: Sepiola atlantica (assembly GCA_963556195.1). NCBI lineage: Eukaryota > Metazoa > Mollusca > Cephalopoda > Sepiida > Sepiolidae > Sepiola > Sepiola atlantica. Next base: position 30,947,613 of record OY744550.1, read on the forward strand.
AGTCGACACTGAAGCCGCGCTGATCAATTTAGATCAGTCCAAAGCATTTGATAGGGTGGATCATCGGTATTTGGAGGCTGTTTTATCGGCGGCCGGTTTTGGTCCGCAGTTTCGCTCTTGGATTCGCCTCTTGTATGCGAACCCCAGTGTTAGGGTAGAAGTGAATGGGGTGAGGTCGGAGGCTTTCGGATTATCCAGATCTCTTCGTCAAGGGTGTCCTCTTTCACCGATGCTTTATGTGCTTGTTTTGGAACCCTTCCTTAACAGGCTAAAGGTGAATCCGGTCCTACGTGGAATTACTTTGCCAGGTGCTTGCACCACGTTGAAGTATTCTGCCTATGCCGACGATGTAACAGTGCTTGTAACGAGCATTGCCGAGATTAGTGTCGTCGGCAGAGAAATCAGAACATATGAAACGGTGACAGGGGCCAAAATTAACTGCGTTAAGTCTGTTGGCTTACGCATCGGTGCCTGGAAGGGTGTTTCCTTGCAGGGACCCTTTGGCTGGACAGATGGACCTTGCAAGCTACTCGGCGTCTGGTTTGGTCCTGATCTTCAGCTGGAGAAAAATTGGTCGGAAGTCTTGAAATCGATAAGGGCTACAGCTGGTCTGTGGACCCGTAGAAATCTTTCATTAAAGGGGAGATCGGACGTATGTGCTTCTCACATTTATCCGATTATCCTATATCGTCTTTCAGTACTTCCACTCCCGTCGGATACACTGCTTGAGTTGCAGAGGGTTCTTTTCAAATTTTTATGGATTGGAAGGGCCCATATGGTCCGTCGCGAGATTTGTTACCTTCATCCTTCTGAGGGCGGTTTGGGTATGCCGAGCATCGAAATTCGATGCCACACACTTCGGCTCTTTTATCTAGACCGAATGAGTACACAATGTGAGGGAAACGGTGACTTCTGGAAGGAAGACACTAAGAAAGCCTTCCCGGCTTTGAGAAGTGTGCACTTGGACGAGGGGGGGGCACATAGGTTACCCCGAGGCGAGTGCTCCTTCTATCGCGAATGTAGACGCGCATTGAAATTTCTTTTAAGAGTGACAGATGGCCTCTCTGACACTCTGCTGTTGTCCCGTAAGGCATTATATCGGGTAATGGTGAGGGGGTCTGTCCGTGAAGATAGGATTGAGGGGCTCGATTTGACGAGGGGGGAACTTCGCTCAGTCTGGCCTTGGGCGCCTGGGTTAAAGTGTCTTGATAACGACGAGGCATCGCTGACCTGGCTGACGATTCGAAATGCACTTTGGGTCGGTAAGAGGCTTCATTCAGCGCGCTTGAGTAATTCTCCGACTTGTGTTAGATGCGGCGACGAAGACGAGTCCGTAAGTCACGCCTTCGTTTATTGCCGCATTGTCGTGCCGCTGATTAGGCTTGTTTCAGGCTTCATGGTTCGTATTCTTAATGTGTCGTCTTTTGAACTGGAACCCATTAATGTATGTAGCAACTGGGCTCCGACAACTGATAGTCAAAAACGTTTAACTTTTTTAAGCTTGCTAGCCGTTATGAGAATTACGATTTGGAAGACGAGATGTAAGACAGTCTACGGAGCTGAGACCTACACGCCTCTCGACCTTATTGCGATTTTCAAATATTATCTGAAGGCTCGCATTAGGGCCGAGAGAGTGAGACTCTCTTCGGCAGATTTTGGTGAAAGGTGGGTGACTGGTGCGCGACTGTGTAGATTGGCTGGAGCTAGATTAGAGTGGTATTTAGACGTGCCTTAGGCAGAATATTGAGTTGGAAAAACGAACGCAGATTTCAATTAAGTTAGGTTAAGTTATATATTTTTATTTATTCATTGTTAGAATTTTTTTTGTTGAATATTAAGTTCAACAACTTAGCTAGGGTGTGATTGTTTTCATTACTCCCCCCTTTTATTTTGTCCTCTTACCAATTTTTTTTTTTTTTTTTTTTTTTTTTTTTTTTTTTTTTTTTTTATTAAATCCCCCTTCCCTCCCCAATTAGGTGACAGATTGCTGATTTGTCGGGATGCGGGTCTCCCTTCGATTTTTTCGAAGGAGGTGTGTGTAAATAAAGCGTTGGGACCTGCATCAAATCTTTATGTTTCGAGTTTTCGATTTTACCGGCAAATCTGCACCTCTGCCACATTGTGATAACTTTTACTAACAAAAATGTTATTTTCATGAAAAAATTTTCATTTTATTTTTGTATATATATATTTTTTAGTCCTCCCCCGTTGCATATTTTCATATGGGTATTAAGTAGGTTTTCATAGTATGGATTCTTATGGTGATAGCGATGGATGTATAGCATGAATGTGGTATTTTGGTAAATGATGGTCGCGATTGAAACTAGCTAAGTTGAGACCGTTTTTAAGTTAGAGTTGACCTATCCGTCCCCTCCCCCTTTTTGGCCTTGTGCCGCATTTTATATATCTTTGCTTTTGTGAATTTATGTAAATAAATATTGACACTTGATTATCGGACTTACGACACTTGATTTTTGGAGGCACTTCTCATAATGTTGGGCTGTGTTTATTACGTGCGTTTACTAAGGTGAATTATTGATATTTTTTATTGTTGAACTTTCGTTTATTTGTTACTTGTTGGACATTTCCGTTGTTGAACTTTCTTGTTGCTTTTTGAACTTTGTTAATAGTTGTTTTTGGAATCACGCAGTTTTATTTTCTCCCCACTTTTTTTTTTTTTTTTTTTTTTTTTTTTCTCTCCCCATTTTTTTTCTCTAGTCTCTAGTTATTCTTAACTAGATGGCTACTGAAACGTCAATTTCCGAAAGTTCGGAGTGGTCCAAACCACCTAAAGTCCAGATTAATGTCCAACAATTTATTGAAGAAGCAAAAAAAAGTACGCACATGGTCACGGAGACCGGTTTACTCGTGGATTTACCAAAATTAGAAGAAATTCAAAAAAGAACGGTTTCACTATTCGTGATGGACAAAAAAATTAAAAAGTCGATTAGAGCCACCCCTGAGTTAATACTGAAACTACTGCACACTGTCGGGTTTAAACCGCAACGCCTAATTAAATCAAAGGGATTTAATACGTGGTCTGCATTATTCCAGGACGAAGACACTTGTAATAAACTGTCATTAACGCAGATAATAACTCCAGAACATGTGCTGCGAACAGAATATATGGGAAGAAGACGCTCTTCAGTTTCCTTTTTTAATGTGCCCTTTCATGTAAAGGGGGAACACATAGGTGCTTATCTACTAAAATACGGCGAGATAACCGATGTCAACCATGAAGAGTTCTCCGGCGTATGGAACTTCGAGATTTTTGTAGATAAAAAATCATACGAGAGCATCCCGTATTATCTACTCATAGGGGAAGATAAACTTCCTATTATCCTCACAGGTCGGAGACCGATTTGTTGGTTCTGCGAGGAAATAGGGCACTTAACGTTGGATTGCCCCCAAAAGAAAAAAGAATCTACACTTAAGGCGACTCCGGCTATCATTAAGAAGTCAAGGGCGGGAGCTCACATTAGCGCACCTTCTTTTGTTGGACAACCAGTAGTCTCTGCAAGTGATGAGTCTGATGAGGAGTTCCCGGCGCTGCCGACAGTCAAGAAGGATGACGAGAAAGAAAGCGAAAAGGAAGGCTGGATTATTGTACCAGGTAAGAAAACCCCGGGGCGTTTAACTTTAGAAGAAATTCGGGAGAAAGAGATGTTGAAGAACGACCCCGGAAAAGACTCGTTTGTTAAGGCTAAAACATTACTCAAAAAGTTGAACAATACTCCCAAGCCCACTCCTGACTCTGCCCCTAAAACAACTCCTAATACTCAGCCTCCCAAACCAATGCCCCCACCAATAACTGGACCTATTGTAGATAGGCCTTACAAACTAATCCCCCTGAGTCCTCAAAAAGTCCCCCAAAAATCTCCTAGACCTTCTCCTTTCGTGTCCCCTGCCAATACCCCCAGAAGCTCCCCACCTGCATCCCCCTCAAAGCATCCTTCCCCTGCGCCTTCTCCAGCGTCTCCCATAGAGCCTAGCTCCCCCTCCCCTTCCCCCATGGATGATATGCCTCCACCATCGCAAAAAAGACAAAGGAGTCCTTCCCTAGAGAGAAGGAGAATTAAAAAATCTTTTCTCTCGGGAAGAGATATCTGTAAGTGCACACAAACCCAGGTCGATACGGCTAAGAATTTACGTAGCACCAACCTCACCGGACTACTAAAATTCGATGAGGTTGGTGGCATATCTATTGAAGACCCCGATAATTTTCCTAACGCACCCAGAGTCGTGACAGTTATACGTAAAAGATCAGAAGCAAGGGCTCTATGGGAGATGTTGGAGGAGGCGAACACGACTTTCAATTTCACCCCCCCTCTAGCTATTTTTAAATCAAGTGAATTAAGGGAAATGAGGAATGATTGTTTCGGAAGGTTACCCATCAGAATTCACCCTTCCCTGTATAGGATAGCTAAATTAACATATCCGAAGGATATCGGCGGCATCTCCCATGATGGTCTAATTAACGACCAAATGGGTAAACAGTCGTTTGTGAGAGCCGTCGGTATCCTGACCACATCTATGTTCGTTTCTCAAACTCAACCCTAAGGCATCTCTATGGCTCTCTATCTAGCAAGTTTAAATGTGCGGGGCCTGAGGTCAAATGACCGTAAATTTCGGGTCGCTACCGACCTTCAGCGCCTCGGAGTGGATATATGTTGCTTGCAAGAAACCCACCTGATTTCAGGGGACCATTTGGGTGCGTTGGCTAAGCGTTTTCACGTTTATTCAGTGTACTTTAATTCTTCCGCAAGGGGGGTTTCTTGGCTGGTTAGCAAGACTTTAGATGCGTCGTGTGACCTTTGCTACAGGGATCCAGAAGGGAGACTATGTGTTTTGGATATTACCATAAAGGGGAAAGCATTTCGACTCGTTGGGGTTTATGCTCCCAATAACCATTCTGAGCTTGGTTCTTTTTTTCGGCGAATCGAGCAGTTCTTGAATACTACTCGGACGGTCATTTTAGCGGGAGACTGGAACGCGGTCCTGGATCCCGATTTAGATCGTAATCGGCCTAGGGGTACTAACACTGATCGGGATGCTAGAATATTTCGGGACTTTCTCGATAAGTTTGATCTTATCGACAAGTTCCGGAATGAAAAGCCCCGTGATAGGGTATGGACTTGGACATCTAGACGCGGTTCCGATTTGAGACAACTCTCGAGTTATATCGATCGGTTCTTAATTAGGGGAGTCGACGTAGGGTTAGTTGAATGTCCAAGTCTTCATAATATAGTTTACTCGGACCATAGACTTGTTCGGGTCCGTTTGAACTTAGATAGACCTAAGCCTAGATTAGATGGTTACTGGAAGCTTAACACTTCGTTGTTTGATGTGGAGGGCTTCCAGGACCAGCTTCTACTAACCTTACAGCGGGAATTGACGGGGGCTGTAATTGGGAATAGGAAGTGGGTCCATTTTAAGAAAGTGATTAGGTCCTTTACTGCCGATTTTAGCAGACGACTCAACCTATCAACTAGGGCAGTTAAAGTGGCACTAGAGTCTAGATTAGATAGGGCGGTTGCGGTGGGGGACAGCTCTAGTGTTACTATAATTAAGGCTAAGCTGAATTCTTTGGCTTTCAAAGAACATCAGGCTTTAGTGATTAGGACTAGGTTAAAAAGAATGTCTGCGGAGGCAACAAACATGGCCGCTGAATTGCGTGCAGAGGAGTTTCGCCATGCAACTGATCGACATATCGCTCGTGTCTCATTACCGGATGGGCGGCTCGTGACTACAAACGAAGGTATTCTGGAGGCTTTTTGCTCTCATTTTCAGGAGCTTTTTACTCGGGAACCTGGTCTGTCTTTAGCACAGTTCGACCCCTATTTGGCTGACTTTTCTCGCCTTGAGGCGACCGAAGCGGCTAGGTGCGAAGGTTGCATAACAGAGGATGAAGTTCAAGAAGCATTGAAGCGGGTCGGCCTTAACAAGTCTCCTGGGATTGATGGTTTGCCCTATGAAGTGTATTTGAGGATGTCGCCCATTTTTGTTCCCTGGCTGACAGTTTTGTTTAATTCGTGGTTTAGGAACGGAACTATTCCCCAGTACTTGACCATGGGTTTAGTGAAGCTGATACGCAAAAGCAAAAATGGTGGGGATGGGTTAGATAACTTTCGGCCGTTAACAATGCTTAATGCGGAGTTAAAGATTTTGGCCAAGATCTTAGCTAATCGTCTGCAACTTGTTTTGCCTGGTCTTATTAGCCCTGAACAGACTTGTGCTGTAAAGGGTCGGACCATTCAGGATAACTTGCATTCAATACGCTTGATCATTGATAAAGTCGACACTGAAGCCGCGCTGATCAATTTAGATCAGTCCAAAGCATTTGATAGGGTGGATCATCGGTATTTGGAGGCTGTTTTATCGGCGGCCGGTTTTGGTCCGCAGTTTCGCTCTTGGATTCGCCTCTTGTATGCGAACCCCAGTGTTAGGGTAGAAGTGAATGGGGTGAGGTCGGAGGCTTTCGGATTATCCAGATCTCTTCGTCAAGGGTGTCCTCTTTCACCGATGCTTTATGTGCTTGTTTTGGAACCCTTCCTTAACAGGCTAAAGGTGAATCCGGTCCTACGTGGAATTACTTTGCCAGGTGCTTGCACCACGTTGAAGTATTCTGCCTATGCCGACGATGTAACAGTGCTTGTAACGAGCATTGCCGAGATTAGTGTCGTTGGCAGAGAAATCAGAACATATGAAACGGTGACAGGGGCCAAAATTAACTGCGTTAAGTCTGTTGGCTTGCGCATCGGTGCCTGGAAGGGTGTTTCCTTGCAGGGACCCTTTGGCTGGACAGATGGACCTTGCAAGCTACTCGGCGTCTGGTTTGGTCCTGATCTTCAGCTGGAGAAAAATTGGTCGGAAGTCTTGAAATCGATAAGGGCTACAGCTGGTCTGTGGACCCGTAGAAATCTTTCATTAAAGGGGAGATCGGACGTATGTGCTTCTCACATTTATCCGATTATCCTATATCGTCTTTCAGTACTTCCACTCCCGTCGGATACACTGCTTGAATTGCAGAGGGTTCTTTTCAAATTTTTATGGATTGGAAGGGCCCATATGGTCCGTCGCGAGATTTGTTACCTTCATCCTTCTGAGGGCGGTTTGGGTATGCCGAGCATCGAAATTCGATGCCACACACTTCGGCTCTTTTATCTAGACCGAATGAGTACACAATGTGAGGGAAACGGTGACTTCTGGAAGGAAGACACTAAGAAAGCCTTCCCGGCTTTGAGAAGTGTGCACTTGGACGAGGGGGAGGCACATAGGTTACCCCGAGGCGAGTGCTCCTTCTATCGCGAATGTAGACGCGCATTGAAATTTCTTTTAAGAGTGACAGATGGCCTCTCTGACACTCTGCTGTTGTCCCGTAAGGCATTATATCGGGTAATGGTGAGGGGGTCTGTCCGTGAAGATAGGATTGAGGGGCTCGATTTGACGAGGGGGGAACTTCGCTCAGTCTGGCCTTGGGCGCCTGGGTTAAAGTGTCTTGATAACGACGAGGCATCGCTGACCTGGCTGACGATTCGAAATGCACTTTGGGTCGGTAAGAGGCTTCATTCAGCGCGCTTGAGTAATTCTCCGACTTGTGTTAGATGCGGCGACGAAGACGAGTCCGTAAGTCACGCCTTCGTTTATTGCCGCATTGTCGTGCCGCTGATTAGGCTTGTTTCAGGCTTCATGGTTCGTATTCTTAATGTGTCGTCTTTTGAACTGGAACCCATTAATGTATGTAGCAACTGGGCTCCGACAACTGATAGTCAAAAACGTTTAACTTTTTTAAGCTTGCTAGCCGTTATGAGAATTACGATTTGGAAGACGAGATGTAAGACAGTCTACGGAGCTGAGACCTACACGCCTCTCGACCTTATTGCGATTTTCAAATATTATCTGAAGGCTCGCATTAGGGCCGAGAGAGTGAGACTCTCTTCGGCAGATTTTGGTGAAAGGTGGGTGACTGGTGCGCGACTGTGTAGATTGGCTGGAGCTAGATTAGAGTGGTATTTAGACGTGCCTTAGGCAGAATATTGAGTTGGAAAAACGAACGCAGATTTCAATTAAGTTAGGTTAAGTTATATATTTTTATTTATTCATTGTTAGAATTTTTTTTGTTGAATTTTAAGTTCAACAACTTAGCTAGGGTGTGATTGTTTTCATTACTCCCCCCTTTTATTTTGTCCTCTTTCAAAATTTTTTTTTTTTTTTTTTTTTTTTTTTTTTTTTTTTTTTTTTAAATCCCCCTTCCCTCCCCAATTAGGTGACAGATTGCTGATTTGTCGGGATGCGGGTCTCCCTTCGATTTTTTCGAAGGAGGTGTGTGTAAATAAAGCGTTGGGATCTGCATCAAATCTTTATTTTTCGAGTTTTCGATTTTACCGGCAAATCGGCACCTCTGCCACATTGTGATAACGGGGGGGTCTTTTACTAACATAAATGTTATTTTCATGTAAAAATTTTCATTTTATTTTTGTATATATATAATCTTTAGTCCCTCCCCCGTTGCATATTTTCATATGGGTATTAAGTAGGTTTTCATAGTATGGATTCTTATGGTGATAGCGATGGATGTATAGCATGAATGTGGTATTTTGGTAAATGATGGTCGCGATTGAAACTAGCTAAGTTGAGACTATTTTTAAGTTAGAGTTGACCTATCCGTCCCCTCCCCCTTTTTGGCCTTGTGCCGCATTTTATATATCTTTGCTTTTGTGAATTTATGTAAATAAATATTGACACTTGATTATCGGACTTACGACACTTGATTTTTGGAGGCACTTCTCATAATGTTGGGCTGTGTTTATTACGTGCGTTTACTAAGGTGAATTATTGATATTTTTTATTGTTGAACTTTCGTTTATTTGTTACTTGTTGGACATTTCCGTTGTTGAACTTTCTTGTTGCTTTTTGAACTTTGTTAATAGTTGTTTTTGGAATCACGCAGTTTTATTTTCTCCCCACTTTTTTTTTTTTTTTTTTTTTTTTTTTTCTCTCCCCATTTTTTTTCTCTAGTCTCTAGTTATTCTTAACTAGATGGCTACTGAAACGTCAATTTCCGAAAGTTCGGAGTGGTCCAAACCACCTAAAGTCCAGATTAATGTCCAACAATTTATTGAAGAAGCAAAAAAAAGTACGCACATGGTCACGGAGACCGGTTTACTCGTGGATTTACCAAAATTAGAAGAAATTCAAAAAAGAACGGTTTCACTATTCGTGATGGACAAAAAAATTAAAAAGTCGATTAGAGCCACCCCTGAGTTAATACTGAAACTACTGCACACTGTCGGGTTTAAACCGCAACGCCTAATTAAATCAAAGGGATTTAATACGTGGTCTGCATTATTCCAGGACGAAGACACTTGTAATAAACTGTCATTAACGCAGATAATAACTCCAGAACATGTGCTGCGAACAGAATATATGGGAAGAAGACGCTCTTCAGTTTCCTTTTTTAATGTGCCCTTTCATGTAAAGGGGGAACACATAGGTGCTTATCTACTAAAATACGGCGAGATAACCGATGTCAACCATGAAGAGTTCTCCGGCGTATGGAACTTCGAGATTTTTGTAGATAAAAAATCATACGAGAGCATCCCGTATTATCTACTCATAGGGGAAGATAAACTTCCTATTATCCTCACAGGTCGGAGACCGATTTGTTGGTTCTGCGAGGAAATAGGGCACTTAACGTTGGATTGCCCCCAAAAGAAAAAAGAATCTACACTTAAGGCGACTCCGGCTATCATTAAGAAGTCAAGGGCGGGAGCTCACATTAGCGCACCTTCTTTTGTTGGACAACCAGTAGTCTCTGCAAGTGATGAGTCTGATGAGGAGTTCCCGGCGCTGCCGACAGTCAAGAAGGATGACGAGAAAGAAAGCGAAAAGGAAGGCTGGATTATTGTACCAGGTAAGAAAACCCCGGGGCGTTTAACTTTAGAAGAAATTCGGGAGAAAGAGATGTTGAAGAACGACCCCGGAAAAGACTCGTTTGTTAAGGCTAAAACATTACTCAAAAAGTTGAACAATACTCCCAAGCCCACTCCTGACTCTGCCCCTAAAACAACTCCTAATACTCAGCCTCCCAAACCAATGCCCCCACCAATAACTGGACCTATTGTAGATAGGCCTTACAAACTAATCCCCCTGAGTCCTCAAAAAGTCCCCCAAAAATCTCCTAGACCTTCTCCTTTCGTGTCCCCTGCCAATACCCCCAGAAGCTCCCCACCTGCATCCCCCTCAAAGCATCCTTCCCCTGCGCCTTCTCCAGCGTCTCCCATAGAGCCTAGCTCCCCCTCCCCTTCCCCCATGGATGATATGCCTCCACCATCGCAAAAAAGACAAAGGAGTCCTTCCCTAGAGAGAAGGAGAATTAAAAAATCTTTTCTCTCGGGAAGAGATATCTGTAAGTGCACACAAACCCAGGTCGATACGGCTAAGAATTTACGTAGCACCAACCTCACCGGACTACTAAAATTCGATGAGGTTGGTGGCATATCTATTGAAGACCCCGATAATTTTCCTAACGCACCCAGAGTCGTGACAGTTATACGTAAAAGATCAGAAGCAAGGGCTCTATGGGAGATGTTGGAGGAGGCGAACACGACTTTCAATTTCACCCCCCCTCTAGCTATTTTTAAATCAAGTGAATTAAGGGAAATGAGGAATGATTGTTTCGGAAGGTTACCCATCAGAATTCACCCTTCCCTGTATAGGATAGCTAAATTAACATATCCGAAGGATATCGGCGGCATCTCCCATGATGGTCTAATTAACGACCAAATGGGTAAACAGTCGTTTGTGAGAGCCGTCGGTATCCTGACCACATCTATGTTCGTTTCTCAAACTCAACCCTAAGGCATCTCTATGGCTCTCTATCTAGCAAGTTTAAATGTGCGGGGCCTGAGGTCAAATGACCGTAAATTTCGGGTCGCTACCGACCTTCAGCGCCTCGGAGTGGATATATGTTGCTTGCAAGAAACCCACCTGATTTCAGGGGACCATTTGGGTGCGTTGGCTAAGCGTTTTCACGTTTATTCAGTGTACTTTAATTCTTCCGCAAGGGGGGTTTCTTGGCTGGTTAGCAAGACTTTAGATGCGTCGTGTGACCTTTGCTACAGGGATCCAGAAGGGAGACTATGTGTTTTGGATATTACCATAAAGGGGAAAGCATTTCGACTCGTTGGGGTTTATGCTCCCAATAACCATTCTGAGCTTGGTTCTTTTTTTCGGCGAATCGAGCAGTTCTTGAATACTACTCGGACGGTCATTTTAGCGGGAGACTGGAACGCGGTCCTGGATCCCGATTTAGATCGTAATCGGCCTAGGGGTACTAACACTGATCGGGATGCTAGAATATTTCGGGACTTTCTCGATAAGTTTGATCTTATCGACAAGTTCCGGAATGAAAAGCCCCGTGATAGGGTATGGACTTGGACATCTAGACGCGGTTCCGATTTGAGACAACTCTCGAGTTATATCGATCGGTTCTTAATTAGGGGAGTCGACGTAGGGTTAGTTGAATGTCCAAGTCTTCATAATATAGTTTACTCGGACCATAGACTTGTTCGGGTCCGTTTGAACTTAGATAGACCTAAGCCTAGATTAGATGGTTACTGGAAGCTTAACACTTCGTTGTTTGATGTGGAGGGCTTCCAGGACCAGCTTCTACTAACCTTACAGCGGGAATTGACGGGGGCTGTAATTGGGAATAGGAAGTGGGTCCATTTTAAGAAAGTGATTAGGTCCTTTACTGCCGATTTTAGCAGACGACTCAACCTATCAACTAGGGCAGTTAAAGTGGCACTAGAGTCTAGATTAGATAGGGCGGTTGCGGTGGGGGACAGCTCTAGTGTTACTATAATTAAGGCTAAGCTGAATTCTTTGGCTTTCAAAGAACATCAGGCTTTAGTGATTAGGACTAGGTTAAAAAGAATGTCTGCGGAGGCAACAAACATGGCCGCTGAATTGCGTGCAGAGGAGTTTCGCCATGCAACTGATCGACATATCGCTCGTGTCTCATTACCGGATGGGCGGCTCGTGACTACAAACGAAGGTATTCTGGAGGCTTTTTGCTCTCATTTTCAGGAGCTTTTTACTCGGGAACCTGGTCTGTCTTTAGCACAGTTCGACCCCTATTTGGCTGACTTTTCTCGCCTTGAGGCGACCGAAGCGGCTAGGTGCGAAGGTTGCATAACAGAGGATGAAGTTCAAGAAGCATTGAAGCGGGTCGGCCTTAACAAGTCTCCTGGGATTGATGGTTTGCCCTATGAAGTGTATTTGAGGATGTCGCCCATTTTTGTTCCCTGGCTGACAGTTTTGTTTAATTCGTGGTTTAGGAACGGAACTATTCCCCAGTACTTGACCATGGGTTTAGTGAAGCTGATACGCAAAAGCAAAAATGGTGGGGATGGGTTAGATAACTTTCGGCCGTTAACAATGCTTAATGCGGAGTTAAAGATTTTGGCCAAGATCTTAGCTAATCGTCTGCAACTTGTTTTGCCTGGTCTTATTAGCCCTGAACAGACTTGTGCTGTAAAGGGTCGGACCATTCAGGATAACTTGCATTCAATACGCTTGATCATTGATAAAGTCGACACTGAAGCCGCGCTGATCAATTTAGATCAGTCCAAAGCATTTGATAGGGTGGATCATCGGTATTTGGAGGCTGTTTTATCGGCGGCCGGTTTTGGTCCGCAGTTTCGCTCTTGGATTCGCCTCTTGTATGCGAACCCCAGTGTTAGGGTAGAAGTGAATGGGGTGAGGTCGGAGGCTTTCGGATTATCCAGATCTCTTCGTCAAGGGTGTCCTCTTTCACCGATGCTTTATGTGCTTGTTTTGGAACCCTTCCTTAACAGGCTAAAGGTGAATCCGGTCCTACGTGGAATTACTTTGCCAGGTGCTTGCACCACGTTGAAGTATTCTGCCTATGCCGACGATGTAACAGTGCTTGTAACGAGCATTGCCGAGATTAGTGTCGTTGGCAGAGAAATCAGAACATATGAAACGGTGACAGGGGCCAAAATTAACTGCGTTAAGTCTGTTGGCTTGCGCATCGGTGCCTGGAAGGGTGTTTCCTTGCAGGGACCCTTTGGCTGGACAGATGGACCTTGCAAGCTACTCGGCGTCTGGTTTGGTCCTGATCTTCAGCTGGAGAAAAATTGGTCGGAAGTCTTGAAATCGATAAGGGCTACAGCTGGTCTGTGGACCCGTAGAAATCTTTCATTAAAGGGGAGATCGGACGTATGTGCTTCTCACATTTATCCGATTATCCTATATCGTCTTTCAGTACTTCCACTCCCGTCGGATACACTGCTTGAATTGCAGAGGGTTCTTTTCAAATTTTTATGGATTGGAAGGGCCCATATGGTCCGTCGCGAGATTTGTTACCTTCATCCTTCTGAGGGCGGTTTGGGTATGCCGAGCATCGAAATTCGATGCCACACACTTCGGCTCTTTTATCTAGACCGAATGAGTACACAATGTGAGGGAAACGGTGACTTCTGGAAGGAAGACACTAAGAAAGCCTTCCCGGCTTTGAGAAGTGTGCACTTGGACGAGGGGGAGGCACATAGGTTACCCCGAGGCGAGTGCTCCTTCTATCGCGAATGTAGACGCGCATTGAAATTTCTTTTAAGAGTGACAGATGGCCTCTCTGACACTCTGCTGTTGTCCCGTAAGGCATTATATCGGGTAATGGTGAGGGGGTCTGTCCGTGAAGATAGGATTGAGGGGCTCGATTTGACGAGGGGGGAACTTCGCTCAGTCTGGCCTTGGGCGCCTGGGTTAAAGTGTCTTGATAACGACGAGGCATCGCTGACCTGGCTGACGATTCGAAATGCACTTTGGGTCGGTAAGAGGCTTCATTCAGCGCGCTTGAGTAATTCTCCGACTTGTGTTAGATGCGGCGACGAAGACGAGTCCGTAAGTCACGCCTTCGTTTATTGCCGCATTGTCGTGCCGCTGATTAGGCTTGTTTCAGGCTTCATGGTTCGTATTCTTAATGTGTCGTCTTTTGAACTGGAACCCATTAATGTATGTAGCAACTGGGCTCCGACAACTGATAGTCAAAAACGTTTAACTTTTTTAAGCTTGCTAGCCGTTATGAGAATTACGATTTGGAAGACGAGATGTAAGACAGTCTACGGAGCTGAGACCTACACGCCTCTCGACCTTATTGCGATTTTCAAATATTATCTGAAGGCTCGCATTAGGGCCGAGAGAGTGAGACTCTCTTCGGCAGATTTTGGTGAAAGGTGGGTGACTGGTGCGCGACTGTGTAGATTGGCTGGAGCTAGATTAGAGTGGTATTTAGACGTGCCTTAGGCAGAATATTGAGTTGGAAAAACGAACGCAGATTTCAATTAAGTTAGGTTAAGTTATATATTTTTATTTATTCATTGTTAGAATTTTTTTTGTTGAATTTTAAGTTCAACAACTTAGCTAGGGTGTGATTGTTTTCATTACTCCCCCCTTTTATTTTGTCCTCTTTCAAAATTTTTTTTTTTTTTTTTTTTTTTTTTTTTTTTTTTTAAAATCCCCCTTCCCTCCCCAATTAGGTGACAGATTGCTGATTTGTCGGGATGCGGGTCTCCCTTCGATTTTTTCGAAGGAGGTGTGTGTAAATAAAGCGTTGGGATCTGCATCAAATCTTTATTTTTCGAGTTTTCGATTTTACCGGCAAATCGGCACCTCTGCCACATTGTGATAACGGGGGGGTCTTTTACTAACATAAATGTTATTTTCATGTAAAAATTTTCATTTTATTTTTGTATATATATAATCTTTAGTCCCTCCCCCGTTGCATATTTTCATATGGGTATTAAGTAGGTTTTCATAGTATGGATTCTTATGGTGATAGCGATGGATGTATAGCATGAATGTGGTATTTTGGTAAATGATGGTCGCGATTGAAACTAGCTAAGTTGAGACTATTTTTAAGTTAGAGTTGACCTATCCGTCCCCTCCCCCTTTTTGGCCTTGTGCCGCATTTTATATATCTTTGCTTTTGTGAATTTATGTAAATAAATATTGACACTTGATTATTGGGGAAATGGTAATTTTATCTGTACCATTGGAGAGCCATGCATATAACTGTCCTGTTTTTAAATCTCCGAAACAGTTTCATGGTAAACAGCTGAAGATCCCCGTGTTAATATTAGATGCTTACGTTAAGGTCTCCTGCTTTTGTTTCACTGTTAGATACTTAATCCCCCTTTTTATTTTATTTACTTACTATTATATATTATTTATTTATGAATTTTCCAACAAATGTTAAGTCTACACTATTTTGGATTTAGTTAGTTTCTCTGGGAATTTAAACTGCATTTTCCTTCTTTTTTTTTTTTTTTTTTTTTTTTTTTTTTTTTTGGTTTAAAATAACTCAAAGCTTCTTTAGACTATATATATAAATATATTTAAGAGGCATACAAACAGAAATATATAAAGAGAGACAGACAGGGAGAGACAGAGAGTTGAAAAGACATACACTGAAAGAGAGAGTGAGAGATACAAACAAAGAGAGACATATATATAGGTAGCGAGAGAAGCAAGCAGACACACAGAGAGAGCAAGACCAAGAAGAAAATGACGGAGACAGAAACTAACTCAAATTATTAGAATATTTCATTTCCAGGTTATACAATTTGCTATTTCTGTTGTATAAACACCCTAAATTTCTGACAATTTCAAATCTAAAGCAGACTGTTGACTTGACAGGTTGAAGCCACTCCTGAAACATTGACAGTTTCAGAAACGCTTTCCTAGGGCGAATAAGAAAAAGAAGACACCCATTGACACCCTGCTTGTAGATGACAAAACCACTAAAGGGCATTACTGGAGAAAGGGCTGGGTGTTCACAAAAGCATAGTTATAGAAAATTGACTGGAAGAGGAAAATGTGGTCGAATGAAAACCGACAAAGGGAATGACCGCACTCTTGAGAGGATTGTCAAATGCAACATTTTGGGGCACTCCACTAGGAGTGGAGTAGATGCATCACACATCACTACGGACATACGTGTCCAGTAGATCTACTACAAGTGTCGCATTCTTAATGGCAAACGATTTCTGAAACAGAGAAAATGCAAGACGCGTCTTCATACGGCTCAGGACAACAACAAAATCTGGATCGTTACTCACTGGCTTTCTTGGCCTTTTGGCTAAGATCAAAGCGTAGTATCTGTTCCGATGGATACTGCACCCCATAGACTGGTATTGTCTTGGCCTTCGGGGCTTGACTTACGCCGGTCTATGGGTCTGTCTTGTGCAGTTCTAGGAGGTCCACCCTCCCAGGCTTCGCCTCCCCTCTTTGGGAAGGAGTAAGTTTATTGCTTACTGCTTGGGGCGCCCCTACCGGGGAATGCCGACGGGGCTGCCCAGGCAATTTTTCAAACCCCACTTTCCCGACCCGACTTTGGGTCACATCTTACTTGTGGGAGTAAGATAAAAACTGGCCTTGTGCCTAACTCCTGGAGAGGAGTAATTCAATACTTACTGGTTTAAAGTCGTCTTTTTCCAATGGAAGTACATTTATTCTTTTCATTTTGGAAATCAGGATTTTCGGCTGAGATCGGTTAAGCACCGGCGGTGATAATATTATTTTGAGACTCTTTTTTTTTTAGAATTCCTTAGCACTTGGCTTTTCCATCTACGGCTAATGAACGAAACAAATAAAGCAAGTTATGGATGGAGCATTCAATCCATACCTAGAAACTAGTAAGCTGTTGAATGGGGAGAGAGGGAGGGGGAGAGGGCCCAGTTTGGTGGTTTTTGTCCTCTCTTCGCTACGTTACTAGAAAAAGCGGTCGTATCATAATTCTCATTCGACGTCACAGTCACAAGTGGTCTTTCTACTCTCGGAATGAAACACGTTAACCCCTCTCATTGCTATATAACAGAATTTCTTTTTGTAATTAAATTATTTTTTTTACTTCAGTAAATCATTATTCTCCAGAAAAGTAAATCATTATTCTCCAGAAAAGTAAATCATTATTCTCCAGAAAAGTACAGAATTTAACCCCACAAACATGTTGGCCTTTTGGCTAAGAGCAAAGTGTAGCATCTGTTCTGATATTACACTTCATCTTTTCTGTCCTCGGCCTGAGAGAGAGATATATATAAATCCTTCTACACTAAGGCAATTTAAATTTTTGTCATAATCCAGAGTGCCTATTTTCGGGGAGCTGGGTTTTCTCCACATTAAAAATCGACCTTGTGGGTAACCCTGCCCCCTGTGGTGAGGCAAATAAATAGGGACTTGTTATAGTTAC
Source organism: Sepiola atlantica (assembly GCA_963556195.1). Classification (NCBI taxonomy): domain Eukaryota; kingdom Metazoa; phylum Mollusca; class Cephalopoda; order Sepiida; family Sepiolidae; genus Sepiola; species Sepiola atlantica. The sequence goes on from OY744550.1 coordinate 30,964,885, forward strand.
AGATCGTCCAAATGACCTATAATTGTTATATCTTCCTCCTGAATACTGACAATTTATTTTCCAACTGGGCAAGACAAAGGAAGTGTAGTCGCGGAATAGACAGCAAACGTTGATCCCAACCAAAATAGCAGGGAACAATAGGCCATGACGGTACCGGTCTACAGAGTGTAGCATCCATCGGAACAGATACTACACTCTGATCTTTGGTTAATGATAATGTTTCGAGTATGCTTATCGAAAGGCAATATATTTGCATGTACCGAGGTGGAAGGGAATTCACTTTGCTAGTAAAACTTAATTGTAAAAATGGATATTTACATGAAGTAAGTATCCATTTTACAATTAAGTTTTACTAGAAAAGTGACTAGCCGGTGTAACTGAAAATCCTCATTTCTACAAAAAAGGCAACAGAAACGACGTTCTCTATGCTTATGGTGGGATTACACTTACACCGGCTATAAAGTCAGCATCCATTTTACAATGAATGTATAATAGAAAACATGAACCACTTCGGTAGATAAAATAAATAATTGAAATTGTTTTTTATTTTCGATAATCGGGTTCTAAACACATTAAGCGGCAATAATCTGCAGTTTTAAGAAAATATTATTATTTTAAATCGTAAAAAACAATGCGGTGTCTATTGCGAAGTCTAGTATTTATGTAATAATATTTATGTAATAATATTTATGTAATAATATTTATGTAATAATATTTGTGTAATAATATTTGTGTAATAATATTTATGTAATAATGTTTATGTAATAATATTTATGTAATAATATTTATGTAATAATATTTATGTAATAATATTTGTGTAATAATATTTGTGTAATAATATTTGTGTAATAATATTTATGTAATAATATTTATGTAATAATATTTATGTAATAATATTTATGTAATAATATTTATGTAATAATATTTGTGTAATAATATTTGTGTAATAATATTTATGTAATAATATTTATGTAATAATATTTGTGTAATAATATTTGTGTAATAATATTTATGTAATAATATTTATGTAATAATATTTATGTAATAATATTTGTGCAATAATATTTGTGTAATAATATTTATGTACTAATATTTGTGTAATAATATTTGTGTAATAATATTTATGTAATAATATTTGTGTAATAATATTTATGTAATAATATTTATGTAATAATAATTACGTAATAATATCTGTGTAATAATATTTGTGTAATAATATTTGTGTAATAATATTTATGTAATAATATTTATGTAATAATATTTATGTAATAATATTTGTGTAATAATATTTGTGTAACATTATTTGTGTAATAATATTTATGTAATAATATTTATGTAATAATTTTTCTGTAATAATATTTGTGTGATAATATTTGTGTAATAATATTTATGTAATAATATTTATGTAATAATATTTGTGTAATAATATTTATGTAATAATATTTGTGTAATAATATTTTTGTAATAATATTTATGTAATAATATTTGTGTAATAATATTTATGTAATAATATTTGTGCAATAATATTTATGTAATAATATTTATGCAATAATATTTATGTAATAATATTTATGCAATAATATTTGTGTAATAATATTTATGCAATAATATTTATGTAATAATATTTATGTAATAATATTTGTGTAATAATATTTATGTAATAATATTTATGCAATAATATTTATGTAATAATATTTATGCAATAATATTTATGTAATAATATTTGTGCAATAATATTTATGTAATAATATTTATGCAATAATATTTATGTAATAATATTTATGCAATAATATTTGTGTAATAATATTTATGCAATAATATTTGTGTAATAATATTTATGCAATAATATTTATGTAATAATATTTATGTAATAATATTTGTGTAATAATATTTATGTAATAATATTTATGCAATAATATTTATGTAATAATATTTGTGCAATAATATTTATGTAATAATATTTATGCAATAATATTTATGTAATAATATTTATGCAATAATATTTGTGTAATAATATTTGTGTAATAATATTTATGCAATAATATTTATGTAATAATATTTATGTAATAATATTTATGTAATAATATTTGTGTAATAATATTTGTGTAATAATATTTATGTAATGATATTTATGTAATAATATTTATGTAATAATATGTGTGTAATAATATCTGTGTAATAATATTTATGCACTAATATTTATGTAATAATATTTATGTAATAATATTTATGTAATAATATTTGTGTAATAATATTTATGTAACAATATTTATGTAATAATATGTATGTAATAATATTTATGTAATAATATTTATGTAATATTATTTATGTAATAATATGTGTGTTATAATATTTGTGTAATAATATTTATGTAATAATATTTATGTAATAATATTTATGTAATAATATTTGTGTAATAATATTTCATCATAAAAACTGCGGTTATGAATACTCTGAGAATCTTCCAGACGGACGAATGTGAGTAAAATATCTTTAATATACAAAGTCAGCCAGAATTTCGCCTATAGACCTAAATAGCATTGCATTTGACAGATCGATATTTTTTGGGCTAATAACTCACCACTTCCAAAGCCAAAAAAAAACACTCGAGAATCATGGTTAATAAGATGGATGGATTGTCAGTTGAATGATGAAAAATATTATGAGAGGATTCAAAATGATGAATGGAATGAACAAAGTTTGATTACTTATAGGGACAGATCATAACAAGTATTTTTTTATATTGGATTTGAAGACTAGTTCGTAGTCTTCAGGGAAGCCATCTCGTGGCAATGTGTTCCACGGATGGGAAGTTATTAACTCTGTTCATGGAAATTCCGTTTAATGTTAGGTCTATTGAAGGAAGAAGGGAAATTTGATTGCAGTTTTGGAAGGAAGACGAGTTTTTGCTGTGAATGTTTTACAAGTTGAAACCAGAGATTGGATCTCAGTCGATGAACCTTCTATGGAAATATTGATAGAGTAGAGAAAGAGTAACAACGTTTCTTCGGTGAAAACGGGGCAATAGTAAACAGGGGAAATAACTCCCACTAGATTGCGAAGTCGGTTTTGTACTCTGTTAAGGCAGGAAAAAATACTCTAAGCGCCACCTCCCCAGATGTGGCAGCAGTACTCCATCTTATGGCGTATCTGACTCTTATAAAGGTAGAGGATTGCACCAGGAGTTTTATTGTGACTAGCGATTTCTTCCGTTTTATCCTTGAACTATATTCTTTGCACACATATATATATTCCGGCACAGAAGATTGGTAAACTGGAGATAGTTTCCAGTAATGACCTAAAAAACACAAATAACCATACGTCATTGCTAATAAAAAAAATAAACGGATTATGCTGCTTACGCATTAAAAAACATCAACATAGTTCCATCTCTCACAGTTTTCTGAAACAATTACATTTGTTTGTATTAATATATTTCTTATTATTTATTGCATATTATAATACGCAGAACATTATTTTGCTATCGCTAAAGTATTGAAAATATCTTTGTTTTATTAACAAAACAGCCTACTGCGAACAAAATATAAATATTTACAGTTCCATTAAATGTAAAGGATGACTGGTTGGTTGGTTGGATGGATGGTTGGTTGGTTTGTTGTTTTACGGCATATCAACCCTTTTCGGATTAGTTAATGCCAAATCCGGTCATTTTGGTAGAAGTTTTAATGTTTCAAGTTCTTTATAGCTTCAAATATGTAAGGTATTGTAAGTTGAAGGTATTACCTCCCTTTACATCATCATTTTTCTCTTCTCTTTGCTTTCATCTCTATATTAAAACCATTGTGTGACCACGTCGCGTATTTGCACAAAAGTAAAGTAGAATAACATTAATGAAGCACAAACAATACTGGCGAGGTATAAGTAGTTTGAAATAAGGATTCCTTGATTTATTTGAATAAAATACAATCCTGTGCATACAATAGGATTATGCTCTTGAAAAATGCTAAAGACCAAACTTTTTAAATTAGACTTGCTTCCAAAGAGCAGAAATTCTTAGGTTACGTTTCGGATTTGTTATAACAAGTGGATGAATTACAATATTTATTAGTTCATCGGCTGTTCAAGAAAGGAATATAAAAACAAGTTATTTTTCCTTAATCTATGGATTTTCAAAGATAAAATATTTTCATCAGAGGAGAAAAATCAGTAAAATAATATATTACTGGTTAGCATAAATTTGAAAATATAAAAGTTGTAAGCAAAAGACATTTTCACCGAAAGTTAGGTAGAAAATACAATGTGTCTATAATGTGTTAATATATATATAGAGAGAGAGATAGCTATACATATATATATATATATATATATATATATATATATATATATATATATATATATATATATCAGTAAAAAATGTCTATATAAGTTTCAATGCCATTTTGACGAATATATATCCGACTATAATGGAAAAGAACTAATAGTAACATCAGTAATACTACAACAACATTTTCCAGTAGAATCACCATGCATCTCTCTGACACTAGCTCAATTTGCCAACATTAATAAAAAAAAATATGATTGCCCCCTTCTTAATATATACCAATGTTAGTCAATAACACAAATATACTGCACTATGATACTGTTACGATTATTAGATCTCATTTTATTCGGCGACGCGCAACGGTACTTCTACCTATTGTTATTATCGCGACTGCCGTCAAAGTGTGCCCTATTTCTGTGGTTACAAACTGCTGAAAGTTGAATAAGGTATACTTGGATTTGTTCTCTAATCAATATGATCGTATCAGAGTTAGAGAACATACTCACGCGCGTTACCATTGTGATGAATACTCATGTGTCGTGCTCAATTTGACGACAATAGAATTTAAAATGAATACTTTCTGAATCAAACGGCTATTTTATGTTCTTGGAGGCCGAATCTCTACAAGTTTGGCAGCCAGATGTTTACAACTACATCCGCATACTAGCTGGGCTCAGCAGCAGTAACACCGGGACTCTGTCACTTGATACAGTCGCATTCAGTATTAGTCACCAGAAGCCAGCCAATCTTTGTTACCCTGACACCCGATATTTTCAACAATAAACCTGTCTTTTCAACTACTACCGTAAATTGTAAATAACTCGCGCCGTTCCTTTCAGCAGTTCGTTCACGACCAATCCCCGTTGATTACATTCCAGCCATACTGACGATCAGTCCAGGGCCAACGACAGATAAAGACCCACAAATCCTTATATCTTGTATCCGTTTATAATCAATACACATTTTTGGCTAAGATCAAAGTGTAGTATCTGTTCCGATGGATACTGCACCCCATACTGGTATTGTCTTGACCTTCGGGGCTTGACTTACGCCGGTCAATGGGCCTGTCCTGTGCAGTTCTAGGAGGTCCACCCTCCCAGGCTTTGCCTCCCATCTTTGGGGAGGAGTAAGTTTATTGCTTACTGCCTGAGGCGCCCCTACCTGGGAATGCCGACGAGGCTGCCCAGGCAATTTTAATGGCCAGAGTGCTCACCTTCTGGGCGCTGGCTTTTCAAGTCCCACTTTCCCAACCCGACCTTGGGTCACATCTTACCTTGTGGGAGTAAGATAAAACTGGAGAGGAGGTAAACAAACACATTGTTTAAATCTAAATTATGTATCTGCTTTCATTAGAACCATACGCTAAAGACCAAAGCCAAATTGATGAAAACACTCCATGCAAAACACACTTCGCTGTTAAACGCTAAAAGAAATGAATTAAAAGACAAGCTTAACCCCCGCCTGATGATGATTTAAGGAATAAAATCGGATGTACTCACACGATAATGGAACAAGAAAAATACGGTTTAGTTGTTAGATACTGCTTACCTTCGCGTGTGTACCCGGATTTCGTCGCCGCTGACTAGTGTATCTCGGCCGTTGAAACGATAACACGTGGACGCCGGACTTATGGTTTTAAAAGTTTTATTTGAAACTAGACACGGCAGAAACTAGAGAGAGAGAGAGAGAGAGAGAGAGAGAGAGAGAGAGAGAGAGAGAGAGAGAGAGAGAGAGAGATATCCAGAAATAATTACTTGGAGATAGATTTACCATAGCATTAGTCAGGATATTTTAGGCCACGCCGCGCCCCGCCTCCTCCGTCCCCTGCCGCTGAAGGGACCCTCGCTTCGCACGTCTAGTTCGGTTGCTGGTCAGGCTCACGAGACAGAATCAGCCCCGAACGGAAGTGACGTCATTTCTGACTCCCGCTTTTACTCGCCCAACTTTTAGGGCGTCCTCCCTCCGGCCATCTTCACTATCTTACATACCTTTCCTTCAATTTTCTTAAAATACCTATGCAGAGGGAATTTTTCAACGCCCCCCCCCCTTTCAACCCTTGTTTCTTTCAATCTCTAAATATAAAAAGGGCCAAAATAGAAAACCCTCATTTAACATTCCTATATTTTCCTTACTGGTCAGCCATCTAACTTTCCGTAAGATATATCTATTACTATCCACAATACAATTCGACACTCATCCGCTTTTCAGCATTAACTCCAGAACAACTTCTTACCGAGATGGTTCGTTTAATTCATGCCCAGAGTCGCCTTTTTCACTATTTTTCTTCCAGTGAGCTTCCCGTACCCTGGAGCCGGTGTCAGATGCATTTCACTATCTGTCTACCAAGGGGCTCCATTTATTTCCACATTGACCCCACACGATTCTCCTAACTATCGCAGAAATTGCGGCCGTTCTGGCGCATATACCAATCTGCCTCGAGACGAAAACAAGTTCAATGTTCACCAACATAATTCCACAATCATCATTCAGATCCGTTACGTAACTGTGATAACAATGACCATTTTATAATTTCTCATCACATCCGCCTTTCCGTATTGAAGAAAATTCCTATGGTCTCCTCCAAGTCGGTATCCGCAACCAAGTCTATCATGGCATACAAGACTTCATCCTGGCCAGGCTTAAAATATCTCATTAGCTCTTTAGAATCGCTCCATACTATGCAACATCACGAGAATTATCTAATATAACCCATCGTCATGATTTTCGCCAATCAACTGTTAACGTTAACACAGTTCTCTCAATTCTGAGCAGAAAAATAAAGTACCGCCAGCATATATAGGATCGTCACACACTAAGATTCTTCTTTACTTGAATAACTTGGCCGACCACTAACTTAAATATTCATTTAACTTTAGTTACTGTTTTCTTTTTCTTATATAATTATTTCAATACAAATGGAAAAAAAAAATTTCTGGCTAAGCCAAGAAAATTTTTTGGATTAATAAAATGATAGTCCGTCTATATATATACAAAATGCCACAAAATATAGGCATCAATGCAATAAATCCACACAAAAATAAAAAAAAATTACCACATTTTCAAAATGCAACAAAACTGAAAAAAAAATTGACAAAAAAAATGTTTTTCCTTTTCTTCAATTCACAAAATTTCTAATCCACCAACCATCTTTCTTTCTTTTTTAAGTTATATATTACTAAATCACACATATTAATTTTCATTTATTTCTTTAACCCATCCATAGAGCTAAAAAATTCAATAACATTTTTCACATCTCTTTTTTTCTTTTAAGGCAAGCCTGATGGTATTGATCATACATACCCCTTCCCGCTCATCTATGTTCGGAAAACGGGAAAATCTGAAAACCAATAAATGCGTCACACAATGATCGCCATGTCTTTCTGCTTCCATCCCCCTCTCTCTCTCTCTCTCTCTCTTTCTCTTTCTCTCTTTCTCTTTCTCTCTCCCTGTCTCTCTCTCTTTCTCTTTCTCTCTCTCTTTCTCTTTCTCTCTCTCTTTCTCTTTCTCTCTCTCTCTTTCTATCTCTACTCACTTCAATTCCAACAGAAAAATCCGGGGTTTTTAGAAAAATTCCCTTACTTCTCTTTCTTTCTCTCTCTCTCTCTCTCTCTCTCTCTCTCTCTCTCTCTCTCTCTATCTATCTATCTATCTATCTCTCTTTCTCTTTCTCTCTCTCTTTCTCTCTCCCTCTCTCTCTCTCTTTCTATCTCTACTCACTTCAATGCCAACAGAAAAATCCGGGTTTTTTATCAAAATTCCCTTACTTCTCTTTCTTTCTCACTCTCTCTCTCTCTATCTCTCTCTCTCTTTCTCTTTCTCTTTCTTTCTCTCTCTTTCTCTCTCCCTCTCTCTCTCTCTCTCTCTTTCTATCTCTACTCACTTCAATTCCAACAGAAAAATCCGGGTTTTTTATCAAAATTCCCTTACTTCTCTTTCTTTCTCTCTCTCTCTCTCTCTTTCTCTTTCTCTTTCTCTCTCTCTCTCTCTTTCTCTCTCCCTCTCTCTCTCTTTCTATCTCTACTCACTTCAATTCCAACAGAAAAATCCGGGTTTTTTATCAAAATTCCCTTACTTCTCTTTCTTTCTTTCTCTCTCTCTCTCTCTCTCTCTCTCTCTCTCTCTCACTCAGAAAGATTTGAGTTACAGAAAGAACAGATCGCATAAAATAAATGATTTGAGTAGATGTTCATTTAAAACCAAAAACAACAGCAGAAATTATTTGACTTATCAAATGGACGGCAAAATAATGCAGACGAAAGTGCGTTCTCTCAGAGCACAATTCGAAATATCATTGAGATTTTCAACTACGACCCGGACAATGAGGTTACTTTTGCCTCGTATTTCAGGCCTTATGAAGATATATATAATTCAGACTGTGAAAACTGGACTGATTCAAAAAAGCTTCGGTTACTGTTAAGAATAATGGGCACAGTGGAACATATGAAATTTGTAAATTCTATTTTACCTCCAAAGACCAACAAACTAAAATTTAGTGAAGCGATATAATTCTTAACCAAATTATTTAGTCCCAAAACATCTTTATTCCTCAAGAGGTGGAAGTGTTTGAACCTTACAAGAAATGAAAATGAGGACTATACAACTTTTGCGAGCATAATAAATAAGCACTGTGGTGACTTCAGGTTATCGGAATTAGATGCGAATAACTTTAAATGTCTCATTTTTGCACAATAATTGGTGTCGAACACACTCTAAACACTGAAGGAGTGTCCTTAGCAAACTGGAAATGAGCCAGATCTAACACCCCTAGCAAATAGCCGAGGACTGATAACGGTGTATTAGCATGCGTCAGGATTCGAAGGATATCAAACAGTCTGGAGTGTCCCACATCAGAAAAATTCACAAGAAAAAAATGACTGCACCAGTTAAATATGATAGTCAAAAGAGAAGTAGTCTACCCCTTAAACCGTACTTCAGTTGCGGACAGATGCATTGGTGCAAGATTGTCTCTATAAACCTAAGAAATGCTTAGGGCATAAAAGTACGCACTGCAGAACAAAAAAAAACAAGAAAGAGTTTTGTCAGAATAGCCAAGTTAAGGCGAAATTGAAAATGTTAAGAAATTTGCTCAAGTTCAAATATTAAATGGAAACATAAAAATGTAATTGGACTCTAGGTCCGATTTATCAATTATTGATCTTCAGACATGGAGAAAAAATCTAATCAGATGGCGCTTTTAAATTTTGTTCTTTTAAAATTAGATGGCATATCTCAATTATTTCTAATTTCTAATTAGATGGCCTATCTATTTTTTTAGTTCAATGGCGTATCTGATTTATTCTATTTTTAAATTAGATTTCGTATCTATTTTTTCTAAATAAGATGCTGTATCGAAAAAATGTTTTAAGTTAGATGGTGTATCTAAAATAAATTTTTTATTTTCAAATTAAGTGGCGAATCTAAAAAATATTTTTTAAACTTGATGACGCATGTAAAATTCTAAAATAATTATGCAATGTTTTATTTTTCATATTAGGTGACTTATCAAACAACTTCTTTCTTAAATTAGATGACGTATCTAGTTCTATGTTTTTATTTAGACGGCGTGTATATATATATATATATATATATATATATATATATATATATATATATATATATATAAATTGAATAACTACCTAATGTTCTTTCTTTGAATTATTTGGTGTATTTTAAAGAATTCGTTAATAGGATGGCGTATTTCATTTTTAAATAATATGGTGTCTCTAATTATTTTTCGTTATAAATTAGATAGCCGTGTTGTATTACTGGTTATTCGGTTCACCAATAACTCTTTTCGTTCTCGTCGAACTTCGCTGTTGACTCAAAGGGGACGATATGTCGTATTTACTTAGATCTGTTTTTCAATCGCCGTCGCCGCCACGCCAACCACTCGTGCGTGCTTCTCAGTCTCTGTGATCGCTAATATTCGTACTGCCTTTTCTCGCCCGCAAACCATTGTCACACTGCTGGTTCCTGCCTCTGTGACTATTTGCGCTCCCTTTTCTTCTGCAACTTTTTGTTGTCACGACTGCTATAGTTCGTCGTTCGTCCCCGCCGGCACCGCCGCGTGTCAACATTTTCGGACTGTTACCTTCGCTCTCTGAAATCAATTTCTTAATGTATAAAAAGCCTTTTTCTGTTTTAAAGAGCCACTTTTATTTAATTACTTTAATTGACCGACCTGAACGAGCTCGTTGATTGAGAGAAAGTTTACGCTAACTAACTTCACTAGTTAATATCCTTAATTGCCTGAGAGAGAAAAGTATCGAGATTTACTAATTGGCTCTTAGATTTCTGTCATTCGGAATCCTTCTCGTACAGTTACATTTTTGGTGATGTTGACTCTCTCGCTTTCAAGTCAAATCTGATTCAATCTCGATTTTAATTCTCCCACGCCGAACTCTCGCTATCGAATCTCGCGACCAACACGCAGGTGTGATGTCAACTTTCTGACCTCTCGTAACCCTAAGGTTACTCAACGTCGACGCGCACCGTGGGAAAACACATCGAACCAAACCGCACGGAATGACTGCGCCACAATTCGCGCAAGTCAAACCCGTCTCAAACAGATGCGTCCAAGCCATTATCTAACAGCCGTATCTAATTTTTCCTTTTAAACTGGATGGTGTATTCAATTTTTTCCTTTCTACATTAGTTCATGCACCTAAAAAAGTTATATGGCGTATCTAATTGTTTATCTTTTAAAATGAGATGACGTATCAAAATATTATTTTAAAAATTAGATTGCTTATCGATTTTTTTTAACTTGTATGCATAATTTTTTCTTCTTTGGATGGCGTATGTAAATTGAATGGCATGCATATATTTTTACTTTTTAGATGGCGTATCTAAATTTGTTTTATTAATTAGATAACGCATCTATTTCTCTTTTGTGTCTAACGATTTAACATCTCGAACTGTTCGTTTGCCATTTTTCTGGCGTTTATCTTCTTTTGTATTTCTGAAGAAGGAGAGATGACATATTACAAACTGGATTACCTGCTCTTGCCTCCGATTCCTCTAGAAACACATGTAAAGGTTATCTTCTTCCTAAATCGTCATTAAATCATAAGATGATATAACCATGAATTTAATACTTTATTTCTTAATGGTCCTATTCGATATTGAACATTTTAAATATTGAGCTTAGTTTAACTTTAAGAAATTGATTTCTAGTCGATTCAATCTGAACTATATAAATTTGCTTTTATATTATTACCTATATATAACATTTAGTGTTGGTACTTGTGGGCGTGTTTCATTTTACTTCGGTTGAAGTTCTCAGAAATCAAGAGGTCCCTTTCCTGGGGCTAACACTTGATCTCTATATGAGATTCATAGATATTCGAATATTCCATTAAAATTCTCTTTTGCCTGTCAAACGTGGAGTTAGTAAAGAAGTTATGTACATTCATTTATTTCTCTCTCCAATTGACCAGTTAACTATGTTATAGTATATCTTTCTTGGGTCTCTTGGTCTTACCGGATTCCAGAACAAGAATTAATCTAGTCTAGTGGAGCATCCAACTAAGTGCTGTTACTTGAGGCAACATCACTAATAGAATATGGACCATTCCTCATATGAGCTAGCGTATAGCTGTGTCGAGGGGATCTTATTTGGGCTTCGAATACTATGCTATTTTGAATATTTGGTCAGGGTTTATTTGTAGTGTGAAGCATCCTAATGTAAGGTTGTCCTGACAAATCCTTGTACAAAGAGACCGAAAACGCCTGAGGATGGTGTCTAGTATGTAATTCAAACTCTCTTTCAAACGTGTTCTTTCTTTTGGTTTCATTTTACTTCAGTCGAAGTTCTCAGAAATCAAGGGACCCCTTCCTGAGGCTAACACTTAATCTCTATATGAGATACATAAACATTCGAATATTCTATTAAAATTCTCTTTTACCTGTCAAACGTTGAGTTTGTAAAGAAGTTAAAACGTGAATTTTCCTCTCTTCAATTGACCAGTTAACTATGTTATAGTATATCTTTCTTGTGGTCTCTTGGTCTTACCGGACTCCAAGACAAGAATTCATCTAGTCTGGTGGAGTATCCAGCTAAGTGTTGTTACTTGAGGTAACATCACTAGGCGAAAGTGCACTATCCCTCGTATGAACAGGTGTATAGCTGTTCCGATGATATCTTATTTGGGCTTTGAATACTATGTTATTTTGAATAGTTGGTCAGGGTTTACTTGTAGGGTTAAGTATCCTCATGCCAGGTTATCCTGACACACCCTTGTACAGAGAGATCGAAGACACCCGAGAATGGTGTCTAGTAGGCAATTCAAACTCCCCAGTAGGTAATTCAACCTCCCCTGTAGGTAATTCAAACTCCCCAGTAGCTGCGTGCGTGCATATGTGAGCAGTAAAACTACATGCACAAAGAAAATACATATACTGCTATAATTTATTCTACTGTCAGTGTCGAGTTTGTTGGCACAGGGGACAGACACCTGCCACTGATGATTACATTTAAATATGACCTGGCGTTCGGTGTGGATGCACTTGCTACGTCTAGGCGCACACAACAGATTAGATACGACGAAACAGCTGTTTGTGGATGACTATATTTTTTATTAGGACGACGTGTGTCCCAGCGTTGCCCGGGAGAATTGAAGAAGCGAACAAGAATAAAAACTCATGTCTCTACCCTTGAACAAAAAACTCTGCTTTAATTGTTCTAGTAAGCCATAATTTTTAATTAACTGAACAAGTCACAGAACTCTCTCTTAGCTAAAAATGCATTTCTCTCGCTCTCTCACTCTGTATTGATTCAACCACTCTCTAATTTTTCTTCATATCTCTGTGAGCATTTACAGAAAAGGTGACTCTCTTTTTTTAGCGTTGGCTTCTATTTTACATATGTGAGTCTGTACACACCATACATACGTATGTAAATTAGATAGTAAAATAATAAATCTCCTTACTTCTATATTATTATTATTATTGTTATAATAATAATAATAATAATAATAATAATAATAATAATAATAATAATAATAATAATAATAATAATAGTAATTATAATAATAATAATAATAATAATAATAACTCCTAGTGAGCAAATAATAATAATAATAATAATAATAATAATAATAATAATAATAATAATAATAATAATAATAATAATGTTAGATTATGAGGGCCCTACGTTGAAAACGTGTACTTCAGTTGGTACGAATTGTGACTGCGGTCGAAATTATATAGCTGGGGGCATGTCGTTTCCCACGAGTGAGTGACAGACAGGTGAACTTGGGATCGAGGAAACAAAGAATTGTGACCAATAAAGGTCAGAAATAGTGGCCGACAGATCGGCTAGAGGCGCCATGACGTAACTTGCTTTTGTCAGGCACAAAGAAACGAGAGGTTCGAGAGGGTCTGCCATGGATTTAAAGCGAGCTAGACGTGAAAAATATGTGCTCTGAAACTTGAGTTAAGTTAAATGTCGGTATGAAACGAAAGCGAATCTCCCCTGTCTTTCCTGTAATTGTTCTCTACTTAGTAGCAAGTTAAGAAGTTACCAAAATTAAGATAATACGGTCTCTCCTCTTCGCGTTTTTAATTCAGAGAAAAAATTTTAAAACCTTAAACCTCTCAGGAAATCTGTCTACACTCACTTTTTTGTCGATGTAAAAATGTGTTCTTTAGACAAACTGATGACAGCAACCACGGAAAAAGAAAGAGAGAAGATATCTACACACTACGACGATCACAGTATGAAAGAGAAGAAAGAATAACAACGACGAACCACGGCAGCGTTGAAACAAACGATGAGAAATAAAAGTTAAATTTTACTTAATATTGAACGAACATTTGTAAAAGAGAAAAGAGAAAAAAGAGACAAAGAAACACGGCACACATGCAAATATATACGTTAAGAGATATTAACAATGGTTGCACACCCACATTCGCAACCATGATGAAGCGCAAACTCACGCGCCCATACGTTAAGTATAAAATACGCAAAGATCATACTATATACGTACCTATCTCGCCCCGATGTGCATACTATATACGTACCTATCACCACCCCGGTGCGCATACATAAGAACTCATATATTCATGCGCCACTGTTGTATCAAAGAACAAAAATCAAGTTCATTCGTGTAACGTCATTATCATAAAAAAGAACTCATATTAGTGCGCCCCTGTTGTATCAAAGAATCCATATGGTGCCTTTGTGCCACTGTTCATAAAGGAGAAGAAGTAAACATATTCCATATGGGCGCCATACTGAACAAGCCCTCTAAAAACGTATTCCATAGGAGCGGTATACTGCACAAGCTCCCGGTAGCATATGGTGCTAGTTGGAAGCAGAACAGATACTACATCACCTCCACACCTCTCAAAAAGGAGGAAGTAATGCCTGGAGGGATGGTGTCATGACAACAGAATAGATACTACACTTACTCCACACCTTTCAAAAGAGGAGGGGGTAATGACTGGAAGGATGGAATCATGCTAATAGAACAGATACTACACTACCTCTACACTTCGACAAATAATTGCCTGACGCGTCCAGATCTGGCTGTAGCTTGATCAGGCGCCCTGTTTAAAATGACAAAAAAAACACTAAAAAAAATAAGATGACAAAAACCAAAGAAATATTTTTAGCTAAAAAAAAAAAATTCCCCTCCACAAGAAAAAATATTTTTTGATAAAAAAAATTTCCGCCACCTCCCCCTCCCCAATTTTTTTTTACTATCCCCCACTCAAACAAATATTTTTAGTTAAAAAAAAATAATAATCCCCCCACCCCAATTTTTTTTACTTTCCTCCACCCAAAGAAATATTTTTAGTTAAAATAAAAAATCCCCCCCCCCCCAAAAAAAAAATATCCCGAAAATTCCCCCGGGAATGAAACGCGGGAGTCTCTGTGTAGCTTAATTGCCATAAATATATGTTCATAGCTTACTATATATATTTAAGGGAGGCGCGAGAGCGCTCTATCCCTTAATAGACTACACGAATGGCCTATGCTGGAAATCTCATTTCTTTGATCAATCATAACTCAAAAACCAATAAACCAAATTAATTAAAACTTTGCACAAAATTGTTATGTGATCGGTTCTATAAGTGTGTAGAATTTCAGCATCATTAGTCAAGGCAACCCAGAATTCCAGAAAGTTCAATCATGAAATCCTGTTATCTGTGTGTACGTACGTACGTACGTATGTGCCACCCTGTATCTCATCAACTATTTGATGGATTCAGCTGATTTTTTGGCAGAGATAGAGGTTCTAGGGTCTAGTTGATGGCATTTTAATTTCAGTTTACCATATACCTTAGTTTTCCAGAAAATTCCAAAAAACCTTTTAAATGGCCAGTATTAATAAACTTTCTTCTATATCTCATCAGCTATTTGATTAATTAGCTGTGTTATGGCACAGATAGAGGTTTTAGGCTCTAGTTGATGGCATTTTAATTTAATTGCATTGTGTCCTTGTCAATTTTCAAACACACTGACTGTAAAATGATTGAATCACAATTTATTGTTTGCAATGAATACATGGTAAAGTTTGAAAAAATTTGTTCTAGTTTGAATTGTATCATAAGTAAATATACACTCATCATAATTTTAAAAAGAAATATTTACGTGTGAATATTGGAAGAAACATTGATTAGTCAAACTACCAACATATATCAGTTATGAGAAGGCATTGTATTGAGGCATAGCCTTTACAAAAGTAGTGACATTCCATGAAAAATGCCAGTATACTGAAATCATATGCCATTAATAGGGTTAAGATGAAAATTCATATACACTAAATGTACAAAAGCAAGGAAATTCCCAAATGTTTACACTTTTATTTTCATTAAGGGTATGCGAGCACAACAGGCTATGTATTTTACTGGTAGGAATTTTTCTTCAGCGCACCGCACACACTTCATTCACTCATGCATAGAGATTTATACTGTAGTGATGAAATGGTTTAGTTGATATGTAGTCATACCCTTAATTAATGACAATAAAAGTGTACAAATTTGGGAATGTCCTTGCTTTTGTACATGTAGTGTATATGAATGTTCATCTTAACCCTATTAAGGGCATATGATTTCAGTATACTGGCATTTTTCATGGAATATATATATATATATATATATATATATATATATATATATATATATATATATATATATATATATATATATATACATATATATATTATTCAAATATATATATATTCAAATATATATATTTATTTAAAATTAATATTATAAGCCCCTTTAATAAGATTAATGTTGAGCCCTGTTCGGGGAAGTTAAAAATAGACTGACACGTAGCTAGGAGGCATATTCCGACAACATTCGTAGAATCTTTAGCCAGTCTTTCTTTGCATAAATATAACTTAAATTCCCTTCTTGAATGTGGTAATGTCCCGTGCCCTAATGGTTACAGCAATTCTGTGGCAGGGGTTCGAACCGTGTGACCGTCCGAGATTATCATCCCTGCACTGATGAGAGCGAAAGCTCGAAACGCTAGCGTATGTAGGTAAAAATAATTTAATATTATTTATTTAAAATCAATATATATATATATATATATATATATATATATATATATAATATTTGTTTTTTGTTTATTATCTATGTACGTATACGGTTCGTCATTTTTAATCGGGACTCATATATATATTTATATATATTTAGATAAAGTTAGATATGTGTATGCTTATCTATTTTAATGTACAAAATTCACTTCAAACTAATTAAATTTAGTAGCATGACTTTTAGAACGCAGCTGTTAGGCGTCAGGAATGATAATGTGGGCTATATTTTGTTTAATTTACTTTTATACAAAGGTGGTAAAAAGGAAGTGAAAATTCAGATACTCCGTTTTTTGTGAAATTTTAACAATATGTATTAAACATTAATTAATAAATATTTATAAAATTTCAGTTTATTTGTAGTATTTAAAAGGATTTCGGGACGTATAATAACATTTGAAATATTTTAATTTTCAAATGTGCATTTAATTTGATCCAGAGTCATTCGACACGAATTAAACAAGATTCCTTAAATTTCAATTTCTTTTTACAACCTCTTAAGTTTAAGCACTGAATTGTAGACCTTTTCTAGAATCAAAATCAGGTAATGGCTTTTGATCAAAATCTGAATAAGGATTTTTGACATAAGGTTTAGCAGTATTGTATCTTGATTTTAATATTCGTAAGGGGGATATAAAAGTAGTGAAAAGATGTCCTATTTGAGAATTATTATTACCCATGTTAATAATACGTACAAATTACAGTCTCTTTTGAATAAAATCTATCTTAATGTGTACGTAGATAGTAACAGCAGTGTTTGCAAATGTGACGTTGTTACGGTTATAGACAGCCACCTATTCTAAGTCTGGGCCAAGATAGGTTTAATGTGGGAGCACAGGCGCCACGAGATACCTTGGCAACTTTTTAAAAATATCTCTGTTATTTCGGCCCCACTCAACTGTTAGAAAGCCACGGGCATTGACCTTGTCATCTCACCCCCAAACCCCCTTCCACCCCGTAGGGGAGGAGGACTGCTGACTGAAAGGAGCCGTCTACAGAAAAGCTGGGACAATACATTTTCACACAAGACAGCTGACTGTCGGGAGGTGATGGGGATATTTACTCGCCTTCCCATGTGGGCACATTTAGGACAGAGTACGTATAAAGTGGAGACCGGACCATTTATATACCAGGGGAGGGGGAGGTCAACTCCCCTTCCCCAAATACCCAGCTTCCTCTTGTTGAGTACTACAACAGGTATTAGATAGGTACGTGCAAAAATGGCCGTCTCTTGTACGGACTATGCTTATTAAAAAGCGCTTATCATTAATTATTTAATTAGTTTCCGTGTAAACTTTGATTGTGTTTGAAAGATAAAAGCCTAAACTTAATCTCTAAATGAAAAAAAAACTGCATATTTACGTGTGAAAAATAAATTATAATGAAATATGTAATCACGGCGGCCCAAAAACCCAAAAATTCAGTGAATTTTTAACTTTGAAAAAATTACTTGTAAAAATCCCTTGAAAGATAAATATAAGTTGTTGGGAACTATTTCAAAGATAATTGTTAAATTAAAGTCATAATATACTGAATTTAAAAAAAAATCCCACGTTTTACTATAAATTAGCAAAATTATCCTCCCAAAGTCATAAATTAGTAAAATCCGACATCAGTTAATCGGAAAACTACTTTGTTTACCAATTGACTATCGCTATGCAAAATATATGGAAGACAAAAATGTCATAATTTATCATTTTTAACTTTATATATAAAAATGGTTTTGTAATAGTTTATAGTAGTTGAAAAATTATTATCCATTTATTTCTTTATTCTTTTTAAGGTTATAAACAAATTTAAGTACCCTTATTTTGTTGTAATAAAGAAAATGCTTATTTAATTAAAATATTTGTGAGTGTACGCATTTTATTTTTAACTAAAAAGGTTCATATTTAACTTGGTATTAGTTTTCAATTTAGTAATAGTCTGAAATTATTGATGACGTCTGTTTACCAATGTTTTTCCTTAGAATTTGAAATAAATTATTTTTACGTTACGAACTGCGTCAATTTTTCTACATGATTTAAAACTTTAGTTACTCGATTTATTCTTAACGTGTCGTAACGATAAATTACATTGATTCTTTTTTAAATAAAGTGTATTTTATTTATTTTAAGTGTGAAAAAGTAAACTAAAGTCAATGACTACACTGACAATTTATTCATTGAAAAAAAAGTTAAAACAGTTATTTATTGATAAACAGAATTCAATTTTGAAAGAAAATGTCATGTTTGAATTCTCTTTATTTATTAATAAATAATTGTTTTTAACTTCTTAAATATTTATTAATGAAAAAAAGACAAAACAAATACAAATCTTTCCAAATAATTGACGATGAATTGTGAAAAATAAAAATTTGAGGGCGGTGTAAAAGTGAGTCGTTATTGAAAGGCTAATCCCAGCTGGTTATTACAGAACGAGGCTACCATACCAATCAAAGTTCATCGTTAGTAGAAATTATTCAATTTTTAAAATTCTTTTTTAGTTAAGTTCCTGTGTTTCAAATTTGTCAATTTTTGGTTTATTTTCAAGATTATAAAAAAAATTTCTTGCGCTGATGATGCCACGTTCATGTATGAAAGGGAAATATAATTAGGTCGCATTTTTTATTTTTCCAGAAACTCTAATAATTAAAATCACATGAAATATTTTTTTTAATTATATTATTTTTTTGGTGAAAATATTGATTAAACAATGCTTTATTCAATAATAATATCGCTAATTCAAAAAATTAATTTTTCTTCGAGTTATAGTGATTTTGTTAACGCGATATTTAGGGGCCTATTTCGTAATATATAAAAAATATTTTTTACAAATTCTTTTAATTGTTAACATCTACAATGCTTTATTTTCATAAAAAACAAAAAAAATAATGCATTTTTTAAATTAATATATAAAAATATAACTTTAGTAAAGGTATATTTTGTTTAAAAAAAATAATACATTTTCACTAAGATTTTAAAAAAATAATAATGGTTTCATTATATTCCGTGATTGTTGATTAATAAATATTGAAAATTTAATTAAAATTGGGTGATTTCCTAAATTTTAGTGAATTTTTAAGTGAAGGGGGGGGGATTCAAAATGTTTTTACATTTTGGGAATCGGCCATTGATTTTGCACGTACCTAGTATTAGAAATTGAATCTGAACCTTATTTGTTCCCTTAGTTCGCCGGAGAAGATATAGTGTGGGAGATGTTACCCGGGCCGTTACATTTTCACACTTGATGGATTACTGTGTGTGACTATGCTTTTACGTGTGTGTATAAGGAGGGGGGGGGTCTTCCAACTCTCTCTCTTTCTTTCTCTCTCTCGCTTTCTCTCTCTCTCTCTCTCTCTCTCTCTCTCTCTGTCATTGAGTACATTTGTGTCCTTATTTACTTACAATCATAAAAAGGCAAAGTTACATACAATGTCACTTTAATATGGTGGGGTATCCAAAGGGAGCTCTAGATTGGTTAAAGATAAGAATTGCCTTCTCCAGGACAGTTGTCAAATCCTCTGACCAAGAACAGCACAGATACCGCACTCTGGTCCGAAAAACCTTGTACATTATATTTTGAAATCCATTAACTACTTTCTCATTTTCTGACCGAGGACAGAACAGATTCCACACTTTAATCCCGAGACTCTTTTACGTTATCGTTAAAAAAGAAATACTCCGATGCGTACTTTAATGTGTTTGCTGGTTTATGTTAACTGCAAAAATAATTCATTGGGGGAATGAAACACAAACTTTTCTGTGTATTTTATTTTTATATACGTATAGTGTCGACATTTGGAAGGCATTAACAAAATCCGGCTTACGGTAAGCAAGTAAATAGTGTTAATGAATCAAATATAAGTAAAGAAAAACACATGAACAGGCGCTAGATAAAATAGAAGAGATTCCAGTTTATAATTAAACATTATATAAAATAATGAAACATAAAAAATACATGCTGTGCTGATTGCATGCGAGTCCGTAAGCAGGGATTAATGAATAACGCGTAAAGAGTAAAAAAGGGATACAATACAAAAAAAAGAAGAAGAAAAACCCGTCGAAGATACGTCCTCTACAATCAGTTTGACAGTGCCTTTGTTGCTGTCTGGCCGAGGTATTGTCTTTATCAGTCTTACGAGGTCCACCTTCTCCCTGAGAAGGGGTTAGTTTATTGCTAATGCCGACGGGGCTGCTAAGGCATTTTTGGATGTCATAGTGCACTTTACCTAGTGCGTTGGCTTTTCAAACCCCCACCTGACCTTGTGTCTAACCTCCTGCAGAGGTGGTAAATAAATATGCTGGTGTTACACATTAATAAGTAAAAAACAAAATGGCATGCAATACAGAAAAATGCCTATTTCGAGGACCCTTTTTAGGTTTCGGTTTTTGGGGGAACATTATTGGGGGAGCCTTTTTAGGGAAATATTTTTTTTAAGGAAAACAGTTTTAGGTATTGCTCAAATGTGAGTGACCGAGAAAAATGTTATATGATAAACACAAAAAAAAATGAGTTCAAAAGCATAAATTCATTAAAGAGATATTTTATGTGTTAAAAATGGAAGTTTACGAAAAACATAGAATGCTTAAACATAGAGTGTTAAAAATGGAAGTTAGGAAAACAGAATAATTATTCATATTTTGAGAATCTTTGCAGAACAAGGGGATTCATTAGCGGAGATATCCAAGAAGCCTGAGTCGATAATTTAAGGGCTGTGAATTATCCATGGGTTTGAAAAATCGTAATTAAAACTTCCTCACTCAATTACAAAATTTACACTTGATCAAAAATTATTAATCAGAGTAAATGTTCATTTGTTTTCATTGTAGAAAGTTCAGTGTGAAATGTTAGGAGTATTAAAATGAATAAGTTTATATATTTGTTTTCGATGAGCAGACGACAGGGTGAAAGAGTTAATGCGTTGCGTATGTGTGTGCGTTAGTGTCACTGTGCGCATGCTTATGACTGTGCGTGTGTGCGTGAGTTGAAGGAATGCATTATTAGCTTTCCACACGCCTGACAGATGGACGAGGGAAGTTAGTGAAATGTCGATGTAAGATCTGTTGTGAATTTTTTGCTCTAATTTTTTTTATTGAAGCAAAAATCTGTCTTTTTAAACCCGCGATGTGGATCAAAAAAGCCATTTTTGACAAATTCAAAGAAATCTTTTTGATTGGCTCAAAATGGTTTTATTAATTCCGGCGAGTGCATGCGCAGAGATATGTGCGCAGAAACGATTTTAAGCATTTTTATTTTCAGCACGGAAGGGTAAACTTCGCCGCTTCACCTACTGTTATATTTTGATGGGTAACTCGGTGTTGCCCTGGAGTAATAACTTTAAAACTGAAAGCTTAGGTTAATTTCTTACATAATTATTATTATTTTCAATACATCAAAACAATAGAAAAGAATAGGCTAGGCGGATGAGAAAAAGGTGGTGCGGCAATTTTTATTTTTGTCCCAATCTAGAGTGCACCTTTTTGGGGGAGATGAATTTTTCCCACATTAAAAACCGACTTTCTGTCTAATTCTGTTCTCGATTTCAATATTTGCTGATATTACAATATTTTGTCTTTTCGGTTCATTAAAAATTTTTTATTTCATATGTATACAAGCTACTTGTTCTTTTCATTTATATTTTGATTTCTGAAACTATTCAAATATATATATATAAATACATTGTGTTATTTAAACATGTTTTCTCGGTCTATGAAGGATTTATCCTTAACTGACAGAGGACAGAAAAAAATAAAGTATAATATACTGCACTTTAACGTTAATTCTATTTTGAAAAGTTTAAAAAAAAAAAATTTTTTAAAACGAAAAAGAAAATATTGTTAAATCAGCAAATATTTCGATCGAGGGCACGGTTAGAGACGGGCAGTGGCCGGCATGAAAAGTATTGCCGGTTAAAATCAATTTAGTAATACGTATGAAATCTGAAGAAAAACATTTTTTAAATGAGTAAATATGCTAGTGTGATCGGCTTATTTCCTAGATGACGTCATGTTTCATTGGATCAGGTTCGATGAAAATAAGTAAAGTCTAGTAGTGACTTACATAAAAATAATTTAAATCAAAATATTTATTAATAAAAGTATTTGTATAAAAACGCAATTCTTTTATTTACGCAACACAAGTTTATTTTAAAACACACTGAAAACATTTTAATATCTAAAATAAACTTTCGTACACATTTCAATATCCCAGAAATATGAGTATCCACTTTTGTTGAAACAAATAAGTGTATAAATATTTTAAGTTTTTAAATAAAATATCTGTATAACTCACTAAGACTTTTATCTCCAAATATAATATGCGACGACAGTGTTATTTCCTAGTTTAGTCAGTAATATTGTTGCCGTAAAAAAAAGCAAGAGAGATAGCTGAAAATGAAGAAACCAATAAACGCAAACACATAAAGTATGACTTATTTGCGTTAATAAAAAATACATATTTAATCTCTGTTCTTATACCACGGGTCATTTGTTCTCTCCACAGTCAGAGATGCAGAAATAAATATTAGAATATCAATTCGGCAGAAAAAAAATCAGAAAAAAACTATAGTTTGTAAATAAGTAAATAAAAGTGTATTGTCTAAATATAGGTGGAAATATTACCCCCCTCACCGGCAGTATTAAAAACTAAATAGTTTTAATTAAGTATTTATTTTCTGCAAGCAGATAAAATAGGTAAATTATAGTACGAGAAGTAACCGTAATAAAAGTAATCAAAAAAAGCTTACCTATGCAGACGTTTCAAGTCTTCGCGGACATTTGTTGTTTTCCAGAATACGAATGTGAAGCGTTCGTTATTGCGTGTAATCTGCTATTCTAGAATGAAATTCGGGTTCTAAATAAGTAAGCTGTATTAGTTTAATTTCTCTGGAGAGCCTTGATACTGATACTATTTTACTATTATATAAATCGGGTTATGTATAAACTCCAAAGTGAATGTAAAAAATAAAGCAGTCATACATGTATAAGCAGTAATGATAAATCGGGTATTCTGGAATAAACAAGGTCCGCATCATTATTATGCCATGAACAATTAGTGCCTGGTGATTCTAGTGGCGGGAGTACTAGATAATAAGATGTGAGTAAAAATGGCAGCCACCTTTCCTTTGGAAGTTGTATTTGGGAGACGCAGGTAATTCGGATGAAATGTAATAATTTTTTAAAGAAGACAAATGAAAGCATAATTTCTGGAAACACGGATGAATGCTTGGGATAATTGGTTGCGGAACAGATCAGCATATGTAGGTTTTTGGTTATTAAGCTATTATGTCTGAGTGCAGACGAGAAAATCTTGTCAACGTAACTTGTAGCAACTCTACAAAAAGTAAGTTAAATATGTCACCACGTTTATAGAATTTATATTATTTATAGAGTGTGAGTTAACATAATATCCAGTTGCGTTTTTAAATGCCTTGTCCTGTATGTATATGTTTTAAAGAAAGACACGTTCAAAGTATTTACGGAGAAACTAGTTAAAGGGATACAAAAATATACTTACCATATCAGGAATAATCCGTCCGTGAATGGGCGAAAACCCCCGCTTATGTATTGTATATATAACATAGCAAATGAGGCGATGTAATAAAGAAAATGTTTGTATCTATTACTGTGATATACAAATAATTTAGGTAAATAAAAAGTGTAATATTCATTGAAAATATATGTCATTGTTGATGGTAAAGCTATAATAGACAGAGAAATTTAGAAAATTTTCATTAAAAACGTAAGCAGCTGAAGATTTAAATGTGATTAGGGATAAATAGCTCCATGTTAACGAAGTTCCGGACCGGAATAAGTATGATTTGAAAGAGAATGAGGTAGAATACATTTTTATTACAAAGTACATGGTCAAAGTTTTAAAAAAGAGAAATGGCTAGTCAGAATCAAATATTGATGAATCGGGTTTAATTTTTATTGATGAAAAACTCCGAAAATCACAAAACAATAATTTTATATATTAGATAACAGTCTAATAACCGGAGTTGTAGTTTTAGTTTAATTTATTCAAATGTAAAAGAGATACCCGGCCTCCGCGGGTCCTAATGTTTTCAAATGAGATGAAAACAAAAAATGAACTAATTTAAGAGATTAAGTTAATATTGTAATTTGAAGTTCAATTTTTTTATAAAATAAGAGAAAAAAGTAAATATGTCCTGGCTGAGGCCCGAACTTACAATCCCAGCCTCCAAGTGATATGCACTAAATCATAAAACCTTTGAAGCAAACTGATAGTGTTACATTTTTTTGATTTTTTCTGATATATAAACCATATATGTTTTTGTCTTTCTTATTTCTTTCTTCCTTTTTGTCGGGTAAAAAAGCCAAGGGCGAGGAAGGTTAGGCAATAACTTGCGGCTAATACGTGGTTTATTTGTATTATAAGGAAGTAAATAACTTAAAGTTTAGAGGAATGTTAACGGTTTAAAGTAGACTTATTTGTTTTAGTCGAAATGAAATAATGATGTATTACGCTTCAAAAAAAGTTATTACGAAGTGGCTGTGTTTCGTATCGTCATTTCCACTCGTAACAAATCCAGCTTTTTCATTTAATAATCATCTCTACAGATTATCAAATAAAAAAAGACTGTAAATATCGCGAAATGTCTACTACTGAAAGAGTTATAGAACCCTAGGTAGAATATGTAATCGGTAAAATCCATTGAAATTTATTTTCTCTGTAAAGAACACTTAAAAAATGTACGTAGTTCCCTGACATATCGATTTGTCTGATGTGATGCTATAGAGGTAAAGTTTCGAGAATCCGATTGACTTTTCTTTACTCACACACACACACACACACTCACTCTCTCTCTCTCTCTCTCTCTCTCTCTCTCTCTCTATATATATATATATATATATATATATATATATATATATATATATATATATATATATATAACAGTCTTCGTCTGGACCACGACGGCGAGCGTGTGATAATGATAAATATAAAAAAGTAAAAATGTACGGAAGTAGCTTGTAAGTACCCAGGTTTCAATATTACCAACAGAATACAGGACAAAGGGTATTCTCTATTTCAAGGCATCACATAGGAAACAAGGAAGAATGACGAGCAAGAAGAGACGACTAAAACACCAAGTTAAGGCATAAACAATATTTATTTACAGAATAGCAGAAATGGTTAAAAATATATATATATAAAACAAAATGATAAGAAAACAAAACTCTAATGTTATGGGAAAGGGGGACTGCTTAACATAACTACTGCCGAGAAAAATCCATGAACAATAATATACGGTCCTAAGCAAATCACAGGCAGAAGGAAAAAGGGGGTTTACTCACTCACAAGTATACGTCTCCTCGACGAGGCTGAAAGAGGTTGCCGGTCACGTTCATCTATGATCAATACTGATCATTGGACGGAAATGCCATTGGCAGCACTCGGAGAGCAAGCGTCGGAGCCTGCAAGTGCGTATGCGGCTGTGCAATTTTATCTCGGCGCTATCCAAATCTTCTCGTAGGAGGGTATCGTTCTTCCTGAAGTTCATACTCAGCGGCAGTCAGGAAATCAAGTGCTGGCTATTGCTGATTTTATCTTATCAGGCCATGACGCTCGGCCATTTTACGTGGGGTCATCTGCGTTCAGTTAGGTACAGGCGGGGCGGGTATTGCTGGTGTCCTGTCTAGCCTAGAATAAGTCCCTTAGATTTATCTCCCTTTCCCGGCCCCCCCATTTGTTAGTGACTTTTTTATCCCCGTTACCGGCCGGCAATCAGCTTGCCGGTGCTCTGTTTTTGGATTCTCGCTGCTGCTATGTCAAGAACGAAACCGCATGGTGGAAGTTCAATCTCCTTACAAATTCCGACATTTTAGCCATCTTCGGTAAGAGACATTATCCCTTCTCTTTCCTCAAACAGAATCGAATATCGTGCCCGTTATTTCCTTTGAACATTTCTCTAATTTAAATGAACTTTATTCTCCCTTCTCATCCCATGTGCGTATCTCCTTGTCGATCGCTCGTGACATGTGTACCTCATACTTCGTAGTATCCTTCACCCCCCCCCCCCAAAAAAAAAAATACTTCCTATTAACAATTTTTTTAGTTTTTAGTAGACTCCTCGTTTCCTGTTTCGTCGTCATTTATTGTATTCACATATCTGAAACAATGTTTTTATTTCTTTTCAGTTTTTTTACCTTTTCGATGGATAATAAAACATGCAGTTAAAATATTCTATGGCTCAGAGTCCTGTTTATCGAAAGGAGTTATTGCTAGCTGTCTGACGGTTAAACCCCGGTCCTGAGGCAGCATAGCTGGTTAGACGCTTAATTACTTTTTGGTGAGTGTAAGTGTAAGTGGTCGGTCTGGGCGTTGGTAAGAATTCTGGAGATAGAACTGATCCTCTAAACTACAGCCCAATACGTCTACTGCCGATCTTTTCTAAAATCTTTGAATCCTTAATCAAGCTAGCGATAGTCCGGCACCTAGTTAATGCTAAACTTCTTTCTGATCATCAGTACGGATTTAGACAAGCACGATCTACTGCGGATATCCTAACTGTCATCTCTGAACGCATATCCCATACACTGGATAAGACAGGTGAAGCTAGACCGGTAGCGCTTGATACATCCAAAGCGTTTGGCAAGGTATTACACAGAGGGTTTCTCCTGAAAATAAGCTCATACGATATTACTGGGCAAATACTTAATATAATTAGATCCTTCTTAACCAAAAGAAAGATCCAGGTTGTCCTCGATGGCCGTTCATCTAAGCAACATGACATAAATGCTGGTGTATTCCAGGGATCGATCATTGGACCTCTACTGTTCCTGATTTTCATAAACGATCTACCTGGTGTCATTGAGACTGAGATAGGTATATTTGCTGACGAAACCATGCTCTACTCTCGTCATGTCGGCAAAAACGTACCAGCACATATCCTAGGCAATCGCTGAATCTTTAGAAAATGACCTCCAGTCTGGAGTGGATTTGGGTCATAAATGAATGGTAACTTTTAATGCCGCAAATACAAAGCTCATTTCCTTCAACAGCTACAAGAAGCCTCTTCAACCACCGATTGCCATGGCAAATAACACACTACATGAGAGTTCAACATTTAAGCTCCTCGGCCTAACCTTCACAAGTAACATGAATTGGAACAAATACACTGAAGACATTGCAAAGGCTGCTGTAAAGAAGATGGGCTCTCTCTACCGTGCTAATATACTTCTCACACCTGACATTATCCTATATCTCTACAAAGCCACCATCCGCCCATGCATGAAGTAGTGTTGTCACATCTGGGCTGGTGCATCATCCAGTAGTCTCTCCCTCTTAGACAAGGTCCAAAAAAGAGTCGCACACTTAATAGGTCGCTCATTATCCACCAATCTCCAGCCCCTGTCCCATCGCCGTAATGTTTCATCCTTGTGCCTGTTTTACAAGTACTTCAATTGATTATGCTCTGATGAACTTGCTGTACTAGTGCCCCCTCGACGTAAATTCACTAGACCAACCCGACAATCAGC
This sequence comes from Sepiola atlantica, assembly GCA_963556195.1. Taxonomy (NCBI): domain Eukaryota; kingdom Metazoa; phylum Mollusca; class Cephalopoda; order Sepiida; family Sepiolidae; genus Sepiola; species Sepiola atlantica. The sequence goes on from OY744550.1 coordinate 30,993,201, forward strand.
CAAATCCCATCCATTTACTGTGGAGGTCCCCGGATGCCGAAGAGCCTTCTACTCCAATAGCTTATTTCCTCGTGCTGCCGGCCTCTGGAACTCCTTCCCAGCTCCCTGTTTCCCCGACTGTACTGATATGCAGAAATTTAAAACTAATGTAAATAGACATCTCGCTGCACAGCTCCCAACTTAGGATAACCCCCAAAACCTACACCCTATTCTTCAATAGCCCTTTACGTCTACAGTGGCGGCCTGTCTAGTTTGAGGTGAACTATGTTAAATAAATCAGCAAATTGTAAGCTGTACTCGGCCAAAAAATTAATAAAATAAATAAATTAATAACAATAAGATGAAATAAAATGTACACTTTATGATTAAAAAACAGTAAAGAACTAAAACAAATAAAAAGAGAAAAAGACCAACAAGATTAGAACCTAATGTCTTAACACCCCACCACCATTGCCAACCTTAATTGAAACCAGACTGGAAAACGTGTCTTGTGTCACATCAAAACATGAAGCTGACATTGACGCGTATTTGCCTGCCATCATACATTCATTAGCTGTGTGTTTTTTACTTATTTTTCCCTTCCCAATAAATTTATTCTCCCCTCCGCTCTCTCCCACCCACTTCCCTCTCATCTTTCTTTTTTCTATCCTCAATGAATTTATATTTTATTTTATTTTATTTTATTTCATATTTGATTCTAAACGGTATCAAATCTAACCACGTGACTTTCCAAATTTTTAATTTCCATTCCTTTTTTCCCCCATTTCATTCTTCCCAAATGTGATCTGAGGTAAGAATCGGATTTTAACTCCACCTGATGAGATCTCGGTTTCTAACAGCTTTTTATCGATAACATCGACATGCCAGAGTCGCAGATTTTGTACATGTCTGTATAAATAAAAATAATAATTATATATATATATATATATATGATCAAATATAAACCAAAGTAAAACTTTTAGTAGATGGAACCTATTGTGAAGAAGATTAGCTCAATATACGAGATAGAGCAATTGTATAGATAGAAGAAAAAAGAGTGATAAATATGCGACGATTGTCCAAATTTATTTCAAATTTCAATTGTTCTTCACATTCTACAATTCATCGGGCTTCTTTTCAACGGAAATTTACCACCCGGACAATCTGCATATCTTTTTCACGGAACTTTTCTTTTCATTTCACTGCGTTTTTTCAAAAATTCTTTTTTAAGAATAATTTTCATATTTTTCAAATATTTGAACTTTGGTTTTTTCGAAAGCCAACTTATCCATCTGTATTTCTCCTCTGATGATAAGATCTCGATCTTTGAAAAGCCTTGGCTTAAGGAAATAATAATAAACACTAGTTTATTACTGAATACACCTTGCATAGAACAATTGAAATTTGAAATAAATTTGGACAATCGTCTCATATTTATCACTCTTTTTTCTTCTCTCTCTCTCTCTCTTTCTCTCTCTCTCTCTCTCTCTCTCTCTCTCTCTATATATATATATATATATATATATATATATATATATATATATATATATATATATATATATATATAATGTGTAACATGCAATGACAGATTTATATTTATAGAACGTTTATAGAACGTTTTCCGCATTGTTCCAGGAAGTTGTTGGCAATTTTAAATTAAGCAACGCTGGATGGCATCACAGAACAAACTCGCATTACGTTACGCATTTTAAAATATTACCACTGATTTCATATGTGATGTTGTTTATTTTAGGTTGTTGTGTTTTTATGTTGATAGCTTCGAATATTATTTTTTTTAATTGGTTTCGGAATGTATAATTTTAGTGTTATAAACTAAAATTTGTCTTAAATCGGAGGGGGGGGGGCAGTTATGTTTTTGTAGATGTTGGTAAATTGAGTTAGAGTTTACAAGATGCATGGTGAAGCGGTGGGATAGAGTAGTGCTTGTAAAACCAATGTATCTATTAGCTTTATTATTATTATTTACTCACTAGGAGTTATCACACTGGTCATCGTCAGTGATCGCCCACTGCCGACAACCTGTGGTATTCCCTGGAGTCCGAGTGACAACAAGTCT
>OY744550.1:31000256-31025256 GCA_963556195.1 Sepiola atlantica
TATCCCCAAGTAAATGCAAGAACTGTTCAAAGTTTAATCGGTTTACGTCCATTTCGTGAAAAAGTAATTAACCCAATATTAGTTATCTCCCCCAAAATCAAATTTCTTTCCGTCGATCACGATTTCTCCCGAAGAGGAGTCGGCAGTTTCCGCCACCATCGATCGAAACAGTGGCCCTCGTCTCTGCAGAAGCACCCAAAATACTTTTTATGCAAGAAAAGCACAAAAAAAGCAATGTTCAGCGGCGATTAAAACATTGAAATGAAGTTCTAAACTCAACACTTACAAAATAAAAAATAATTTTATTTCATGACAATGAATAAATTAAAGAACAAACGTCAATTTTATCCTAATTTTTGGTAAATACCAAGACCGGTATCGTCCGGGTCTTTGGGTCTGGATTTACGCCGGTCTATTGGGGGTTGCCGGTCCTGTGCAGTTCTAGGAGGTGCACCCTCCTAGGCTTTGCCTCCCTTCTTTGGGGAGGAGTAAGTTTATTGCTTACTGTCTGAGGCGCCCCTACCGGGGAATGCCGACGGGGTTGCCCAGGCAATTTTTAAATGGCCAGAGTGCTCACCTCTCGAGCGCTGGCTTATCTAATTCCACTTTCCCGACCTTTGTGTCATTTCTTACCTTGTGGGAGGTAGATAAATAAACCAAGCTAAATGAGCGATAAAAGCCAACGCGCCCTATAGTACAATTGAGCCCTTTCTAATTTTTGCAGTGTATATTAATGAACAATTGTAAAATTATTAAATAACATTTACTGGAGTTAAATACTAGACATTAACTTTGCGATAATAAACTGTTGTTGTTAATGATGATGATGATGATGATGATGATGATGATGATGATGATGATGATGATGATTATGATGCTGCTGCTGCTGCTGCTGCTGCTGCTGCTGCTGCTGATGATGATGATGATGATGATGATGATGATGATGATGATGATGATGATGATGATGATGATATCATCACCATCATAGTAGTAGTTTAAAAAATAACATTCCGTTTTTTTGTTTTTGTTTCTTACGAAGGACAGTCAACAAAAAACATTTTTTAAAACACTGACATAAAATTCTCTTGTACTCTTTAGAATTTCTTGGACAAAAAATATTTGAATGTTTTAAAATTGTATTACACACAAAAACAACTTTTTTGACATAAAAAATAGTTCACAAAAAGTGTCGTTTAAATCAAGGATCTATTTTATCCTACATTTAGGCGAATATCAAGTAAAATCCAACATTCTTATCCAACATTTAAGCGAATATCAAGTAAAATCCAACATTCTTATCCTACATTTAGGCGAATATCAAGTAAAATCCAACATTCTTATCCAACATTTAGGCGAATATCAAGTAAAATCCAACATTCTTATCCGACATTTAGGCGAATATCAAGTAAAATCCAACATTCTTATCCAACATTTAGGCGAATATCAAGTAAAATCCAACATTCTTATCCAACATTTAGACGAATATCAAGTAAAATCCAACATTCTTATCCTACATTTAGGCGAATATCAAGTAAAATCCAACATTCTTATCCTACATTTAGGCGAATATCAAGTAAAATCCAACATTCTTATCCAACATTTAGGCGAATATCAAGTAAAATCCAACATTCTTATCCAACATTTAGGCGAATATCAAGTAAAATCCAACATTCTTATCCTACATTTAGGCAAATATCAAGTAAAATCCAACATTCTTATCCAACATTTAGGCGAATATCAAGTAAAATCCAACATTCTTATCCTACATTTAGGCGATTATCAAGTAAAATCCAACAGTCCTTATTCTACAATTGGACCGATATTCGCTATTACAAAGTACACCTTTTTAAAACCCACGTTATGAAGAAAACACAGATATATTTTTTCTAATAAAGATATGCATTATTACGAACAATTTTTGTGACAAATTTCTTCAATATTCGAAAATGTTGTTTCTACTTTTTACACTTAATATAAAATATTTCATTTATCTTTACTTAAATATTGTTAAAACGCAGAATTCCGATGGTCAAAAGTAAAAAAAAAAAAAAGGAAAAAAAAAGAATTTTAAAAAGATTTTAGTAAATCGTTATTGGACATCCAGCCATGTTAGCGTTGACTACGACTGACAGAATGCAAAAAAAAACAAAAAAACACTCGCCCTAGTCAGAAATGTGTACGCTATACAGGCTTGCATTAAGGATCGCCTTGGCCGATCTTGATGTGATTCTGTTTGCTGTATAATTTATGTTTTTACAGTTAGTCGACACTTGGCGGTCTGAAAAATGAATTAACAATTTAAAAGAACATCCGGTTTTCTTCTTGATACAGGACGTCAGTTGGTAGAGGTTAACAGATTTGCTTTGTTACTATTGGAGTGGCGATCGTACCCTACAGTGGTTGCAAGAGAAGATATAGAAATAGAGAGAATGGGAGAGAAGGAGAGAGAGAGAGAGCGAGAGAGAGAGGGGGGCAGATAGACGGAGAAAGGGGAAAATAAGACGGAGATTTTACACTGACTGTATATATATATATATATATATATATATATATATATATATATATATATATATATATATATATATATATATATATATATATAGTAGAGAATGGTAGTTTGCTTGAAGCATTGCTGGGTATAGTAGTAGTAAGTTTTTGAAAGGCTGTGGGCAATGCAATTCCGGGTAAGATGCAAGTTGAAAGGAAAGGAACAAAAACAATAAAAATAAATCGAATACGATATAAGACTTACTATTTATTTTTCCTTTTTTTTCCTTTTTTTTTCCTTACATAACAGCAAGAGTGTTTTAGCTGTTCGTGTGATGTCCGGGTGATTAAAAATCACTATTTGATATTTCGGGAAAAGACATCCCTTTTTCAAAAATAATTAGACCAGAAGAAGAATAATATTTTATTCTTCTCCGACTGTGTAGAGAATAATACAAAACAAAATGGCTGCCAGATATAGACCGCAGCAAAAAAAACAAAAAACAAAAAAGAAAAAAAAAGTTTCACAGGGAATATGAATTAAGTTAAGTTTTATTTTAATATTATGTTAAATATATGATTGGTGTTTAGAATATTAGTGTAATGTTGGTTAGGTGTATGGTGTTCGATAAACTGTTAGTTTTGATAATATATATATATCATTTTTTTTATTTTATTTTTTTTTTTATATTTGAATATTTACTTTGTTTTATCTTCGTATTTTTATTTTGTTTATCTTTCTATCGTAATTTAAGAATTTTAATATAAATTGAAGTAATTAGTCTCATATTTTAAATATTCTAGATCTATCTACTTATCGATTTCGATTATCATCTATTAAAGAAGTGTTATTAATTACTAATTGTGAGTTTCGTCAAATTAGATTAACGAATTAACTTATTAACTTGATATATTTATTATAAGATAAAGGGGAGTAACTCTGGATTTTTTTAAATATTTTTTTTATAATTAATTTTTTTAATTTTTTTTTTTTGGTGGAGATCTGTATAACAATATTAGTATATATATACAACATATATACACATAATGCATATATACATATATATATACATATCTATGTATTATTGTTTGTTTAATTGTTTATCTATATATATTCATCAATTTCTTTACATATTTGTTTGTTTGTTTTTTTTTGTTTTTTGTTTTTTTTTTGTTTTTTTTTATTTATTTATTTATTTATTTTTTATTATTATTATTTACTTGTTTAATTTATTTTATGAATTATTTATTTAATATTTGCATGTTATTTGTATACATTCTATATGTGTTTGGATTTATTAATTAATAATGCTAGGTTATGGAGTGACTTATTTTGGTGGGTTAGACGAGTATGCTGAATATGGTTTTTGGTTTGTGGTTGAAAGTGTGTAAGGATGGAAGTTCATATGGGGAGGGGCCTGTTTTATTGTTTGGGTGGGTGTATGGTGAGTTTATTATGGGAGGTGAGTAATGAGTGAAGTGGTGGAAACGGACTCTGTTAAGTGTTAGATATGGGGGTTGGTTGGTGGATGGGGGGTAGATATTATAGAATGAAAGGTGAGTAGAGCTCGTGACGTTGATTGAGTGAGGGGTTTAATCTGGAGATGAGGATTGATTCTGTGATTCTAAGGTCACCGATGTTTCTGACAGACGCTAAGATGGAGACGTGAATATCGCGCTGAGTGTTTGAGCAAATCTCTATGTGTTTGTGGAAAGAGGATATACGGGTATTCAAGTGCTCCTTTATGCGCAAGTGTAGCGGTCTTGTAGTGTTGCCGATGTAAAATTTTTTGCATTTATTACACTGTAGTTTGTAAACACAGTTAGTGCGAAGGCACAGACCTGTGTTGGAGATAGGGCAATTGGCCAGGGAGCAGGGTTCGGGTGTGTGGTTAGTGTGTTTATTAGATAGATGTTGGCGTAAGGAGGTGCCAGTATGTGTTAGTTGTATGTTAAGGTTTTCCTTATGTATTGCCTTGCGGGTGGAGGTGGTGATCTTATCGCTGAAGAAAGGGAGTTTTACCGCACCCTCGCTAACACATGCTTCTTAAAAAATTACCCTATTTTTATTTTTTTTATGGAAATCGCTCCAGACAATGCATGAAGCCACTTGATGTAAAGAGCTAAAAAGAACGAAATATGATTATCGCAAAGACAAGAAATGCTTATTGGCCTTAGTCTTGAAAAGACCAAGCCTATAGAGGTAGGAGGAAAACAATCAGCAGGAAGAGAGTTTCACAATCCTGCAGTTCTTGGAAAGAAACTACTGGAATAAGAAGCTGTATTACGATGAGGCATCAAAACAGCGAATTGATGAAGACCACTAGACCAACAAGTCAAACGAGCTTGAACAAAAGAAGCAGAGAATAGATCACACAATTCCGAAAAAGACATCACTATATAGAAAAGACTGAGACTACCAACATCCCGTCTGTGAGAGAGAAGGTGTAGAAAAGAGGAAAGGGTGGGGGGGCAGGCAATTTACATATACGTTTCTGAACCTTATCAAGAACCCTGCCTGTACAAACGAGGGCTAAGTTAGGCACAAGGTTTTTTTTTATTGTGGGATATCACCCTGATAAAAAAAAAAGAAGGCACCCTAGATCGGGAACAAAAATTAAAATTGCCTCAGTCGAGAAGGAATTTTCCCTAGCTCATATTTTTTTGTTTTTATTTGTTGTTTTTTTTTTTTTAAATTTTTGTGTTTTTTTTTATCTGTACAAAGTACGTTACGCGTATAAAGTGAACAAAAAGCTATATTAAATATAGCACATAAAAAAAATTGTCACGCGGTTGTACGTAACCTAACCCGTCAGGATCGTCACAATAATAAAGCCACTTTCCCCTTTCTCCCCTCGAGCTATATATATATATATATATATATATATATATATATATATATATATATATATATACTTATACTCCCCCCCCCCCAGCCAACCCTACTGTATTGCTTCGGTCGCGTGACGGGCCTCAGAACGCCCTTTGCCAGCTTAGTTATCCCCACCCCATCACCAGCACCCGCTTTCATTTGTAAAAAATGTTCTGAAACCTGTGACATAGATGGGCCTTTTGCAACAAGTACATGGCAACATCCATAAATTGCATTTCTGATAAACGAACCTTTAGAATCTTATAAAACAACAGAATTCAGATGATCAAAAATGTTCTTTTTGCTTTCTTTCGAAGAATTATCGGGTGTTTGTTGTTATCAGAAAGTGTACTTAATGTATAAAGCGATTATAATAAGCGGCTTTTAATTTTTTTTTATTTTTAAATAAATTTGATCTTAAATGTATGGCAAGAGAGATCACTGGCTCCTACTTATCTTAAAATCCATTACTCTTCGTAAAAAGAATAGAGCAGCATAGGTAGCCGATAATTATGAATATATAAGCACTTATAGATTTCATTTACACGTGGCCGTGGCTAATTATGCTGGTTACGGCTCCCAGACGGATTTAGAACCAGTTTGCTGTTCTTTTTTAGCCACATTGAAGAATTGAAGAACCGTGATACGGGGAAACAACTGTCTGTGGAGGAACATATATATAAATATATATATATATATATATATATATATATATATATATATATATATATATAAGAAATATTTCTTTTGTTTATTTTGTCTTTTGCTTATTATCTATGTACGTATACGTTTCGTCCTTTTTTTAATCGGGACTCGTAAGCATTGAGATATAACTATTCACTACTGGTCGCGTGATTCGAACCCCCGACTATGTTACAATTCAAATCCCGACATCTCGACCCACACGCCCACCGCTGAATAGCTTGATAAACAGTGATACCTTTAACACTTGTTCGGCGGAGGCTTGACGTTAAGAGAGCGTCCGACTTAATGAGAAATTATCATCCCTGCACTGATGAGAGCGAAAGCTGGAAACGCTAGCGTATGTAGGTAATGCTCGATATACGAGATAGAGCAATTATATAAACAAGAAACGGATGAGAATAAAAAGGTGTACAAAAGATAATACCTATTAATTAAGCAGTTGTTCAATATATATATGTGGGGGGGTGGGGGGTGTGTGTGGGGGGTGGGTGTGTGTGTGTGGGGGGGTATGTGTGTGTGTGTGTGTGTGTGTGTGCGCGCGCGTGTGTGTGTGTGTGTGTGTGTGTGTGTGTGTGTGTGTGTGTGTGTGTGTGTGTGTGTGTGTGTGTGTGTGTGTGTGTGTGTGTGTGTGTAGAAGGTGGGATCTTCAATTATGTGGTTGACATTCGACGCGTCAGGGTTGGTGTCTTCGGAGGAATAGATGGAAGACTACGAGCCGAAAGATTTTTTAAGAGCGACCTTGCAGTGAACTCGCACTTCAGACGACAAGATACAAACTAAAACCTCTTCGGCCAATATTTGTATATATATAGAAAATGCCCAGTGTTTCCGATGGTTCGGTGACGTCGTGTAGTATTCAAAAGGCTTCATTATGGCTTCTCTTTGGCGAGAATTTGATTCCAGTAAGGAAATTGGAAATGGGCGAATTTTGTGGAGTGATTTTACATAAGTTAGACAACCACCGGGTTTTTCCTTCAAAGCACAGATACTCAAAAAGATTCTCGGTCGGTCCTTCGCTCGTGGTAGGGGGAGACTGGAGGTAAGATGAGGACTTCACACGTATATGGTAAAAACATTACTTTCCAGTCATTCCATCAACACCTTCGTTTGGCGAATTAAAGGAAGGGTGTGGAGAAAATCGATAGAGAAACGAGAGAAATATCTATATTTTGATAAAAAATGAAAGTAGTTATTTTCAAACGAACAAAAAATGTATCTTATCTTTATAAAATCAGTCCCACGTTACAATATATATATATATATATATATATATATATATATATATATATATATATATATATATATATATATATATATAGTCAGTAGATATAAAAACACTTTAATATCTAAAAAATATTTATTGTTATGGATATATATATATATATATATATATATATATATATATATATATATATATATATATATATACAGGTAGTTTCAAAAGTCTTGGGAACATAACGATTTTTAATAACTCAAAAACTATTAGGAGTTGAAAAATGAAATTGGTACCGTTGGAAAGGTTAAAGTTTCAAGTTTTGTGGGGAATCTTCAAAGTTGCTCAATATGAGCACCATTCGTCACACGGCAGACATCTAGTCGATAGTCCATTTCCTGCCAAACGCGTTCCAGCATCTTGACGTCAATGGTTCCCACAACTGCCGTTACTCGAGCCTTTAGTTCGTCAATATCTCTTGGAAGGGGCGGCACATAGACTTGTTGCTTGACAAAGCCCCAAAGGAAAAAGTCACACGGGGTAAGATCTGGAGACCTAGGAGGCCAGGGCATGAGAACGTCATCACCAGATCTCCCAATCCATCTACCAGGCAGCCTTGTGTTAAGAAACTGCCTTACTCTAAGACTCCAGTGTGGTGGTGCACCATCTTGTTGAAAAATGAAGTCATCAGATTATGCTTGTTCCAACTGAGCCATTAACCAGTCTTCCAGCATGTTGAGATAGGATTCACCAGTGATAGTTGCCTCTTCAAAGAAGAACGGTCCATAGACACCTTTCTTGGAAATTGCACAAAACACGTTCACTTTTGGTGAATCTCGCTCGTGCTCAAGAAGTTCATGAGGATTCTCAGTACCCCATATGCGAGTGTTATGCTTGTTAACTTTGCCATTCAGATGGAAGGTCGCCTCATCGCTAAAAACAAGCCGGTCATCAAAGCCGTTATCTTCCAACTTCTCTTGCATTACAATGCAAAAGTCACGGCGAAGTGGCTTATCAGTGTCCTTCAATTTTTGGACCAACTTGAGCTTGTAAGGTACCATTTGCAGTCGTTTCCTTAAGACACGCCAGACAGTTGCTGGAGCAAGCTGAAGTTCCCTGCTGGCTCTTCTCACTGATTTACGGGGGCTCCGCTGAAAGGCTGTCCGAACTTGCTCAACTGCATCTTCTGAAGTTGAAGGGCGACCTGTTCGCTTACTTGGGCACAAACACCCATCTTTCACAAATTTAGCATGCCATCTGACAATGGATTTCCTTTCAGGGGCTTCTTTTTTAAATTTCCTGCGAAATGCACGCTGAACACATGTCCACGATTCAGTCTTTGCAAATTGGAGGACGCAAAATGCCTTGTCTTGTTTAGAGAACGCCATTACTGCACCTGGAAAGATAACACGAAAATCATTAGTATGACCAAAAACTTGATTAAGCAAGCTTTAAAATGGCACCAGTTTCATTTTTCTACCTGGAATAGTTCATAAGATATACGCATTTGTAATGTTCCCAAGACTTTTGAAACACCCTGTATATATATATATATATATATATATATATATATATATATATATATATATATATATATATATATATATATATATATACATTGCAACCTCTTCTAACCGGATTACTTGGGCCATTAATGGTTTGACTTATCCAAAATTCAAATGATTTTACAATTGTTTGAAGCCAATCTTTCCTGAATTTACCGCTTTTGAACCTGCTGTTACAATTTTCATGACGCCTTCAACGGTGAAATTTTTCATATATTTTCAATATCTTCTTTTTGTATTGGACATTTTTTATACTTTCTATATTTGTATTTATCTTATATTATATCTATATCTTTTCAAATTATGGATTTTGGTAATTTCATTCTTTGAAAAGCCATGGCTTAAGGAAGGAAAAATAAATTTATTTTATTTGGAACACTTTGTTTTGAGCAAATGAGGACGTGATAGATATTGTATTTTTACAATCTTTATTCTCTTCTTTTACCTGTCTATACACACACACACACACACACACACACACACACACACACATATATATATATATATATATATATATATATATATATATATATATATATAAAGTGGCGTAGTTTTGTTATTGTTTTTACTGGCGATAGAAACAGCGATGCTTTTAGTATTTTCCACTTCCTAAGGGATAAAGAATATTGCATTAGACCGCTCTTAATAGAATATGCCATTATTTTTATTATATATATATATATATATATATATATATATATATATATATAATAATATTGTTGTTTTCTTTTTTACGTACATAAAACTAATAACTGTTCTTCTTTTTGCTATATTTGTCACTTTTTTATGTAATTTGTTATTTTTTTCTTCCTTTCTGCTTTTCTTTTTTAGTATTTTGTTATTGTGAGCCTTAATTATCATTTCTAGGTTTTCATAGCAGAAGAAGAACAAAAATATAAACACTACAAATAGAAATAAACAAAACCCTAATAGTAATCACCCGAATAGAAATGAAAATCTTAGCAATGAAAAGAAAAGATGTAACTGCATAAATAGTACACTTTGTCGACTACAAAATAAATGCAAAACCAAAGGTATTCTTTACCAAGCCACAATATTTGCCAAGGAAAGACGGAAGAACAAGAAGTACTACGTGGGTATGACATCCCATGATTTCAAAACCAGATATTATGACCACAAAAGCACATTTAGAAACAGAGAACGTCGAATTAAAACAGCACTAGCAAACCACTATTGGGAGCTCAAAGAAAATGGACGCTCACCAATAATTGAATGGAAAATAATACAACAGGTCAGTACATGTAGAAATTTAGACGACCCGTATAGATTATGTCTGAATGAAAAAATTTGAAATTCTAAACTTTAAAGACTCCCAAAATCTATTAAACTTTAGAAGTGAAATAGCAAACAGCTGCCTGCGCAGAAATAAATTTACCTTAGGCTAACAATACATAAATGAATAAATAAATAAACAAATAAGTAAAAAAAACAAAAAACTAAACTAAACTAAAAACCTAACAATTTAAAAACTAAAACCGAAAATAGAAATACAAGGAACCGCGTGTTGGAGTAGGTTCACTCATTGTATTGAGACAACAAAGAAGCGGGATATGGGCCACTTTATATGAAAACAGAACAATAGAACAATAGAACGGGATATAGGAAGTAGTACTAACCGGACTTTTGTTCGTGGAAAGCCCAACGATTGGCTGAGGGAACGGCAAAGAATCTGATTGATTAACTAGCCAGTCGTGTATATAAAAACACCCGGCAAAAATAATTCCATGCATTTTAGTCTGAAGATTCCCCCGGGGATGAAACACGGGAGCCTCTGTATAGCTTAATTGCCATAAATATATTTTCATAGCTTACTATCTAGCTCTACTTACGTATCGAGCACTGTTTAAGTAAATACTGAAAATTGATGCATAAAAAATTATATATATATATATATATATATATATATATATTCTTTAGATATTGTTCGTTCTTTTTTTTAAGCATTGAATGAAAATGTAATAAAAATGACGTTAGAAGCCCTTTTAACAATGCGTGAAAGATTTTTTTATTTTTTTCCAATTAATTTCGAAGGATACAACCTCCATCATCAGAGATATATTTAACTTTTTTTTTAAAATAAAATAAACAAACTTTACTTTTATTTATAAGTAAGACGTCTTGTGTTGGTGTGACGATCTCCGCCAAGATGTAATAGACGGAAGTGAAAATAAGAACGAAGAAGCCAGAGCATGACGGGAGTTAAAAGGGCTTCTAACGTAATTTTTATTACATTTTCATTCAATGCTTAAAAAAAAGAACGAACAATATCTAAAGAATTATAACTCTCGGCATGCTCTGGCTTCTTCGTTCTTATTTTCACTTCCGCCTATTAGATCTTGGCGGAGAGCGTCACACCAACACAAGACGTCTTACTTATAAACAAAAGTAAAGTTTGTTTATTTTATAAAAAAAAAAAGTTAAATATATCTCTGATGATGGAGGTTGTATCCTTCGAAATTAATTGAAAAAAAAAGAAATAAATAAATAAATCTTTCACGCATTGTTAAAAGGGCGTCTAATGTCATTTTTATTACATTTTCATTCAATGCTTTAAAAAAAAATGAACAATATCTAAAGAATTATAACTCCCGGCATGCTCTGGCTTCTTCGTTCTTATTTTCACTTCCGCCTATTACATCTTGGCGGAGAGCGTCATACCAACACAAGACGTCTTACTTATAAACAAAAGTAAAGTTTGTTTATTTCATTAAAAAAAGTTAAATATAGCTCTGATGATGGAGGTTGTATCCTTCGAAATTAATTGGAAAAAAAAGAAAAAAGAAATAAATCTTTCACGCATTGTTAAAAGGGCTTCAAACGTCATTTATATATATATATATATATATATATATATATATATATATATATATATATATATATATATATATATATATATATATATAGACTTGGAAGTTTCTCAACCATTGAAACTAAAAAAAAAATTAATTTAAAAAAACCCTTAAGTCCCAAGTCGTTAAGTGGAAAATCACTCATGTAAGTCAATTTAGTTTTTACAGTTATTATATTAGTTTGCTTCTAACATTATTTAAGGGATCATCAGTTGTTTACCATGAAAAACTGTTTCGGGAATTTAGAAACAAGACAGTATTTAATTTCATGGCTTCCCAGCAGAGTTGATCAGACCACACTTCCCTTAAAAGGCAAAAACATAAAGGTTCCGTATACTAAATCTAAGTTTTGTTCCGTATAAATGTTTTGCTAACTTATATTAGTTATTTATATATATATATATATATATATATAAATAAATAAATTTAATATATATATATATATATATATATATATATATATATATATATATATATATATATATATATATATATATATATATATATGAAGCAATCCAACAAAAGATATAAGCGTCAACTAATATCTTATAATTAGTGAAACATCCGGATAAAAAACTGAAGCTCAATATACTGGATAGAGCATTAATATTATAATATAAAATGAAGTAATAAAATAAGGTGTCAATCAAATTTTATTAGAATTCAAAGTTCATGCAAAGCATCCTTAAGTCCTTAGCTCATGAGTTTTCAAAGATAATTCTTCTCTTCAGATGACCATTACCGCAGTTATACTACTACAGGCAATAAAATTACGCTTTGAAAATATATAAAATTATATACACAAATATATAAAAATACATAACATCAAACATATCAATCCAAAAACATACTTTTGTTGAATCCATACAGTCCATCCAGGTCATACAAGTTGAGAAGCATAATCAGGAAGGACATTACTCCAAGATACAAACAGCAGTCCAAATATGTGAAATTGAAGGGGCCGGCAAAGTTATCAAGTCGCGAAATGTGTCCATATTCAATGTTAATGATAAATAAATCAATCAAAATAATACAAAAAGTCCAATCAAAGTTCCGAGATCCCAACATGTGCAACTCTAATCAAATCCAAATTCGTTGTTTAATTAGAAAACCCGCTAAATCCGAATTGAGCAAAATAAGACGGACTCCCATCACATTTGTGTATATAATTTTATATATTTTCAAAGCGTAATTTTATTGCCTGTAGTAGTATAACTGCGGTAATGGTCCTCTGAAGAGAAGAATTATCTTTGAAAACTCATGAGCTAAGGACTTAAGGATGCTTTGCATGAACTTTGAATTCTAATAAAATTTGATTGACACCTTATTTTATTACTTCATTTTATATTATAATATATATATATATATATATATATATATATATATATATATATATATATATATATATATATATATATATAAAATTCCTCCTTACCTGTGTTGTTCGTTTGTCTAATAAAATTCATCCGTTACTCACAAAAATATTGCTGCATTTTAAAGTGTTTAGACGAATCCATTACACTACTTTTTAGGTGATTAATGTATTCTTAGTTTTAATTTTATACTAAAAATATAAAAACATATCAACATATCAAAATATTTTTTTTTAAATAAAAATTTAAAAAAATTTAAATTATATATATATACATATATATACTTTTAGTCCTGTTTTTTATAAATACTAAGGTTCCTTGCCCACTCACAACGTATATAAGCTTAACTGCCAATTTTTTCTCTTTATTCTTCTTTTTTAACTCACAGCGTTTCCAATTGGCATTAATAAGCTAACCGTCTATTCTTTATCTCTTTCTTCTTCTTCTTTTTTAACTCACAGCGTTTCCAATTGGCGTTCATAAGCTAACCGTCTATTTTTTATCTCTTTCTTCTTCTTCTTCTTCTTCTTCTTCTTCTCCTTCTTCTTCTTCTTCTTTTAACTCACAGCGTTTCCAATTAGCGTTCATGAGCTAACCGTCTATTTTTTATATCTTTCTTCTTCTTCTTCTTCTTCTTCTTCTTCTTCTTCTTCTTTTTCTTCTTTTTTAACTCACAGCGTTTCCAATCGGCGTTATAAGCTAACTGTCGATTTTTTCTCTTTCTTCTTCTTCTTTTTTAACTTTTTAAAAACATTTCTTTCTTTCTTTATCCCTTTCTACTTTCTACAAATAAATCAAAATATAATAATGTCAATCAAAAAGATTAACACATATTTTTTAATTAACATTTATATTCCATGCGCATGTATAAAAAAATATATATAAAAAAAATATATATATATATATATATATATATATATATATATATATATATATATATATATATATATAATGTATACGTATGTGTATATATACAATCTTTAGCACATGCATGCGGGTATGAACTGGACATTGTAATATAATATAATATAGTAGAGAACGTGATTATTTTTTAGTTACTTTTCTTGATTTATTAATAGAACCCATTGTAGAAATGTATATATATATATATTAGGGTAAGTCGATTTTACACTTTTTTTTAAATATTAAAAAAAGGCACGTACCGAAAGTTGTATATAGACCTATTAAATACTCATGCAAAAAATTAGATCAAAAACTTCAGCGGTTTTTTGAGCGTTTGGTATCAAAGATCGTAGCCAAGAATATACTGAAAATTCCTCGTTTTTGCAAGATTTGCTTGAATACTGGTGTGAAAACCAAATAAATTGTGCATTTAAAATCAGGGAATGTCCTTTTATTTTATAAAAATGATATTAATTAAAGAAATCTTCAAATTGAAAATTTGCCCCCCCCCCCCTTATTTTCAGTATCTGCTTTTGTAAACTACCTTTTAACGTTATGAATTAAACAGTAATATTTGAATACCTAAAAAAATGATTTTTTTCTGTTATAAGTGAAAATATAACAAGCAAAGAAATAAGGAAAAACCTAACACTATTTTAATGGAGCTTAATATTGAGAGTCAAATTGCTCCATATAAGACCCCTTAGACAAAAATGCTGGTCTCAATTTCTGACTCAAAACTTTGGCTGTAATGTGTTGATGCCTTGCTTCAAAACCATATACAGTTTGTGAAGCTTCTGTTATTAACTTAACTGCCCGTTCCACGCCCTGAGAATGCCAAAAATGCAGTATAATTTTAAATCTATTAATTGTGTCCAATGTGTGGCATTAAAATTAATAGGTGGTATTCTTTTTAATCTTTTTCTGGTTGACTCCTCATATAGTATAGCCTTGATACTGTTCTCACTGTGGAATTCATGCAAAACATCCACCACTTGATCTGCATGAACAGCACCTGTTGCACCACTATTAGGAAGAACTCTGTGACAGATATTTACTTTCACATGGTGTTTCTTTTGTAAAAGTTAAATGGTGTTCTGGTCCCTTAGTTTTTTTCATAATTCTTCTGTCTATTTTCATCCACAATTTCCTTATACATCAATGTGTCCTTATCCATTCTCCCATCAACTCCAATACATATAATATTTTAGGTGGGGTAAAAAACCCTGGCTGAAATAGTTTTATTTGTCTACCTCCAACAATGTAAGATGTGACACAAGATCATGAAAGTGGGATTAGATAAGCCTGCGCTATAGAGGTGAGCACTCTGGCCATTAAAAAATTGACTGGGCAGCCCCGTCGGCATTCCCCCATTCCCTTGTAGGGGCGTCTCAGACAGTTAGCAATAAACTTACTCCTCCCCAAAGAGGGAAGGCAAAGCCTGGGAAGGTGCACCTCCTAGAATTGCACAGGACGGACAAGCCACAATAGACGGGCGTAAATCCAGACCCAAAGGCCCGGACGATACCGATTTATTTGGTGGGGTAAAAACCCCTGGCTGAACTAGATTTTATTTATCTACCTCCAACAAGGTAAGATTGACACAAGGTCAGGAAAGTGGGATGAGAAAGCCAGTGCTCGAGAGGTGAGCACTCTGGCAATTTAAAAATTGCCTGGGCAGCTCCGTCGGCATTCCCCGGTAGGGCCGTTTCAGACAGTAAGCAATAAACTTACTCCTCCCCAAAGAGGGAAGGCAAAACCTGGGAGGTGCACCTCCTAGAACTGCACAGGACGGACAAGCCCCAATAGACAGGCGTGAAACCAGACCCAAAGACCCGGACGATACCGGTTTATTTGGTGGGGTAAAAACCCCTGGCTGAACTAGTTTTTATTTATCTAACTCCCACAAGGTAAGGTGTGACAAAAGGTCGGGAAAATGGGATTAGATAAGCCAGCGCTCGACAATTCAATATATATTTGTGATAACAGAATCAACACGTGAATTCAAATTCGCTCGTTGAATTTTCAACCGGTGAATACCATAAAAAATATCCAATAAATAAAACGCCTATGTAAATAAATAATTATTTATATATAAAATTAAATATTATAGTGTGTTTTATTCCTTTTTAATTTGAATATGTACATTTAATTTCTTAAGAAAAGGAATAATAAACTTTAAAATATTTATTATTAAGTAATGTATTACTTTTTTTTGTTAAAACCCGGGTTTAATTTAAGGCGACACATCTGCCGGTGAAATCTAGGCTGTGAGAAAAAATCTCGATTTATTTGATCTTAAAGTTGCAATGCTCAAATAAATACAAAGTTTTGAAGAAAAATATTTCTTGTGGTAACTTTTGACATTATTTGGCAACTTTCTTCGAGTGCGATAATTTACAGTTTCAAAATCGACCTCCCCTAATATATATATAGTTTGTAAATTAATCGTGCTTAAATGTCGCAAAACTTTAATTCCGTATTGACGTTATAACCAATTAAGTTTTCTTATAATTTCCTATATAAATCGAAATCTTCGTCCTGAATTTTCGTCTTTTTATTTCTAATCGTAAATAATTAATCGTGAACGCTCGAATCTTTACCAATTTGTAAATAAACCGTTTTTAAATGTCGCTAAACTTTAATTCCGTAGTGTAAATCATCTCGAATCTTGACGTTATACAAATTAAATTTTTAATATGTTCTAATCTAAACCGAAATCTTCGTCCTACATTTTCGTCTTTTAATTTTTAATCGTAAATAATTAAACGTAGTTTTTAATCGTGAACGCTCGAATCTTTCATCATATATTTTACCCATAAAGCTCACATTCGAAATTTTAAATGAGATGATTTATTTGTTTAAATAGCAAAAAAGAATTCTTTTATATATATTTTTATATTTTTATATTTCTGCATATATTAAAAAATTAATCTTACTTCTGTCACCCCTCCTCGATTATTTTAACATTTACCTCCTTTTTACATAGACCAATCAAAAAAGTGAATTTATCTTTTTAAGACGATCAATTTCTCTCATTATTTGTTTTTTTTTGACGTGGTTGTTTATACATCTGAGGAGACCTAATTAAAGGGGTCGAAATAAGTTATTATGTGTACAACCTTAATGTGTGTATAGTTTTTCTTTTTATAATTCTGTTTTGCTCTGTTTAAATTACATTGAGCTCTGTTATTCAGATTCTCAACACAAAATTGAAATCTACACACTATATATATATATATATATATATATATATATATATATATATATATATATATATATATAATAAGTTTACCTCCCTTTATAAGATAATTTAATTTAATAAGAGTTATGTACCCTTAACCATACGGCCTTTATTTATAATTTTATATTTTATTTTTTATATTTTATTTTAATTTCTCTTTTCTTTCCTTCTTCTTTGTTCCCCTTCTTTTTCTCTTTCCTCACTTCTAAATATAGAAACTCCCACATAACGGCTTTCGCTTCAAAATTCCACCTGATTAAGCGTCTCCTCGCCTTTTCATTTAAAATTTTCTGAGCATAGTGTTTCATAACGGGTAAAGACTGATCACAGATTTTTTTGAAGAAATTCCATTATTTACCATTTCAGGCTGTGCTGACGAAGACGGGATTGGGTTCCAACCTTTTTCCTGTCAGAAACCGCCGGTCCACATGTCTGATTAAAATCTGTATTTATAAATGAATAATATATATATATATATATATATCCCTCTAATTCTCTCTGGATATACTTACTTCGTGTGCGGAATTGAGAAACCCAGACTCACAGTAAACTATAATGATGATTTGCTGGAAGTGATGTCTACATTACGACCTGTATATTATTAAATTATTGTTAAAAATAATGAATGTATTATAATTTCTTTTAAACCCTCTAAAATCAATATCATGTTATATAAACTGACACCGGTGCATAGAAATACTGTCACTTCAAAAATAAAATATTGATCAGACTAAATATAAAACTCGATAAAAATCAGTTGGAAGTGACATTTTTAAGAACATTGTCGTAAAAAGAGCAGATCCTTTTATCAACACTATTTAAATATCTAGTTTGTAGGAATAATGCTATCAATAACGAAAGTCTGCAGACAAACTTTACTTTATTATATAGAAAGTAATATATATATATATATATATATATATATATATATATATATATATATATATATATATATATATATTGTTATTCTTTATTATCTATGTACGTATACGTTTCGCCCTTAAACCGGGACTCATCAGCATAGAGATATGACTATTCACTACCGGTCATGCGATTCGAAACCCTGGATTACAAGTATTTTTCAACTCAAATCCAACGTCGCTAACCGCTCGGGCAATTCTGAATAGCTGATAAACAATGATAATTTAAACATTTTTTTAAAGCCGCTTGACGTCCAGGCATTCTACTTCTATTAGGGGAGGAATAATGCATTATAAAGCAAGTGACGTCATGCTGTGTTAGTACTACCATTATAGTGCTCTACTTTTTTTACAAGGAGCGACAAATATAAATATTTGTTATTGTTTATTATCTATGTACGTATACGTACATATATATATATATATATATATATATATATATATATATATATATATATATATATATATATATATATATATATATATATACATTTAGGCAGCATTTTCTCTGTAATACAAGTCTTGTTGAATATGGACAACTTATGTATGAATATCCTTGTGTGGGTCATTTCCATTTGCTGATTCAAGGTCTTTGTTTCGGTGGGGAATTGGCTGATGAATCTGCCATAACTGTAGGTTTATCAAATACTTTCAGGCCCATCAAGGTACATCTTCAGGGGAATCAGGTAATGCCAAAAATAATAAGTAGTTTTGGCGGGAATTACATTATTAATACGGAACTATAGCTAGAACTATTAACATTTTAGAATGTTATCACTAGTGTTAAAATTAATTCTGTTAATGGCTGTTTTTTTGTGGTTTGATGTATAACGCTTCTAATATATAGAGTTTTTGTTTATTATTTGTGTGTTCTAATATTGTTGTGTTTTCGAAATTGAGAGCGGGGCGGGTAAGAATGCTAGTATGTAAAGTGCTCAGCTATGGCGCTTGTAGGGGATAAATGCATTGTTCATCTTCTAGAAAAAGTTGTAGTAGTCAAGCCAACGTATATGTGTTTTTCGCTGTCGGAGACAGTCTCTCAATGTGCATTTAAACTCATATACGGATGGGCCTGAAAGTACTTGGGATACCTACTGTTATGGCAGATTCATCAGCCAATTCCCCACCGAAACAAAAACCCTATATATATATATATATATATATATATATATATATATATATATATATATATATATATATATATATATATATATATATATATATATATATATATATATATACTCACACATGATCTATACCTTATTAACCTCATTCCCCCGAAGATGAATCCAGATGGGTCCGAAAGTACTTGGGAGACAAATCCAAACTATGGCAAATTCATCAGCCAATTCCCCTCTGAAACTAAGATCCCGATTCGGACTATTGAAAGGATCTGCCAAAGGATATCTAGACATGAGTTGTCTCTTATATTCAACAGTACAAGAGAAGATGCTGCCTATATATATATATATATATATATATATATATATATATATATATATATATATATATATATATATATATATATAAAAACATTGAAAGGATACAATGTATTTAACACCCCACAAATCAAATAATACGTATAATTCGGATATTTGGGGGCTGTTAGTTAATGTATAATCGAAACACGTACTAATGTTATGTTTATTAATATTTGTGTAAGGTCTTCAGTAGTGGGCGGAGCGATACATGTTAGTTTTGTGAACGCAGTATTTCTATTATTTTCCGGTTAATGTGTAGGAAAGTATCTTATTAAATTTTGTCACAAATTGAATGCATATGAATATGAATTTTTTTAAATTTAAATGATTTAACATTTATTAAACTAATACTAAAGACACATTATTTCCGTGGAAGGCAGGCTTTGGCCGACCCCATAACATTTTGAGTTGCTATCAAAAGCGGGTTTATATAATTTTATATTATAACATTTTAACTATGGAGACCAAAGCAAATAATAAGGAGGTCTACAGAGCACTGTTGAAATCATCCTTTCCTGGGGAAGCAGACTTTGATCCACTCAGTGACAATATGATGCTGCTGATAAAGTCCTCTGTATATATGTTATTCTAACAATATTTTAAGTATTATAACGAAAAACAAAAGTACAGAGGCCTCCAGAGAGCTGCAAAAAGTATTCATTCCGACAAACCTAGTGAAAATTTTTGCTGTTGAAAGTCAGTATATATGGGGGGGGTCGTACATTTGAAAGAAATTGACACAAAATAAAGTCAAGGAAACCTCCAGAGCGCTGCCGAGACAATCTTTTCCAGCGAAAGTTTTCAGGTGAAAGCAAGCTTAGGTGTATCATGTAAATATATGTTGTTGTTTTTAAGGAATCCAACGTATAAACAATTGTTCTTACAATATTCAAATTGAGGTGACACAAATGGAAACTTAGGAGGCCTCCAGAGCTCTGCTGAATCATCCATTCCTAGCAAAGTGTGTCTGGGACTACCCATTAAAACTATGTGGTTGCTGTTAAAATCAATTGTATATATTTTTTTATTTAAACATTTTGAGTACAGTGATTCAAAATAAAAGTAAAGAGGCCTCCAGGGCGTTGCCAAAACTTTCCCATCAGGGTAGCCCCATGTAAATATGTGGTTGCTGTTAGTAGCTACTGTATATATAGAGTGTATCAGTAAAATGTTGTTTTTTTTATATCTTGAACGTTTACATTATCCATTGGATTGTTTTTATCATTCATTCATTCATTGTAATGGTTTTCATGGTAGAAAAAATCCCATCTAATCCTGCTTATAATAGGGGTGGGACGTAATGGGTGAAAATTTCAGATTCATGCGAGTAGTATTTTTTGTGTTCATTTATACATAAATAACACTAAACAATCAAACATTTTGAAAATTTTGCAAAATTCAGAAGGTGCAGGCCAAAAATAGCCGTTAGGGCTCCACGGGACTCAAAATCCATCATTTTTCGGTGAAAAAGTGGTTTCATGCGACATTACAGGTCCTAAAACATCCTCAAAAGCTATGAATGGATATAGATGGTTAAATCTGATATAGTACTTTAATTTGTGACCATTTTCAGGCTGTGAAAGGGTTTTCATGAATGTAAAATAGCCAAAAACTAGTGGCCTGCACCTTCTGAATTTTGCAAAATTTTCAAAATGTTTGATTGTTTAGTGTTATTTATGTATAAATGAACACAAAAAAATACTACTCGCATGAATCTGAAATTTTCACCCATTACGTCCCACTCCTACTGATAAAGAAAATACTGTGGCTCATGGGAAATAAACGGCATGGATAGAAAAAATCCCATCTAATCCTGCTTATAAAGATGTTGATGCTCTAGAAAAGCCATTAACATTGTATCCAATAACATTATTATAGAAAGCAGGATATAAATAATTAAAAAAACAGAAATTACCTAACGACACGAATAAAACTAAAGCTTAATAAAACATTACACCAATTCAAAACAAAATAGGAAATCAGAAAATTAATCAAAAATTAAATGACCAATTAGAAAATAGAAAAATGAGAAAAGAAAATAGGACAGATTTTACATTTTCAGTAGGTTTCCTAGCAAATATTCCAAGAAGTTTTTATTATTCATGTGCGAAATATTTTGAATCTCCCATGAATACAGTAATGTTATGAATAAAAACAACTTACTAGTACTTAGAAAGATTATATGCGGTTTTATATGCCATTACCATGGTTTCACGCGCTCTTGCGACAGTCAGATGACGTAATGCACGAATTTGAAGTAAAATTCACGCTTTAATATAATTATTCGATCCACATCTTTTGGCTAAGATCAAAGTGTAGTATCTGTTCCGATGGATACTGCACGCCTGTCCTGTGCAGTTCTAGGAGGTCCACCTTCCCAGGCTTCGCCTCCCCTCTTTGGGGAGGAGTAAGTTTATTGCTTACTGTCTGAGGCGCCCCTACCGGGGAATGCCGACGGGGCTGCCCAGGCAATTTTTAAATGGCCAGAGTGCTCACCTCTCGAGCGCTGGCTTTTAACCCCACTTGCTCGACCCGAGCTTGGGTCACATCTTACTTGTGGGAGTAAGATAAAACTGGCCTTGTGCCTAACTCCTAGCGAAGGAGTAAATAAATATCCTATTGAGAGTCGAATAATTATAATAAAGTGTTAATTTCACGTTAAATTCGTGTATTCCGCCATCTGACGATCGCAAGACGGCGTGAAACAGTTTTAATGTTATATTTAAAAAACATATTATATATACTTGATTCATATTCTCTTCATTAAGAAGATATTTTGTTATTTTCTTCTTTCTTCTTTTAGTCTTTGTTTTTGTTTTCGTTCTTTTTTCATTCATTATTTCACATCCTTGGTCTAATTTTTCGTGTCTGTCAGTCTTTTCTTTTCCGTTGCTTATTCACTTAGTTGTTAATTTTTAGCTTTTTTCGTGCAGTCTTTTTCTTTGTTTCATATCAATTTATTTTTTTATTATTTGACGGTTCTTTTTTCTGTTTCTGTTTCTGTTAGTCTTTCTTACATGTCCTTCTTTCATTCATTTATTCTTTTCATTTTTTTCTTTTCGTTTTCTATTCCCTATTCTTTTATATCTTTGTCTTTTTTATATTTATTTTTTTATACTGTAATCTTACAATTCTTCTCCTTTTTTCTTCTGCCTTTATTTATTTAATTCATTTATTCTTTTTATTTCTTTTCGTTTATTTATTTCTCACTTTTTTATCTTTGTTTTTCTTTCTATTAATTCTTTCTTTTCATTTTTATACAGTAATCTTACAATTCTTCTCCTTTTTTCTTCTGCCTTTATTTATTTCATTCATTTATTCTTTTTATTTCTTTTCGTTTATTTATTTCTCACTTTTTTATCTTTGTTTTTCTTTCTATTAATTCTTTCTTTTCATTTTTATACTGTAATCTTACAATTCTTCTCCCTTTTCTTCTGCCTTTATTTCTTGTATTCGTTTTTTCTTTTCATTTCTTTTCAATACTTTCTATTCTTCCTTCCTTTTTGCTACATCTTTCTATCTTTTTTATTTTTACTTCTTTTATTCAATTTTTATTTATTTTATTATCGTTTTATCTCTTTTTTTCTACACTTTTCTGACTTTTTCTTTCTTTTCCTCCTTTTTATATTTTCATGTCTTCTCCATTTTTATTATTCCTCCCTTTCTCTGTATGTTTCTATCTTCGTTTATTTTGTTTCATTCATTTTTTTTCATTAATTTTTTTTCTTTCTATTCTTTTCGGCTTTTTGTATCTTTCTTTCTTTTCCATTTTTCATTTGTTTATATATTTTCATTTCTTTGCATGCCATTCTTATTTTCTCTCTTTGGTTCATTCTCAACTTTTATTCATTTAATTTTCTTCTTATTATTATTTTAATGTCTCTTCATCTCTTCCACTCTTCCTTTCTTTTTTTTAATGGAAATCGCCCCAGACGCGGCATGAAGCCACTTAATGTAAGAAGCTAACGTGTTCTTTCTTCCTATTAATTTCTTAATTCTCCAGCCATACTTAATTTTTATCTTTGTTTTTTTCTTTTTCCTTAAGTCTTTCTTTTCATTTCTTTTATTTATTCCCAGTATTTCTGTTTATTTATGTATTTCTTTTCTTTCTTCAACCAATTCTTTCTTTTTTATCCTCTTTCTTTCTCGCTATCTTTTCCTTTCTTTATATTTATTCTATTCTTGCTTTCGTTTTTTGTTTCTTACTGTTGTCTCTTTTTATTCAATCTTCCAGTGTCTTTTTTATAAACATCATGTATACCATCTCTCTCTATCGCTCTATAACCCTCTCTCCCTCTCTTTCCCTTTCTCCCTTTCTCATTCTATATCTCCCTCTCTCTCTCTCTCTCTCACTCTTTCTTTTTCACTCTCTCTCTCACTCGTTCGATCGCTCTCGCTCTCGCTCTCTCTCTCTCTCTTACTCTCTTTCTCTCTATCTCTAGCCCTCTCTTTTTCTCTCCCTCCCCCCTCTCTCTCTCTTAAGACGAATGTATTATGATTCATTGCTGACACACTGAACAATAATCACATGGTTAGCGTGATAAAACGCCTTACGTTTAGGGTTAGGATCCGAGTTAAGGGAATCATCGCAGGCGAGTATGATGTTCTACTGCATGTCGACAGCAATAAACGTCAAGTTCACATCGATGACAGTAAACTATAACAGGATTTTTCTTAATGATTCTAATGTTTTCTTTTGCATTTTAATTCATTTTATACAGGTATGATGTTTTGAAAGAAAAACATGTCATACATGAGGCAGAAGAACACTGACAAAATATCACAGAAATTATTATTCCATTTATTTTCTGAGTTGAGTTAAGGAAAGAAAAAAAAGAAGACACCCCTCAACGTTTCTCCTTATCTCTCTCTCTTACTCGCCTCCTCTCTCTCTTTCTCACCTCTCTCTCTCTCTCGCTCTCTCTCTCTCTCTCTCTCTCTCTCTCTCTATATATATATATATATATATATATATATATATATATATATATATATATATATATATAAAGAATATGAAAATAAAGATATAATGTATACCTTTAAAGTAGAACTTATCATGAAAAATTGATGCTCGGTATACGAGATAGATCAATTATATGAACAAGCAAAAGATGAGAATAAATATTGTATACTTAATAGATGTTGTATTTTATACAATATTTATTCTCATCTTTTGCTTGTTTATATATATATATATATATATATATATATATATATATATATATATATATATATATATATATAAAGAAATTTCAAATATATCTACTAACGACGCTTCTAAAACTGTAGTAACACTTATATTATTCATCTCTGGCCAACCAGGGCATTCACTACAATATCGGACATATATAAAAAAAAATAAAAAAA
>OY744550.1:31030256-31047756 GCA_963556195.1 Sepiola atlantica
ATAACCAGCCAGTAGACACCAATTAAGCAAGGTATAACACAACATTATTTTCTTATCAACCTAATACATACGCTCTATCTCTATTTATATAAAGTTAAGTATGTGTATATGTTTATATATTTCTATGTACAGTAGTCACTCCTAAAATAAGTAACCGATTATTATGCATTTTGGAACACGGCTGCTAGGCGTAACAGTAGGAAATGTGGGCTATATTTAGTTGTATGCAAATAAGGCAAAGGTGGGATGGAAACTCTTCATGAAAATTCAGATACCTACGATTTGGGTGAAAATTTTAACAATACCTATATATTAAACATTTTAACACTTCCTGGGATTTAGACATCAATTAAATATTCCTCCAACTTCAGTTTCTTTGAAGTAGGTTTTTAGGGCGATCAGATGAACAGACAATTCAAATATTTCAGATTCATATTGAATTTTATTCATAATCATTAGATACCAATTAGACAAGATTTTATGAATTAAAATTTCTTCTTAAGATTCTTTAAGATTAAGCCTTAAATTATAGATATTTTCTAGGATCAAAATCATATTTTTTAATGGAAATCGCTCCAGACAAAGCATGAAGCCACTTTATGTAAGGAACTAACAAGAACAAATATGATTATCGCAAAGACAGGAGATGCCTATTGGCCTTAGTCTTGAAAAGACCAAGGCTATAGGTAGAAGGAAAACAGTCAGCAGAAAGAGAGTTTCACAAGCTTGCGGTTCTTAGAAAAAAGCTACTAGAATCAAAAGCTGTATCACAATGAGGTATCAAACCAGCGAATTGATAGAGACCACTAGACCGACGAGTCAAACGAGCTGGAACAAAAGAAGCAGGGAATAGACTACATAATTCTAAAGAACACATGCCATGATAGTATTTATAGAAAAGACTGAGACTAGCAACATCACGTCGATGAGAAAGGAGGTGCAGAGAAGAAGAAAGGGTAGGGCCAATCAAATTACAGAAACGTTTCTGCACCTTATCAAGAACCCTCAAATGGGAGAGAGATTCACCAGCCCAAATATGAAAACAGTACTCACTACATGATCTGATTAATGATTTGTAGAGATAGAGAATAGTTTCAGGTGTGATAAAGTGTTTGGAGCGATAGAATGAACCGACTTACGAGATACTTTAATGTATGAACTCCAGAAAGATTTGATGAGAAAGAAAGACCAATATGTTTCAGAGTCGATTTCTCCTCAAGGGCAGAGCCATCCATAAGAATCTCAGGAAGAAAAGGGACACGCCTACGATTGAAAGTAACAAGCTGAGTCTTAACTGGATTAAATGAAACAAGCGATTTCGTACCCCAATCTACAACTGAATTCAGATCAACTTCTAAATCAGCTGCATATGTCAACTGATCCGAGGGAGATGGGCGAGAAGCAACACCAGAATAGAGAGTGGTATCATCAGCATAGATGTTAATTTTCTGAACAATATTCTCTGGAAGATCATTTATATGGAAAAGAAACAATGTTGGGCCTAGAATATCCCCCTGAAGCACACCAGCATTGATAGGAAAAGAGAATAGATTTGGGAGGATAAGGATCATAGCCATAAGGTTTAGTAACATTATATGTTGAGTTTAATATTTGTAAAGGAGCATAAACGCATAGCTAGGTTTTTATTGGTCTGCCATTTCTTTTTCCTTGCGGATGAGATTCTTGCAAAGAGTGTGGCTAATCCATCTACAACATATTTGTATGATCTCTTCCTCTATCGATCGCTACGCTGTTCTTTGACATAGTTCCCTGTTGCCGAGGAAAATTTGCCATAGAATTCTGAGAATTCTCCAGTGACACGGGTGGATAAATGTCTACATGTTCCGCATGTTTTTTTTTCCGTATAGTAGATACTGGTGGTTGAATGTCCGAGACTCACAAGACATTATTTAACTGGTGTAAAGAAAATCATTGATTGGGCAAAGCGAAAGCAATCTGGAAGTCAAATCCTCCTACCAAGATGAAACGTGACTTCCTTGAAGCAATTATTACATCAGTTCTTGTATATGGAATTAGCACCTGGACTTTGACCAAAGGTTTGGAGAAGAAAATTGACAGTGCGTACACCAGTATGCTAAGAGCTGCACTTAACATTTCATGGGGGCAGCAGCTCACGAGAAAACAACTGTACGGACACTTCCCACGGATTTCAGCCTTGATCGGAGAAAGAACCAAATTTGCTGGACACTGCTGGAGGACTACGGATAAAATTGTTAATGATGTCCAGTTGTGGATGCCAAAACAAGGATGTGGTTGGGTAAGAAGAACGCACATAGCGACTAGCAAAGGACTTACAATGCACCTATGAAGACCTACCAGGTGTGATAGAGGATAAAGCGGGATGGCGTGAGAGAATCAGGAGGAACCGTGATACTACCATGATGATGATGATGATGATGATGATGATGATGATGATGATTCACTAATTCAAGCATTTACTTCTGAGTCGATCCCTTCCTGCTTATCAGTGTGTCTGTCGAAATTAGTAAAGCCCCCCCCTCATCCAATGCCTCCTTCCAGTGCGATGTATGTACAATTGTGTGCATTCTTCCCGCCCACTTTGTTCTTTCCTCTGTAGATATTGAGGATATGACATGCTTCTATTTATCTTCCTCCCACAAGGTAAGATCTGACACAAGGTCGGGAAAGTGGGAAAGAACCAGCGCTCGAGAATTTGAGCACTTTGGCTTTTTAAAAATTGCCTGGGCAGCCCCGTCGGCATTCCTCAGACAGTAAGCAATAAACTTACTCCTCCCCAAAGAGGGGAGGCAAAGCCTGGGAGGGTGCACCTCCTAGAACTGCACAGGACCGACAACCCCCAATAGACTGGCGTAAAACCAGACCCAAAAACTCGGACAATACCGGTTTATTAGGCGGGGTAAAAACCCCTATGCTTAATTCATTTCCACAGCACTTGACACCCCCAAATACTTGATCTCCTAATAACGTGTCGCTCCCCACCTCAATTAACTTATTTATCGGAGACAGATTTACAAATCTCAATTGATGAATAATCTAGAGAAAGCTTACAAATAAATATCCAGACACTAAGGTATTTATAAACCAAATAGATTATTTTAGGGAAGTAAAATAACCCGGCGATTTTCCAAAGAAATAAATTACTCGATACTAAATAATATCGATTTCGCGATATTTTGATGATTTTATGATCTAATAAAGAACAACAAGAAAGTATTCGAAAAAAAAAAATGGAGAACAACACGGATTAAAACAAAGTTTAGAAAACGCAAAAAAGTTCTATGCTCAAACTGTTAAATCCAAAGATGGTGAGCAGAGGCTTCGTTCTGGAGAGTTTGGGAGAATTACAAACAGGGCACTGAACGTATGTAAGGCTTCTATACTATCTATCATTAATGGGCCAGATGTGATTTCCTTAACATTTGATAAAGCCAAACGTTTTGTAAATAACTTTGCTTTAAATTCAACCTTTTGGACCAGGGCCACCTATTTCCGGAATTTCTCCTTACGACTGAAAACACTAATTGATATACATATATCAATGTATGTGATGTTGAAAACTCATGAAGAATGTATGTGATGTTGAAAACTCATGAAGAATGTATGTGATGTTGAAAACTCATGAAGAATGTATGTGATGTTGAAAACTCATGAAAATGTATGTGATGTTGAAAACTCACGAAGAATGTATGTGATGTTGAAAACTCATGAAGAATGTATGTGATGTTGAAAACTCACGAAGAATGTATGTGATGTTGAAAACTCATGAAGAATGTATGTGATGTTGAAAACTCATGAAGAATGTATGTGATGTTGAAAACTCATGAAGAATGTATGTGATGTTGAAAACTCATGAAGAATGTATGTGATGTTGAAAACTCACGAAGAATGTATGTGATGTTGAAAACTCATGAAGAATGTATGTGATGTTGAAAACTCATGAAGAATGTATGTGATGTTGAAAACTCACGAAGAATGTATGTGATGTTGAAAACTCATGAAGAATGTATGTGATGTTGAAAACTCATGAAGAATGTATGTGATGTTGAAAACTCACGAAGAATGTATGTGATGTTGAAAACTCATGAAGAATGTATGTGATGTTGAAAACTCATGAAGAATGTATGTGATGTTGAAAACTCATGAAGAACCTTGATACCGTCAAAGCAACTGTTCCAGGAGACATTCCAGTCATTGTGTCCTTAAGAAACTGCTGTCGGAACTTGCTCCTATCCTTACCAAATTATTAAATCGTTGCTTAAAAGAGAAATGCTATGCTTTCCAGATCCCTTGGAAAACTTCGTTCGTTAGCCTAGTCTTCTGCGTTTTAATACAGATTAACCAGCCTCCTGTGGATCAGGAGTACGTTGTTTGAATCGGTGTTAAATCAAGAAGTCGTTAATCACCTCAGCAAAAGTAATCTACTTAGTGACATGCAATATGGATTTCGTCCTACAACATCAAGTGCTGGGTGTAATATCACATAGTACCAGTGAAACTCTTAATGGGGTCTTTGTTTCTATGGCAACAGCTCTCAGCATATAAAAGACCTTTGATGGAGTTGAAGTGCTAGATATGGAATATCTGGCAACGTCTTCTCAGCCATCAAATCCTTTCTCTTTGATAGCTCTATAAAAGTAGTTGTTGAGAAGAAGTCTGAAGCACATAGTATCAATGCCTGCATGCCTCACGGATCTATACTGGGCCCAACCCTATTCCAGATCTTCCTAATCATTTTCCTGAGATGATTTGTTGGCATAGACGCAGAAAACACAACTGTCTATAGCAGCACCTCGAAGAGCATTGGTGCTCAATATTTTGCTGATTATCTCTTTTGATCTGGAGTATGTGGTGCAATAGGGAAAATTCGGTTTGTTACTTTTAGCATCTCTAAAACAAAGCTTCTCTCCTTTAACCCGCAACGCTCGGATCCTCGAAAGCAATAAGAACAAAGTAACACAAATATACAAAAAATTCTTATTAAAGTAAAAAGAAATTAGTAAACATGTGTCAAATATGTTTAATCCATTTTTAATTAAAAAAACAAAACGGTATAAATGTTTTCTCTTCAAAGTAAACAATACGTCAAATACGTACACTTATTTGAGGTGAAAAGTATACACCTGTCGTACGTAAAGGTTTACTTATTGTTATACTTCACTTACAGGTAGTGAAAAAGTTCAGATTATTTCAAGTATGTTGTTAGGTCGGCTAATCTAGAAACTGGAAAAGGAACGCTAACAATGTCGAAACATTTGTTTCTAATGTTATTTATCTTATGTAATTTTAATTTCGAATAGTGTTTTTAAAAAAGTTTAAAGAACTTCTGACATAAATAAGAAGATCGGGTCGAAGGTGTTGATTCCAAATCTGCAGTTAGTTTTGCTCTTAGATCAATGTTTAACTGTGATACCGCGTCACATATACACATATACAGACAATTTAGCTCTCTCTCTCTCTCTCTCTCTCTCGCTATATATATATATATATATATATATATATATATATATATATATATATATATATATATATATATATATATATATATATATATATAGTCTCGGAAGTGTCTCAACCATTAAAACTATATACAAAAAAAATTTAAAAATATATTAAAAAAATTTAAAAAAAACAAAAACTTCTAGTCCCAGGTCTTCCAGTGGAAAATCACTCATGTAAGTCAATTTATTTTTTACAGTTATTATATTAGTTAGTTTCTAACACTATTTTAAGGGGTCATCAGTTGTTTACCATGAAAAACTGTTTCGGGAATTTAAAAAACAAGACAGTATTTAATTTCATGGCTTCCCAGCAGAGTTGATCAGACCCCACTTCCCTTAAAAGACAAAAACATGAACGTTCCTTCCATATATATATATATATATATATATATACATATATATATATATATATATATATATATATATATATATATATATATATATATAGAGAGAGAGAGAGAGAGAGAGAGAGAGATAGATAGATAGATAGATAGATAGATAGATAGATAGATAGATAGATAGATAGATAGATCCTATTTATCTACTTCCCACGAAGTAAAATGTAACACAAGGTCGGAAAGTGGGGGCATGAGAAGTCAGCACTCTAGAGGGAGAGTACTTAGGACCTAAAAAAATTGCCTGGGCAGCCCCGTCGGCATTCTCCGGTAGGGGCGCCTCAGGCGATTAGCAATAAACTAACCCCTTCTCAAAGGGTGAGAAGGCAAAGCCTGGGAGGGTGGACCTCCTAGAACTGCACAGGACAGACCCATAGACCGGCGTAAATCAAGCCCCGAAGGCCAAGACAATACCAGTCTATGGGGTGCAGTATCCATCGAAACAGATACTACACTTTGATCTTGGCCAAAAGAAAGATAGATAGATAGATAGATAGATAGATAGATAGATAGATAGATAGATAGATAGATAGATAGATGAAACGGTAATATATACATGACCCTTCTCGCTCTCCCTCTTTCTCTCTTTCTCCCTCTCTCTCTCTTCTTAAATCTTACCGCTATTACCAGCTTCACACACTTTTTTTCCTACTCCACCCCAACACCTACGGCTGAACCACGGGTAAAAACGAAGTCTTCATAATTACAGACAGATAGCTACGAAAAGTGTCATCCCCTTACCCCCCCCCCCCCCCATTTATCCTTTTTCTGGTCGCACTGATTGATTGCGTGGCCGTCGTGTTGTTCGGGCGGAGGCGTGGGATTGGGCCGATCTTTTATCTTGTTTCATTTTATTGTTTTTAGTTTTGTAATTATATTGTATATTTCCGTACTGCTTGTTAAGTTGAGCGTACAGATACGAAAGGGCGTTGGCTTCATCATGAGTGTTAGCATGTGTGTGTGTGTGTGTGTGTGTGTGTGTGTGTGTGTGTGTGTGTGTGTGCGCGCGTGTGTGTGGGTGTGTGTGTGTGTAGGCAAACGTGAGTGAATTGCAGTCTGCGCTCGTGTGTTAGTTAGTGTGTGCGTGTGTGTGCTTTGAACTCAGTGTCCACA
The DNA here is from genome assembly GCA_963556195.1 of Sepiola atlantica. Classification (NCBI taxonomy): domain Eukaryota; kingdom Metazoa; phylum Mollusca; class Cephalopoda; order Sepiida; family Sepiolidae; genus Sepiola; species Sepiola atlantica. Next base: position 31,037,266 of record OY744550.1, read on the forward strand.
CAGTAATGTGTGAGAACGTTGTTTGTTTACACGTTTTTATCACCGATCACCCCCCCCCCCCCCGCCCACCTACCCACCCACCTCCTAAATCTCTTTTGGCTTAATTCGGACTGAAACGTTCTAAAAAAGAAATTACCTTTAATTATTTGGAACTTGTGAATGTGTTGCTTGGGTTTGTATGTATAGGTGTGTATAAATTGGGTATGATAGTGCGTTGTTTTTTCTCTGTGTGTGTGTGTGTCTGTCTGTCTGTCTGTCTGTGTTTAAATACATAGGTGTGACTACATGCGTGTAGATAATTATGTTTGTGTGCATGTGAATACGCGCGCACGCGCGCGTGTGTGTGTGTGTGTGTAAGAGAGAGAGAGAGAGAGAGAAGGAGAGATTGTGACATTATAGTAGGGGTGGGACGTAATGGGTGAAAATTTCAGATTCATGCGAGTAGTATTTTTTTGTGTTCATTTATACATAAATAACACTAAACAATCAAACATTTTGAAAATTTTGCAAAATTCAGAAGGTGCACGCCAAAAATAGCCGTTAGGGCTCCACGGGACTCAAAATCCATCATTTCTCGGTGAAAAAGTGGTTTCATGCGACATTGCAGGTCCTAAAACATCCTCAAAAGCTATGAATGGATATAGATGGTTAAATCTGATATAGTACTTTAATTTAAGACCATTTTCAGGCTGTGAAAGGGTTTTCATGAATGTAAAATAGCCAAAAACTAGTAAAAAATAGCCCAAATTAGCCAAAATCCTCCGTTAAGCAACCTAATTGGTTCCCAAGCTTCTACAATGGTTATGAATGGGTGTAGATAGTCGTTTCAAACAAATTGTAGTGTCGAAACCATTGCATTGTATTATATTCAAGCAGTTTAATAACAATTATTTTCTCTTGTTTTCAGTTCAGTTCAGTTTAGTTGAGAAGATAGGATGAGTGGAACAAAGTACCAGTACGATGATTGGGATTTCACTTTGCTTGAAAACCTCCCAACTGTACATGAGTGCGTTTTGGCCATAGTTCATCATGCTCCAACTTATGGATCTACAAAACAGAAAGAACATCTCCATCAATTTTCTCTGTGTCTTCTGGCTCACTGGCAAAGAGCATTTGAAAGAGACATTAAACTAGCAACAATAAAAGGAGTGAAAGATAGACTTGATCGATACTTGAGAGAGTACAATAGCAAAGTTCAGAAGGGCCATGGATCGAAGAGGTTAAACTTGATTCAATGGAAGACAAAAAATCACATTCGATGAAGAACATGAATCAATGGTTGTTGAGACGGAGGAAAGGGGGGAGCAAGGGATGGCTATTTCAGTTACAGAGGAAGAAGAAAGGGTTATAATAATGAACAGTACTCTCGACGATAGTGATATTAATATCAATTTTGCTGTGCAGCGGTCAGGGAGGGCACGTACCACAGTCAGCTGTAATGAAGTTGGAGTTCAGACTGATATGACTTTCAATCTCCGTGAAGGAAGCAAAACATTTACTGACTCCATCAAGTTGCACTGGCTGCTTCCTCATCAGCCGCAAACATTTCTCCAGAAGCAGCACGGATGGCGTATATGGTTGCGACTGAGAAACATCTAGGGTTGAACTACGCTCTGAAAGCTGATGTTGAAAAAGATGAAGTTGAACCGCCGAAGAATAAACGACCTCACACTGAGGAAGAATATATACAATATAAGTATGTTCTCCCATCAGCAAAGACGATTCGGAAGATGAAGCACTTGATGGCAATCCAGGAAGAAAGGAATGCTGCCTTAGCACTTCTTGATACTACTCCATCTGATGTGGTAACTTTCGAGTATGACACCACAACCCGCAAAAGACTAAATGGTGAGTGGCCATCATTGGTGATTCAAACTTCCAGTGGGAAGAAATTTCGTCTGCGTTCACTAAACATGGCAGTTGAAGATCAAAGGAACATTGTAAATCTATTTTTGGTATCACTTAATCGTTTGTCTCTGACAGTAGGGTGCAATAAAGCTTTGATTTGGGAAAAACTGACAGCTGTCATGACAGACTCCGTTCAGAAGAATCTCCAAATTGAACAGCTGATCGCTGCGTCTCTCTCTTCCAATCATGTACCTCTACATCTGCTATGTGTGTCCCACACATGTGAAGCTTTTGATGTTGGAAATTTTGGCTATTTTTCACTAGTTTTTGGCTATTCTACATTTATGAAAACCCTTTTACAGCCTGAAAATGGTCTTAAATTAAAGTACTATATCAGATTTAACCATCTATATCCATTCATAGCTTTTGGGGATGTTTTAGGACCTGCAATGTCACATGAAACCACTTTTTCACCGAAAAATGATGGATTTTGAGTCCCGTGAAGCCCTAACGGCTATTTTTGGCCTGTACCTTCTGAATTTTGCAACATTTTCAAAATGTTTGATTGTTTAGTGTTATTTATGTATAAATGAACACAAAAAAATACTACTCGCATGAATCTGAAATTTTCACCCATTACGTCCCACCCCTAATTATAGTGCGTCGGTTGGTTAGTATGTGTATATATTAATATGTGTGTGAACTTGTGTCTGTGGCCGCGCATTTAAATGGTCGGTTGGTCAGTGGTCGTCTATGGGCAAATGATGAGTTCAACGGTCTAAACAGAATGCGATAAAAAAAAATTGTGTATAGGCAATAAAAAATGGTTTTATGTTGATTTTTTTAAATATTATTAAATGAAGAACCATTTCGAGTTAAAATCTATTTAGTATTACGCATGTAATCTGAAGAAAAATACGCTTTAAATGTGTAAATATGCTAGAATAATCAAGATTTTAACAAAAAAGACCCCGGAAGTAGTGCATTTAGCTCATGGTGCCATTTTTTTTTTTGTATCGCTCAAGACGAAAAAAGTATTAAAACTTTTATTTTTCCCTATTACTACGTGATACTAAATTGATTTTTTACTCCAAAACGTTCTTAATGTCACAATATATATATATATATATATATATATATATATATATATATATATATATATATATTCTAATGGATAGTTCTGTTCTTGAAGAAAAAATCGACTCTAAAACTTCTTGGTCTTTCATTCTCATCAACTCTTTCTTGGAGTTCATACATTAGATCCATTGTTCTTTCTGCTTCTTGTGAAGTCGGTTCTCTCTATCGCTCCAAACAATTGCTCACACCTGAGGCTATTCTCTATCTTTACAAATCTACTATCAGGCTATGTATGGAGTACTCTTGTCATATGTGGGCTGGTGAATCTCTGCCCCATTTGAGGGTACTTGATAAGGTGCAGAAACGTATCTGTAATTTGATTGGCCCAACTCTTTTCTTCTTCTCTACACCCCCTCTCTCACAGATGTGATATTGCTAGTCTCAGTCTTTTCTATAAATACTATTATGGCATGTATTCTTCAGAATTATGTGATCTATCCCTGCTTCTTTTGTTCCAGCTCGTTTGACTCGTTGGTCTAGTGGTCTCCATCAATTCGCTGGTTTAATACCTCATTGTAATACAGCTTCCTATTCCAGTAGCTTCTTTCTAAGAACCACAGGCTTGTGAAACTCTCTTTCTGCTGACTGTTTTCCTCCTACCTATAAGCTTGGTCTTTTCAAGACTAAGGCCAATAGGCATTTCCTGTCTTTGCGATAATCATATTTGTTTTTGTTAGCTCCTTACATCAAGTGGCTTCATGCCTTGTCTGGAACGATTTCCATTATATATAGTAAAACTCTAGTTTGTAAATTAATCGTGCTTAAATGTCGCCAAACTTTAATTCCGTATTGACGTTATAACCAATTAAGTTTTCTTATAATTTCCTATATAAATCGAAATCTTCGTCCTGAATTTTCGTCTTTTTATTTCTAATCATAAATAATTAATCGTGAACGCCCGAATCTTTACCAATTTTGTAAATAAACCGTTTTTAAATTGTCGCTAAACTTTAATTCCATAGTGTAAATCATCTCGAATCTTGACGCTATACAACTTAAATTTTTAATATGTTCTAATCTAAACCGAAATCTTCGTCCTACATTTTCGTCTTCTAATTTTTAATCGTAAATAATTAAACGTAGTTTTTAATCGTGAACGCTCGAATATTTCATCATATATTTTTACCCATAAAGCTCACATTCGAAATTTTAAATGAGATGATTTATTTGTTTAAATAGCAAAAAAGAATTCTTTTATATATATTTTTATATTTTTATATTTCTGCATATATTAAAAAATTAATCTTACTTCTGTCACCCCTCCTCGATTATTTTAACATTTACCTCCTTTTTACATAGACCAATCACAAAAGTGAATTTATCTTTTTAAGACGATCCATTTCTCTCATTATTCGGTTTTTTGACGTGGTTGTCTATACATCTGAGGAGACTGTTCGGATCGAGGGTCGTGTTCCCCCGATTATAAACGTGTTCAGTTGAATCAAGCGATGTTGCATGCAAAGACAGAGTAATAATTAATAAACAAAATGAAGTAGTTCAAATAACGTTTATTGAACGTGTATGTACGTGGAATGGTGAAGTGTGTGATGAATGCATGTGTGTCGATGGAAAAACAGTTCTTGAAAAGGTATAAGAAGAAATGAATCCGGCGTGTAGAAAGTCTTTAAAAGCCGTACACAAAGAAAATGAGTTGAGAACTCTTACCGTTGTTTGCCCACGTGTTGACGGAAGAAACGTGTGTTGGTAGTTGTTTTGCTGAGACAAGTTCAAGAGAAAAGCGTGAGACGAAACGCTAGAGTATTAGCGTCGTTCTGTCGACCAGAGAAGAGTGAAACGGAACGCTAGTGTCAGCGTCTGCCTGCCGAGGCAGGTCGGTGAAAAAGAGAGAGAATTTCCGTTTTGCACCGGCTCTTATAGTCCGAAGGGCAGATAACTCTGGTGTCGCTTTACGGCGCCACCTGTCGGTGAAAAAGCGCCACCTACCGGCAAACCGGTGTAGTTATGTTTTGAAAGGAGGAGGTAACTGCTACAAGGACTCCCCCCCAGATTGAAAAATATAGAAAATATTATTCAATATGTACAGTTGTAGATGAGAAGCATTCTTTGTGGGTATGTCTGTTTTGCTGTTGAAGATTAGAAAAAGTAGTGTGCACGCTACTTATTTCTGTTTCTGCATCTGTATTGAATGATTGATCGCAAGTGCGTCTGCGGAATTGAGTGTTTGTAACGCATGTGGATCTGCGTGTTGTTTGGGTCTGCATCAAGTTTGAGCGCAAGTGAGTCTGCGGTCGAAAAATGCTGAGTGCAAGCGAATTTGCACTTGTTGGTGGCGTTGTTCATGTTGATTAGTCTGCGTGATGCAGAGCTGATGAACGAACGTTGAATTGTCAGTGTTGTCCGGGAATGTTTGGTGCTTGGGTCTGCGCGGTTGTTGATGAGTGAGCACAAGTGAATCTGTGCGGTATTGATGAGTGAGCACAAGTGAGTCTGTGCAATTGTTGATGAATGAGCACAAGTGAGTCTGTGCAATTGTTGATGAATGAGCACAAGTGAGTCTGTGCAATTGTTGATGAATGAGCACAAGTGAGTCTGTGCAATTGTTGATGAATGAGCACAAGTGAGTCTGTGCTATTGTTGATGAATGAGCACAAGTGAGTCTGTGCTATTGTTGATGAATTAGCACAAGTGAGTCTGTGCAATTGTTGATGAATGAGCACAAGTGAGTCTGTGCAATTGTTGATGAATGAGCACAAGTGAGTCTGTGCAGTGTTGATGAACGAGCACAAGTGAGTCTGTGCAGTTGTTGTGTTTGTTCATGTTAATTAGTCCGTGTTGTGGAACTGATGAACAAACATCTAGTTGTTGAGATTGGTGGTACACTATGGTCAAAGTCAGATGCACAAATGTCTGCAAGTGAGTTAGCAGGTCCAGGTACAAGTGGGTCTGTACTGGTGTTGGTGCGTGTCGTTCGAGTTGATGTGTCCCCCAGTTAATCAACGAACGTCCAGTTGTTGAGTATTTAGTCGTGCTTGTGCAGTTGTACTCATTTTGAACTGGTGTGATTTCTTCCATAGTGTCGTCAGTGATGTCCGGAAATGTTTGGTGCTTGATGAATATCCGGGAAAAATGTGGTTGTTCAAGTTGTGTTGAAGATTGTTGGTAGGCCTTGAAGGGTGATGTTGTTCGTGTTTGCCTGTTTTGTAGTTTTCTTTTCCTTTATATATATATTTCCAACACGTGGGTAGAAAGGAAAAAGAAAAAAAAATGGAGTCGTAATTTTTTTCACACGAGGAATGACGTTTTTGTTTTCGTTTGTTTGAATGTTAGTTTCCACGTAGAGAAAGAATGGTGGCTTCTCTTTTTCTTTGTTGTTGAAAAGAAAGAAAAAAAAATTCGTATTTTCTTTTTTTTTTTTGTTTGAATTTTCATTTCCACGTGTAAAAGGTGGCGGCATTATTTTGAATTTTTTTATCAACACGTGGTCACGAAAAAGATGGGCAGCGTGAGCGTTTGTTTTCTTTTGTTTTCTTTTTATCTCCACGTGTTCAAAACAAAAGAAAATGGCGTCTTGTAAGGTCCTATTGTTCGTCGAAAAAGAAGAAAAAAAAAGTTTGTCTTTTCCTTTGTATATATTTTTCCGACACGTGGGTGGAGAAAGGGAAGACGAAAAAATGAATTTGTAACTTGTTTTATACTCGGAGAAGCCGAGAAATGTTTTTGTTTTTCTTGTTTGGGTATTTCCGCGTGGCCAGGAAAAATGGCTTCTTTTTTTTTGTTTGTTTGTATATTTCTACCACGTGGGTAGAAAAAAAAGGAAAAAGATGGATGCGTAATTCGTTTCACCACGAAAGAAAAAACGAGAAATGATATATATATATATATATATATATTTTTTTTTGTTCTTGTACGAAATTAATTACCCCGCCCCATACAACAAAGCTTGCACGTCGGGTCACCAATGTTCGGATCGAGGGTCGTGTTCCCCCGATTATAAACGTGTTCAGTTGAATCAAGCGATGTTGCATGCAAAGACAGAGTAATAATTAATAAACAAAATGAAGTAGTTCAAATAACGTTTATTGAACGTGTATGTACGTGGAATGGTGAAGTGTGTGATGAATGCATGTGTGTCGATGGAAAAACAGTTCTTGAAAAGGTATAAGAAGAAATGAATCCGGCGTGTAGAAAGTCTTTAAAAGCCGTACACAAAGAAAATGAGTTGAGAACTCTTACCGTTGTTTGCCCACGTGTTGACGGAAGAAACGTGTGTTGGTAGTTGTTTTGCTGAGACAAGTTCAAGAGAAAAGCGTGAGACGAAACGCTAGAGTATTAGCGTCGTTCTGTCGACCAGAGAAGAGTGAAACGGAACGCTAGTGTCAGCGTCTGCCTGCCGAGGCAGGTCGGTGAAAAAGAGAGAGAATTTCCGTTTTGCACCGGCTCTTATAGTCCGAAGGGCAGATAACTCTGGTGTCGCTTTACGGCGCCACCTGTCGGTGAAAAAGCGCCACCTACCGGCAAACCGGTGTAGTTATGTTTTGAAAGGAGGAGGTAACTGCTACAAGACCTAATTAAAGGGGTCGAAATAAGTTATTATGTGTACAACCTTAATGTGTGTATAGTTTTTCTTTTTATAATTCTGTTTTGCTCTGTTTAAATTACATTGAGCTCTGTTATTCAAATTCTCTACACAAAATTGAAATCTACACACTATATATATATATATATATATATATATATATATATATATATATATATATATATATATATATATATACGCCATTACACGAATTTTATTCGCGTATATGTTTGCATTTCTCTCTTTGTTTCATTTTACTTCAGTGTCGATGTCCTTAGAAATCAAGGGACCCCTTCCTGGGGCTAACACTTGATCTCTATATCAGATATCAAATATCTATATATTTGAATATTCCATTAAAGTTTTCTTTATCTCTCAAACGTAGAGTAAACAAGTTAAGAACATTCATTTTCTTTTCCCTAATCGACCAGTTGATTATGTTGTAGTATATCTTTCTTTGGCTTACTGGATTCCAGGGCAAGAATTCATCTGGTCTGGTGGAGTAGCCAGCTAAGAGCTGTTACTTTAGGTAACATTAGTTGGAGAAAGTGCACCATTTCTCGTATGAGCCAGTGTGTGGCCATGTATTGATTTACTCCTCTCCAGGAGTTAGGCACAAGGCCAGTTTTTATCTTACTCCCACAAGTAAGATGTGACCCAAGATCGGGTCGGGAAAGTGGGGTTTAAAAATTGCCTGGGCAGCCCCGTCGGCATTCCCCGCTAGGGACGCCTCAGGCAGTAAGCAATAAACTTACTCCCCCCCCCAAAGAGGGGAGGCGAAGCCTGGGAGGGTGGACCTCTTAGAACTGCACAGGACAGACCCATAGATCGGCGTAAATCAAGCCCCGAAGGCCAAGACAATACCAGTCTATGGGGTGCAGTATCCATCGGAACAGATACTACACTTTGACTTTGACCAAAACAGTGTGTGGCCATGTAGCGGAGATCTTATTTGGGCTTCGAATACTATGTTATTTTGAATATTTGGTCAGAGTTTACTTGTAGGGGAAGCATCCTCATGTCAAGTTGTCCTGACCAACCCTTGTACAGAGAGACCGAAGATATTTGAGGATGGTGTCTAGTAGATAATTCAAACTTTGCATATATGTGTGCGCGCGTGTGTACACGGTTATGTCATTGTGGGTCGGTTACTTACTATGTACGTGCGTAAGCATATGTGCGGGTGAGAAAGAGAAAGTGAGAGAGGGAGGGGAATATGTGTGTAGTATTTGTTTTGGTAGATGATAGCGCATCCATTGGTCAGTGTTTTTTTTTTCTAATTTCTTATCTTTTTGTTTTTGCTGGGGATGGGGCATCCGGTAGGATGCGAGACATTCACAGTCTATTTCAGACACTCCAGCCAAGAGATATTTTTTAAGATTCTAACAGTCCCTTTAAGTGCAATTGTTTTATCTCTCTTGCACTCGGTTCACCGGGTATACTCGCCAAATAGCTTTTGAAATTCTGTTTCATTAGTCTTGTCGCTCCTATAATTAATGGTATGATGGAGATTTTCTTAAGATTCCAGTTTCTTTTCATGTCGTACATAAGACCTTGGTATTTCGTAATCTTTTCCCTTTCTGCTCTGTTTAAGCCAGCACCATTAGGGACACTGACTTCAAATAGGGTTGCTACTTTCTCCCTTTTTGTCCCATATCACGATGTCAGGTTTAACAGGTTTATTTCTAGATATGTAGCTGTAGGGATTGCATAGTCATAGTGGATGGTGTATAAATTATTTCCAACTTTTCTTTCTGTTATATGCTCCCAGGACTTGTTGCTGCACTGGATATTCAACTTTTTACAAATAGTCCAGTGAAGATATTTACACACTCCGTTATGTCGCATTGTATAATAGCCATCCCCCAGGAAAACCTTACAACTGGATGTCAGGTGGCTCACACTCTCTACTTCTGTGTGGCAGAACCTGCACTTGTTCTTGTTGCTGAGACAATTCATCTTTTTAAAGGCATTGGTCATCAAAGGCATTTTTAAATGCATTGGGCAGCTATTATCATTCTCTCCTGATCATAGTGGAGCGATCCTCTTTTCAGTCAGTCTACAGAGCCTTCCTTATCTATATATTCCTGGGATAATTCACCTAGGAAATACTTAGCACGTTGTTGGTTAGCCTATTCTTCTTTTTTTTTCATTTTAATTAAGTTTATCTAAAGAGATCAAGGGGCCTACTCTTGAGGCTAACACTTGATTTCCCTATGAGTAAAATTTATATCCGAGGGCTCTCTTAAGGATAGATGTTGTTCCTTTTAGGGCTGCTATCTGTACTTCCCTACAATTTGGTTTTCCGGGGATTGTTTCTAAGTATTTACTTAGATTTCTTTTCACCAGACCAGTTGCCCCCACTACAACCGGTATGATGTTTATTTCATCGAGGGACCATGTTATTTTTAGATCATTTTTGAGATCTTGGTGTTTTGTTATTTATTCCCGTTCGGCTCTATTGAGGCCATAGTCGTTTGGGACGGTTACATCAATGATGAGAGCAGTTTTTTCTGGTTTGTTCCAGATGACAATGTCTGGTTTGATGGCCTTGTCAATTATGTATCTGCCCACCTGTATGTCTTTATCATAGAACACTGTCACTTTTCCATTCGATGTTATGGGTGGGGGTTCATGTTCCCAGATGTTCAGTGATCTTTCTAGCTGCAACTCTCCGCAGATCTTCCAATGTAGGTATTTACATATTTTGTTGTGACCGGCAGTGTAATGACCATCAGCCAAAAGGATCTTGCATCCAGACATTAGGTGGCTTGGACTTTCGATGGTAGAGTGGCAGAACCTGCACTGGTCAGTTTTTTGTAGACCAGCCATTTTCTTAAATCCATTAGTAAGTAGGCCTTGGTCTTGTGCTGCTATTAGTATCTTCCAGTTTGTGTATATGTGTGTCTGTGTACCTTATCTGATAGAGTGTCGGCTGACTTGGTTAGTGTCTGGATAAATGTTTATGT
>OY744550.1:31050256-31107756 GCA_963556195.1 Sepiola atlantica
TATATATATATATATATATATATATTCTGTGATCGGTAATTAATAAATACTGAAAATTTCATTAAAATTGGTTGATTCCCTGAATTTTGCTGAATGTTTAAGTGAAAGGAGGCAATAAAAACAAAAGTTGTATATGCAGAGAATAGACAATAATTGAAATAAAAAAGCGTAAACTATTTTGATATGAACATAGTTTATATATATATATATATATATATATATATATATATATATATATATATATATATATATATATATATATATATATATACATATATATATATATAAAGGGTATAATTAAACAGGCGAATTCTGTTATTTTTAACAATGTTTGCATAAATAAATAAATATATATATATATATATATATATATATATATATATATATATATATATATATGCGCGTGTGTGTGTGTTTATATATTGTATTACATAAGTATAAGACAACATAGTACCGTCAGTTTCGAATCAAGAAATGATCACAGAGAACTCAAAAATAGCTGATGAATTTCAACGAGACGCTATCATGTGTTGACAACGTCTTGATCACTTGTTGATTCGAAACCGACGGTACCATGTTGTTCTAAATATCTATAACACAATATATAAATAAATATTAAGCTCTTATTTTGAATTTCTGTTTTAATAATCGAGCACTCTGATGGATTTATTCCCACTGACATTACTAATATATATATATATATATATATATATATATATATATATATATATATATATATATATATATATATATATGAATAAATGCGAAATATTTTTATCATTTATCTCAACTATGTGTATATCAAAACAGTTTACGCTTTTTTATTTCAATTATACAGTTTATTTTTAAATGCATTATACATACCCAACGGAACACTGCATAGACACATTCCTCCCGATGCTTCATTAGCATAATAATTTTATATATATACTCTCTAATAAATTAATATTCTGCACAATTCATTTCTATTTTTGTTCTACCGTTTTCTTATATATATTTAATTGCTTTTTGTTCATATTAATGTTATTAGTCGTTGTAATATTAATACCAACAATTTTATGAAAAACGTTTAACATTCAAAATGATCATTTTGAAATTCGAAATATAACTTCCGGTCACGTTTAAGCATGCGTATGTTTACACGAAATAACAACTTTGATTGCTTGGAATAATTTTTTTGTTTAAATAAACTCCGTATTGAACGCAATAACTAACAAAGTTTTTTTTTAGATATATACTTTATATTTAAAACTAAGTTTGTTGTTTTTTTCGATGACGACGACAATTGAATATGATTATATTTTCCATAATAAAGAAAAAATAACGCCCACTATCCCTCTCAGCTTTTTTAATTTAAAAAAAATCCATATTTCAAAAAACTTAATTAAGTTTTTTTCTGTTTTCTAAATGAATAAACGCGAAAGTTTTTTCCATTTATCCAAACTATATTTATATCAAAACACAAATTAATTGGGTGTTGGGTTTATAGTTAAAACAGTGATTTTACTCAGAGAATTCCATAATTTTAACAACAAACTAATTGGAAAATTTGTAGATTAACACCCTCAACTAAATTATCCTTCCCGTTAAAAATACTACTTCTTACGGTCATTTTAACTTAGTAGAACAGTTAACTAATATATTTTTAACACTAACCCTAGGTCCGACTGGCAAGGTCGTAAAAGCACACGTAATCGCCTAAAAGAATGGACCACTGCCCCCTTCCTCTAAAAAAATAACGCACGTAATTTATATCTAATAGCAAAATAAAAAACTGGTTAACGGCCATAAAATCCCAAGATGGCCCGGATATAGAGGATCATTTTACGTTAAATTTATATGCGACACTGATCCCCCACTTTAAATTCTAAATTAATGTTGTTATTATTTTATATTTATATCCAGGATTGTCAGGGTATCCACATGTAATCGCCAAAACAAGTAGAATCTCTTTTTTTGTGGGGGGGCAGAGTAGCTGAGGATTTTAATTTACAATAATACCAAAACTGTTCATTTTTTTTATTTATACATTAAATTTAACTATATGAATAATTTTACAGAAGTTATTCATTTAATTTTCACGGGAAAAGTAAGCACAATTAAACTCAATTGCTTAAAAGTAAAATAAGAACGGAGCGTATAGTTAGAAAAGTATAAGATTAAACAAAATATATATTGGTACTCTCGTCCGTAGGCGATTACGTGTGAAAACTGTGAAATACGTAAAGAAGGAAAAAATAGTTTAGAATTTAGAGTAGGGGATCAATTTCATATATTAAACTTAAAATGTTCCACAATAATCTGGGCCATTCTAGGGTTGCATGGCAGTTAATCATTTTTTTCTATTGAGGATAAATTCTGTGCGTTATTTTTGGGGGGAGTCCACTCTTTTAGGTGATTACGTGTGATTATACGTCCTTTCCAGTCGAACTTAGGATTAATGTCAAAAATATATTAGTTAACAATATCCTCCCCAATTAACTGCTAGCAAACCTACCCGGGCAGAAAAGAAACAGAAACAATGTGCGAGAATACACCTTCACGTCAGGCGGCAAAACGATGGAAAGCACCCCCCAACAAAAACAAAACAGTCAAAACGCAGTTCACAAGTTACCCTTCCAAGCCACTGATAGTATGGGCATTCCACGTCTATTCCATCAGAAGAAAAGGCAACATAAATGTCCGTTTGGAATGCATGTGGTCGTGCGAGCCTTTTTTCCAGGGCTGACTTGCTCCTTTGAATGCATTTGGGACTAATTTTTTGCTGTTTTGCTTAGTAGCAACAATACTGCGAAAATCTTACGAGCTACTTTTCTAAGACATTTTCTATTTTTTATTTTTATCTTTTTATTTTTTCTTCTCTTCTTAAGTGACCCCAATTAAGGCAACACCACATTGTGTATTGTCAGTTGTTGAAACTCTTATTCCAGGTACTTAATTTCCCTGATGATCTTCCAAGCAAGGACTTGCTTGGTAGTGAAACACGTGTAGGAAATAACTCTTTAATTTGAATATATATGATAAATAAATAATCTTTGAAAGAAAAAGTATTTTGTGGTGATGATTGGTCTCCTGAACAGAATGCTTTAGTAGGCCTTCAGAAAATCACATATAAATGCTCTGTACCCTGTAATCGAGTATCATCGAGCTTATTTTTATTGGCCTAATCCCGGTCTTTCACTGAATAATCTATCTTATAAGTGAATATATATATATATATATATATATATATATATATATATATATATATATATATATATATATATATATATATATATATATATATATATATATATATATATATATATATATATAAACGCTACGGGTCTCATATAGAACTCTAAACAAAAGCGAATGTGGAGCGGTAGCTGAATAAAAGAAAATAGACTTGGAGAAGAAAATAGATGAAAATCTTGAAGATTATTTCAAACCAAGACGATCCATAATACAGGCCTGGCAAACATGCGACAGGGGTCCACAACTTGGGGCGGACATGTGAAGACTAAAATGTACACTATATAATAATTACCGAGAAAAGTTTTAGCAAGAAATGTCTTAGTAATGTCCAGTAATCAGCAACTATACACATTATTAGGAAGCAGCTTATAATAATTGATTTATTTTCATCAAATCAAATGTAAAAATGTATGAATATATAAAAGAACTAAATTCACAAAAAATCACTTTATTCACTATGAATTAAACACATTTTAGATATTTCAAAAATCATGAGTCAATTTGTTTATATTGACGAATTGATTACATAAAATATAATGACATAATACGATCAGAAAGCAAATTCAACATTTTACAAAATCAAATACTTTATAAAAAAAAATATTGTTCAGAGAAACTATTTTGATAAGTTTTACAAAATGTATTATGTTTGTCACACATACAATTTGTGTTTACACACACACACACTCCTCCCCATCAGATTGATTTCCCCTTGTGTTTCAGATATAGGTGTAATAAACAAAAAATATTAGGATATTACCGGATATTAAAGCTAAAATCCGACAATTTAAACGTTGCATGAATCTTTCAAAAAACTGAACCTTAAAATATCTATAGATATCAACTATTGTAAAGTAATTCTTTTGGATATTACTTTGAATAATAATACCTACGAACCCTACCACAAACCAAATCATATACTGTACTGCATAGATAATAATTCTAGCAATCCACCACTTGTGAAAGAAGTCGATAGCTTCCTCTATATCTAATAGAATAACTAAATTATCTAAAAACGAACAATTATTCAATAAAAATAAACAATACTATAATGAGGCTCTTAGCTAGATCTTAATATCGAGATAAATTAGCTTTTAATGGAACAGGGACCAGAAAGCCTTACTATTTGATATCATTTAATATGGCATTGGGAAAAAACAAACATAGAGTTAGCGGAAGTAACAATTGTAATGAATTATGCTTATCAACCTTGTACCACTAAGAAGAAAAATAGGAGACGTAGCACTATTTGGTTTAAACCCGTTTATAGTAAGCATATTCTCAGTGACACCCCTAAAGTTTTTTTATGATATTATTGAAATAAAACTTTCTACAGAATAACAGAATATGTAAATTAATAAATAAAAATACTGTTAAATTATCTTTTCGGTGTCTAAAAACCTGGCTACGTCCATGATTGGTTACAAGAATACCAAAATTCAAAGGTGTCAATGCACATACACCTGATACCGATAGCATTAGAGATGAGGCCCGATACAATTCTAGAAATGCTAATAACTCTCCACTGGGGGTAATTACATGATCTCAAACATAGTATGTAAGTGTAACATAGTGACGGGGAATAATAAGCATACTTACGTCGGGTC
Organism: Sepiola atlantica; assembly: GCA_963556195.1. NCBI lineage: Eukaryota > Metazoa > Mollusca > Cephalopoda > Sepiida > Sepiolidae > Sepiola > Sepiola atlantica. Next base: position 31,055,101 of record OY744550.1, read on the forward strand.
CACTGGACAAAGCTTTTAGGAGACATACAGATATCACATGTTCTCATTTAAAACTAAGCTTTATCTAGAATCCAAAAAAATCCAACTACACCAGCTAAATATGTTAGGGAATTAATTAGAACTAACACTCACTTTGGGTTGTATTCGTCTATATTGGGTAGAGCGAATAAGTACATAGCCAATAAAAGAAAAATTTAACGTGTGCACTCTTTGATCATATCACATCGTTAGATCTATAGACAATTTGCTAAACAAAAGGCAGGAGATTCTATAAAACTGTTTGCACTAGAATAGGTACATGCTATCCTACTTTAGGCCTAACTAAATGCTTCAAAATTACATAAAATTAATTAATTTACGTAGGAATTTAATAGAATATAACAACCATTAGCAAAATTTGGCAGCAATACATATTCAATGCGGCGTTAACTTCCAAATAGTTGGCCGGCCCTTCCAGTATGACTGCCGTAGAGAGGTATTACTATAGCCGATTTCGCTTATCTGGGTAGAATAAGTAATCTACTTTTTATATCATAACTGCAAGTATTTTAGGGTCAACAAAAAGATAACAATAAAAATTAAATAATCTCCAACTTAAATTATTTATAATATAAGAGCTAATGTGTTTTAGGGTATATTTAACTTGGTGGATACCACTTGGAGATAACTTGCATTAGAAAGATGAAATAAGATTAATATAGGGCGTTGGCTTTTCATTCTAATATACAAATTGTAATTAAAAGTTGGGAGGGTGTCGAGGCCATAATCATAATCTACACCCCCTAAATAACTTAGTAAAGTAGGCAAATCATAAAATCACACATTGCAAAGGAGCTTTAGGCATTCTCAATGCATAGATCATAACCGAGTTTTTTTAATTTTTACAAAAATAGAGATTGATATCCAACTGAGGACAAGTATATTATGCTCTCTTAATCCTGGGGGTTGGTGTGTTACTTATGTGGGGGATTAGTTTGCTCGATAGAGTGGTTGTTGGCAGACTATATATTCCAATAAGTCAGTTGAAGGTTTTGGGGGTGGAAAATATGGAGATAGTTATAGTCTGTTTCATCCCAATACATAGATAATACGGTTAGATTACTTTGGAGACTCGGTGACTCCAGATGGATTAAAAGCGATTGTAAATCCTTTAAATAATTACAATAAACTACATAGTAAAGTTAGTAAGACTATAAACTTAAATCCATTAAATTAAAAACAAGGAATAAAAATTAAAGATAGCTTACATTGGGGCGGGGCTTAAAATAACTGAAACAGCATCAGTAAATACGCCCTACTTTGGCATGTGACAGCTTATTGAACAGTACCCAGGAAGTGGGTGGGTAGTAATAGAAATGACTTCTAGGAAGGACGTAGAAGGGTACCAATTTATCTAGTACAATTAGGTAGGTATTACTGTGTAAATATAACTAATCGCGTAGGCGGTGGTAATATGGGTCTATTATGATGGATTTAGTTAAGGGGAGAAATATGTCGTGTTATACTGACCCAGAACTGTATTGGGGTGGAAAAACTAAAATAAAAATATTTATAATGTATATAGCATAAACTCCACTATTGTCGGAATATCCATACGGATTTACTACAAATTAAAGTAAGGAAATTAACTTATGAACTAATATCCCCCTCACGGTTAGATCTTTCATTCCTTAGACTGTAACATAAATAGTAGGGGGGGGGGAGATTATCGATGAATTAGCAACATACACGTAGCAAATTAGAATTGTTATTATGTTAAAAAAATAGAAGTTGTTCTCTAATAAAAATTAAAATAATGGGAAGTTTACGTGGAAAGAACTATTCTATTTTCTACTGGATTATTTCCATTAGATTTTTCTTTCTGTTTTTCTAAGTTAGAAAAATCGTATAACTTACTGTGAGTCATACAACCGTAATTTGATTTTTAAGACATTTACGAAATAAAATCTAATTATCCCCAATTTTAAGTATTTTTTGGTTAAAATTAATACTATTTGTTATACTTGGCATGTTAATTTGGAGTTATAATCGTCCAGATTGTAGTTAAAGTTGGGATATATAAACTTGACATAAGTAGACTTATGTTATTGTCGAATAACCTTCTAAACTAACCGAATTTTCGTATTTAACTGTCCGATAAATTCTTTATATAATCAATAAATTATAATCATTATTACTTAAGTTAAGGACATACAAAATTTTATCAACCGGCAATTTCAAATTTTATTGAGTGTTTTCTCCGGTTTTAAAATTTAAATCGTAACATGAAGATCCTGTATCTACTTGTATATTCCATTATGACGGCTTGAAATTAGGTCCACATTATGACCGATGTATGGAGGAGTATTTTTCTCTCATAGTCTTCTTCAATGTGAATTTTGCATGTTTTTTTTTTCTTGCTGCTTTGGACAAGTATGCTTATTTTGATACTTTAATCAAGGTCTCTGATGAGCAGCGTATGACAACTAAAGACTGTATTTCTGTTTACATGTTGCGAAACGTTCGTAAAACGATAAAAAATATAAGCATTCGCAAAAATATAAATAAAATAAATTATGATTGTAGACTGACGTTTTATCTTGGTCATTGGAATTCAACCAATCAATAGATATGCTCTGAAGCCGGAAACATAGCTTCATTGAGCTTGTTGTTTGAAACAATTTTGATTATATAATAAGGGATGTATACCATTAATATATATATATATATATATATATATATATATATATATATATATATATATATACTTCTTTTTCTTATACGTTAATCACGCGCTATGACAGGGTCCGCAATGATGGATTTTGTCTCCATTTGACACGATCAAAGGCTTGATACGAGTTATGGTCAGTTTTATAGAGATATTAGTGCTGTGTGTCTGCCCATCTCATGATCGGCCTCCACCTCGGTTGTTTTAGTGACTTCTAGTGCGCTCAGCACATGTCCAAACCATTTTAGTCGACATTCCCTCATCTTTCCCTCAATTGGTGCAATGCCGTAGCGCTTTCTGATATCCTCGTTGTAGACGTAGTCAAGCAGTGTAATTCCAGACATCCATTTTGGTGTGGTTTCCATAACGGCGACTCCTCGCCCCGCCTTCCTCGTTGTCGGTAAGCACTCAGAGCTGTATAAAACAACGGATCTAACAACAGTCTGTTAGATGTTCGATTTTAGACGTCGCTGATCTTGTGGTTGCAAAGGATGCCGATGGTGGTGTGCAACTTGAGCCACTTTGCATCGATGCGCTCAGCATCTTTGCTGACTATGTTGCCGTCAACGCTGAGTGTTGAACTAAGATATGTGAAGCCGTGCATTCGTGGATGATTCTTTCTGTCAACTTGATGCCATGTTTACTTTTATCGGTGGTTAGATACTCCGTTTTGCTGGCGTTCAGCAGCTAAACAAACTGCGTCAGTCTGTCCTTCCTGACTTGTTGTTAAAGGCCAGAGTTACTCTTTGAGGCGATCAGAAAATCATCTGCATACAAGAATGTTTCTCTAGATGTGAATCCGTTGAAACTCCAGTGTTTATAAAAAGTGTTCAATAAGAAGCAGAGCGGTTTTTAGTATCATTTTTAATTTATACAAACATTATTGGTTACATATGTGCATACATGTTTCAGTTGCCAGTGTCGCAGATTTTATACATGTCTGTGTAAATAAAAATAATCATATATATATATATATATATATATATATATATATATATATATATATAGTACACATTTTTATTTACACAAACAATATTGGTTACATATGTGCCTACATGTTTCAGTTGTCCCCTCCATAGAGAGTCAACTTCCTCAGACCTCAAGAGAAACTCAAATAAGCAAACACGCTTGAAATACGTACTGTATAGAAACGTAAAATTTAAACAGATTTGGGTTTCTTTAAAGGTCTGAGTCAGTTGATTCTCTATGGAGGGGACAGCTGAAACATGTAGGCACATATGTAACCAATATTGTTTGTATAAATAAATATATATATGATTATTTTTATTTACACAAACATGTACAAAATCTGCAACAGTGGCATATCGATGTTATCGATCAACAGCTATATATGATATAAGGTTAAGATCGGATTCTAACTCTGCCTGATGAGATCTCAGTTTATAGTAACTGTTGATCGATAACATCGACATGCCAGTGTCGCAGATTTTGTACATGTTTGTGTAAATAAAAATAATCATATATAAAAGCTCTATTTTATATTGAGCACTTTTTATAAACCCGGTTGAAATTCTTTGGATTACTACCCTGTGGATGTTTTACCTGGATTATATATATATATATATATATATATATATATATATATATATATATATATATATATATATATATATATATATATATATATATATATATATTTCATGGTAAACAACTGATGATCCCTTAAAATAGTGTTAGAAATAAACTAATATAATAACTGTAAAACATAAATTGACTTACATGAGTGATTTTCCACTGGAAGACTTGGGACTATAAGTTTTTTGTTTTTTTGTTTTTTTTAATATAGTTTTAATGGTTGAGAAACTTCCGAGACTATATATATAGCTACCGAGTCTATGATGTTAAACCCCAATGTAACTGTAAAAATGAAAATTAATGCCGATTGGAAGGGAAATGCATAATCTCAGATGTGGTATATAAGTGCAACGTTATTGAAAGAAATACAACTAGAACATACATGGTGTCCACTGAGTGCAGATTCAAGGATAGATTCAGAAATCATGTACTCTCTTTCATTATTAGGGGTGGGACGTAATGGGTGAAAATTAGGGGTGGGACGTAATGGGTGAAAATTAGGTGTGGGACGTAATGGGTGAAAATTTCAGATTCATGCGAGTAGTATTTTTTTGTGTTCATTTATACATAAATAACACTAAACAATCAAACATTTTGAAAATTTTGCAAAATTCAGAAGGTGCAGGCCAATAGTTTTGGGCTATTTTACATTCATGAAAACCCTTTCACAGCCTGAAAATGGTCCTAAATTAAAGTACTATATCAGATTTAACCATCTATATCCATCTATAGCTTTTGAAGATGTTTTAGGACCTGCAATGTCGTGTGAAACCACTTTTTCACCGGAAAATGATGGATTTTGAGTCCCGTGGAGGCCTAACGGCTATTTTTGGCCTGCACCTTCTAAATTTTGCAAAACTATCAAAATGTTTGATTGTTTAGTGTTATTTATGTATAAATAAGCACAAAAAATACTACTCGCATGAATCTGAAATGTTCACCCATTACGTCCCACCCCTATTATTATGCCTAACACTGACTCTAAGAAGAGCATAACCACTTTAGCTAAATAGGTTAGAAAATTGCGTAGTTTGACTTGAAATGCTATATATTAAAGCAGGCGAATACAAACTTAGTAAATCAAAGAGTTGTAACCTTTTGCATTTTGTAATCATATCATATAGTTATATCTTACTTAACAAGAGACAGGAGGTGGTCCAGAACTGTTTGCACAGATCCGCGTATACTGTCATTCATCTTGAACTAGATTAGATACCTGAAGTATGAATTTTCCGTGATTGGAGATCAGATCGTTATTGACACTGTAGGGGAATATTAGGTTAGAGCACGAAAAAAATGCACAATAGTTAGATAGGTAAGTTTAATATCTGGGATTCATGAACTTGGGGTGTGAATGATATCATCTATGGTAGGACCAGATGTAAAGTTACTAGTCGAATTCAATCTAGGCACCTAGGTTATTGGTTGAGGTATTTTTGTGGGATAGGAAGACCAGGGCTGTGTGTTGGCTGGTCGATTTAGCGGAACATAAACTGACCAATAATAACGGTCAATGAGAAGATATAATTGAATTGCTAATAAAGAATCATAAGACAAATATAATCTACTATAGATACTATGTATAAGTTTCTGTTGCTAACAGGGTATTAAAAAACTGAGTATAATTAATCTATATACATGTCTCATTAGGGGAGTTATTGAAACGGTGGTAGGATAGGATGGGTTCGGGTTTCTTCTTGTTATTCTCAAACTTAATGATCAGATAGATGGGATAATTTGTAACATAAGACTAGGAATGCTTATATAGGGGTAAACTACTCTGCTCCGGAGAGGGGGTAGTTCAATTTAGTTCTTTCAATCTAAGTTCTGACGATAAGGACCGATACAACGCAAGCCACTGGTAGTATATAGTAATAAATAATATTAGATAGATTTAGACTGTCTGATGTCCGGTAATTTCTTCGGGGTGGCTATCATTTGTTTTTGTTTTTCAGTTTCGGGAACCCGTAAGATATTCTGCACACAGAAACAACACAGAACGAATGTCGACTAGAATTTAATGCATACATTCATTGTCAGCTCTCGGTAGCATTCATAGATAGTCTTCTCTGTGCTTAGAAATAGGATTTCAACAATGATATGAAGAACAATAACAGGAAAGGTGCTCTTGGTTTTAGATATTTCTAGACGTTTTATAGATTGACCGACATATCTCATCTACCCCTAATATTGAATATAAAGAGTTTACGTCTGTTTTCGTTTGCTAAACCTATGAGGTAAAATGCAGGCAAAATATTGAACATTTTTGCACGTGGCACCGAAAAAATTTAATATACATTTTTTTTTAATAATGATTCTGTTTTAGCTGCTATCTTTAGTTTCGTAATTTGATGTTTTGAATTAACACTCCAAATTTAAATTACGTAAATTATATAATGAGTGTATTTTGCAGGTTGATTAAGGTATTTTTATAAACGAATTGTAAGAATCCTTTAACAAGGTTTTCATATTAGCCTCTCATAAAAGATTTTTCGGACAATTGTTATGCGTATATCTCTTAGCTCTGCTTTAACAGTATGGCTGCCTTCTTTAGGTGTCGATTTCAAAGACGTTGTAGATGGAAGTTTATCCGATGTGAGTTGTTTGTTCATTCGGACTTTTATATTTTGTCGCATCGCAATGTATATCTTCACTAATTGAGAACTGTTTTGTCTTTCTGATGACGAGTTGAGACAGGAAAGATCCAATATTGACATACAAATGTCGGTTGGTATTTTGTTCAACGAAACGAAACCGTAAATTGTACCAAAAGTGATTGTTTTGAAAAAGAATCCACACGCCTTAACTTTCTTCATTATCTCTCAATTAATTATTGGTGTTTTATTCTTAATTAGTTTCCAGACACAAAAGGCAAGGCAAGTTAAGGGATCCACAAGCCTTGGCTTTCTTAATAATCTCCCATTTAATCATTATTGTTTTCTTGTCTTTAATTAGTTTCCATAAATTTAGAAATAGTGAATTGTCTTTCTCATACTTTTCATGATTTAATGATAATCTATGTTCGTAAAACCTTTCTTTAAACATCATTGACGTGCTTCATATGTAGAATCTTTTCAATGCTGGGTTCTCTACTGTATATATTCTTGCGAGGTATATCACTGAGGTAGTAAGACAGCTGTTCTGTAAGGGGCACTCATTCCGTTTGTGGCAATTACAGTTTTTCTTGTTCTATCAGTATATATATATATATATCAGTACTAGTGTCATTGCTTTTCAGTATTTTATTGTTGTGTTCCTTTTTATTCTTTCTAGTTTGTCGGTGCAACTATAACTTAATTTTAATATGTTTTTGTTAAATATCTTATGTAGGATATATTAATGGGTGGAAAGTGCTTGTTAATACGGTGTATGAATTTATTGCCTATCTTAGTTTTTAACATTAGATTTAAGGTGAGTGTAAACCAAATAATCAATTTTGGTAGAGGAATCAAGACTTTTGGACCATCCTTTTTAGAAGGTCTAACAAGACCTTCGGACCACCAATTTTGGTAGAGCTTACAAAACTTTCGACGATTCTTTTTACTAAGGCTAATAAAACTTTCGGATCATCCTTTGTGGTAGGAATAACAAAACTTTCGGACAATCGTTTTTTTATGGTCTAAGAAGTCGTTAGGAACACCCTTTTTGGTAGGTCTAACAAGACTTTTGAATCAGCCTTTTCCTTGGGGCTAACAAAACTTTCAGACCATTCTTTTTAATAGGGCTAACAAGACTTTAGGATCACATTTTTAACAAGACCCACATGCCACCCATTTTGCTAGGTGTAATAAACTTTCTAGACCATCCTTTTTTGGTATAGCTAACAAGACATTCAGACCCTCCTTTTTAATAGGGCTAATAAGATTATCATGTACATAACCCAGCTAATATAATGACGTAGACGTTGCAAAAACATTGTCGTAAGTTCTTTTAGACTACTCATAAAATTCCGTACCGTTATCTTGTAACAAATGACTTGTGTCTGCATATTCTGTCCGTGATCCTTTCTAGATGCCTGATAAGTTTTCGAGTTCTAGGCTGGAACTGGCAGATGAATTTGCCGTACTCGTTGTGTACCCTTGTACTTTCTGTTTCTTTCTGGGGCCATCTTAAGCAGGTGGATATTGAGTATTGATTTACTCCTCTCCAGGAGTTAGGCACAAGGCCAGTCTTATCTTACTCCCACAAGTAAGATGTGACCCAAGGTTGGGTCGGGAAAGTGGGGTTTAAAAATTTCCTGGGCAGCCCTGTCGGCATTTCTTGGTAGGGGCGCCTCAGGCAGTAAGCAATAAACTTACTCCTCCCCAAAGAGGGGGGGCGAAGCCTGGGAGGGTGGACCTCCTAGAACTGCACAGGACAGACTCATAGACCGGCGTAAATCAAGCCCCGAAGGCCAAGACAATACCAGTCTATGAGGTGCAGTATCCATCGGAACAGATACTACACTTTGATCTTAGCCAAAAGGCCAAGAAACAGGTGGATATTGAGTAGAGAACATATATGCATCTGCCACTTCCAGCCTGCAACTCTTATCAGGCATCTAGAAATGATCAAGGAAAAAATAATCAGACACAAGTCATCTGTGATATTTAACGATATATATATATATATATATATATATATATATATATATATATATATATATATATATATATATATATATATATATATATATATATATATATATAGTTTTGGGTGACTGGAGAAATTTTTATTTTGAAAGTAGCCTACACGACTCGAACATTTTTCTCTTCTTTCCAGAAAAAAATGTTTTCCCACCATCCAAAAGAATGCTGTCATTTATAAATTTATATGTCAGTCTTGAACTTACTACGTTGGCACGACTACCCAAATGTTAGAAATTAGAATATCTCAAAATATCCCTTGTGCTATTAGCACACATAAGGTTCTGAATACATCCGGGAATTTAAAGGAGCATAATTTTGTCACTAGTAACCACTTGCTCAGTATAAATACCCACGACGTCCATTCTCGGAGCATGCCCACCAGCTCCTGCTTTCAACACCCGGTGACGTCACAAAACGAATCTGGCTGAAACGTCGCTGGACGGAGGAATGGCAGGCAGCAGATAAATCAAGGTTGCACAGATTTGTGGAGGCCACGGATAACCTACCAGGTATGGACCTCCCTCGCCGGCAGTGGACAATGCTCAACCGCCTCAGGACAGGTGTCGGCCGTTTCGCCGCGACCATGAAAGGATGGGGACTCAGGGACTCGGCTGTCTGCGACAGTGGTCACTCTGAGCAGACAGTAGACCACATCATCGAGTCATGCCTCAAACATCGACCACCCAACCGCGAAGCCGGCATAACTGTGGTAGACGACAAAACATTAGCATGGCTTTTCTCAACCGAGCTAGTGATCTAACAGTGAGATGCTGTGATGCAAACGAAAGAAGAAGAAGAAGAAGAAGAAGAAGAAGAAGAAGAAGAAGAAGAAGAAGAAGAAGAAGAAGAAGAAGAAGAAGAAATACCTGTTCGAACAGTTACTCCGACGAGTGGTTCTCCATTTTACACTGTGCTAGGTCGACCCTTCATCTCAATATTCTTGTGTCGGTTGTTATAAACAGCTCTCGGACATAATATAACGACCACTTTCTCTGTCTGTCTGTCTGTCTGTTTGTCTGTCTGTCCGTCGCGGATAATTTTTGTAAACGAAAGAGAGAGGGGGGCTCGAGTAATTACTATTAAATTGATTAATCTTTTCAAGTCAGCGTTCATAATATTTGTATACCTTTAGAATTAGGAAACTATTATTAATCAATTAATATAAAGAACCAAGTGATTTCAAGGCGAGACTGCGATTAGAACGGAATACGTGTCAAGAATCTTAAACAAAAACTGTGTAAACATGAGTTTGAGATTTTTCATTATGTGAATCCATCAGTTAATTAGTGAAGAGATTTACACCAATTCATTTATTTCCCACTTACCTCTCAATGTATATCTCCAACATATAAATATCTACTCATTTACTCAGTTGTTCATTAGAGTGTTTAGTCATATAATTTTTAGGTGTTTCTCCTACAGAGGATGAAACGAAAAGGCCTTTCAGATTTTAATACTTTCTTTCATTAAATGAAAAAGAATTCTACGCCCTTTTCATCAATAAATATACATTCACTTAAATCAATCCTATATTTCTGCTGTACCAAGAAGAATCTGTTTATATATCTATTAATAATGGAGTTCATGTATCTGTCTGTCTGTCTGTCTGTCTGAAGCCGAAACTCCAGTATGACTATTTTACTGAAATTAATCTTTTTAAAATTCTTTATATACTGTCACTAAAAGTCGCTTAGACACCAGATGGGTTTTGCCATTTGCATAAGTCATTCCTTTAAACCTTCAATTAAATTAATATTTACAAATATACACTTATAACTGCTATTATCAAATGTACATATGTATTTACAATATTTTCCGATAAGGTTATATTAATAAACATTATTCATACAATTAATTAAAGCCATTTTCATCATAACCGGCGTGTTTTCTAAACCATTTCAACTCGAGTACTGTTAAAATTGCAAAGGCATTGGCTGTTTAATCAGTTGTGTCCTATCTCCCTCCGGTAATTAAATATAGCGATCTGATTAAGCAGCCGATTGGCTGTTTAATCAGTTGTGCCCTCCCTCCCTCCGGTAATTAAATATGGCGATCTGATTAAGCAGCCGATTGGCTGTTTAATCAGTAGTGCCCTCCCTCCCTCCCTCCGGTAATTAAATATGGCGATCTGATTAAGCAGCCGATTGGCTGTTTAATCAGTGGTGCCCTCCCCCCCTCCAGTAATTAAATATGGCGATCTGATTAAGCAGCCGATTGGCTGTTTAATCAGTGGTGTCCTCCCTCCCTCCGGTAATTAAATATGGCGATCTGATTAAGCAGCCGATTGGCTGTTTAATCAGTTGTGCCCTCCCTCCCTCCGGTAATTAAATATGGCGATCTGATTAAGCAGCCGATTGGCTGTTTAATCAGTGGTGTCCTCCCTCCCTCCGGTAATTAAATATGGCGATCTGATTAAGCAGCCGATTGGCTGTTTAATCAGTTGTGCCCTCCCTCCCTCCGGTAATTAAATATGGCGATCTGATTAAACAGCCGATTGGCTGTTTAATCAGTGGTGTCCTCCCTCCCTCCGGTAATTAAATATGGCGATCTGATTAAGCAGCCGATTGGCTGTTGAATCAGTGGTGTCCTCCCTCCCTCCGGTAATTAAATATTGCGATCTGATTAAGCAGCCTAATGGCTGTTTAATCAGTAGTGCCCTCCCTCCCTCCGGTAATTACATATGAGGATCTGATTAAGCAGCCGATTGACTGTTTAATCAGTGGTGTCCTCCCTCCGGTAATTAAATATGGCGATCTGATTAAGCAGCCGATTGGCTGTTTAATCAGTGGTGTCCTCCCTCCCTCCGGTAATTAAATATGGCGATCTGATTAAGCAGCCGATTGGCTGTTTAATCAGTAGTGCCCTCTCTCCCTCCGGTAATTAAATATGGCGATCTGATTAAGCAGCCGATTGGCTGTTGAATCAGTATGCCCTCCCTCCCTCCGGTAATTAAATATGGCGATCTGATTAAGCAGCCGACGTTAATCTGGCACGTTAAACATGTAAACAACAACGCTGGCAAACACTGTGCTCAGTTTTCCATTTTTAAAACCGTCCTAAGTTTGTTTATTCTTAGCCATTATGTTTTAAAACACAAATTTATTAAATCAAATTGTTTGATTAAAATAATAATTGATTTAAAAATTACTATATAAAAACGCGCGTGCGCACGCACACACCCACACACAGTTCAGGTAAACTTTTTCTTTCCGAGAATTAAAATTTTTTTCGTGTTTACTGTATTTGATTTCTTAATACTTTCATATCCAATATTATCATTTTTTCACGACCTCAACAGAATTTATGATTCCATGTTTTATTTATTAAAAAAAAAGATGTGATTTTTTTTCTTTAATGTCAACAAAATAAACTAACACATTGTACTGGAAAACTATACAACTGATTGTAGAATCAAATTGTTTAATTAAAAAAAGGTACACACACACGCACACGCACACACGCGCGCGTGTTCACTGTATTTGATTTTTTAGTGCCTTTTCATTTTAGGACCCACGCTAACTTTGACCCCGTCGTTACAGTTAGGGTTAGGTTTTTTTTTTCCTTTTTAATTAAAAATATTTACATGTATAGGGGGGGAGATAAAAAAATTGGGGGAAGGCGGTCAAAAAAAATTTTTTTTTTTTTCTTAGCTAAAAAATATTTCAATGACTAGTAATATAAAAAAATTGAGGGGGGTACAACAAAAAATTTTCTTTCTTTTTAAACTACAAGTCTTTCTATTTATGGGCGAGGGTACAACAAAAATCGGGGTAGGGTCGAATTTTTTTTTTCTTTATTTTCAACTAAAAATATTCTTTGTCATAAACACAGAAAATCAATGTCTAACAACCACAGAAATATGACTGGGGCTCCATTGGCTTACGCGTGAGCCTTCATTTCTGATGCGGCAGCCTAGCAAAAATATGCGACCGGAGGGAGCATATATTTGCTAGTATATATAATTATATTAGATATTTTACGTTCTTTTTTTGTAAGCATTGAATGAAAAGTAATATAAATGACGATTAAAGCCCTTTTTACAATGTGTGACAAATTTATTTCTCTTTTCTTTTTTCCGATTAATTTCGGAGGAATCCTCGATCATCAGAGATATATTTTTACTCTTTTTTTTTATAAAATAAACAAACTTTTACTTTTGTTTATAGGTAAGACGTCCTTGGGTTGCTGTGACGTTATCCGCTAAGTTGTAATAGGCGGTTTTGAGAAGAACGGAAATGCCAGGGCATGCCGGGGGGGGGGGGGTTAATTATATTAGATATTGTTCGTTCTTTTTTTTTTTGTAAGCATTGAATGAAAAGTAATATAAATGACGATAAAAGCCCTTTTTACAATGCGTGACAAATTTATTTCTTTTTTCTTTTTTTCCAATTAATTTCGGAGGAATCCTCCATATATATATATATATATATATATATATATATATATATATATATATATATATATATATATATATATATATATATAAGATAAATGAAGGAAGAGAGTTGAAGATGTACGAATGACAAATCTATTTAATCTTCGATTGTTCAATACAAGGTGTACTCGATAAAAAAATGTCTATTTTTCTTTCCTTAAGCCAGGACGGTTGAACTAAACATCTTTCTATTGGATTTACTTCATTTTGAATATTTCTAACGCTGTCTTCACGAAATCCCTTTTTATATATTTAAATCTTTATTCACCGGACATCTTATCAACAGACATCCATCAACTGCACAGACTCCATATTTTGATAACCTTTTTACACGCACACTCTTGCTTTCCATTACTTTATATTGTTTCTTACATTTTTCAAATTTTGAACTTTGGCTATTCCATTGACAACCTATCCATCTATGTAATTCCTCAGATGATAAGATTTTCATCTTTGAAAAGCCTTGGCTTAAGGAAAGAAAAATAAACATGTTTTTATCAAGTACACCTTGCTTTGAACAATCGAAGTTGAAATAGATTTGTCATCCGTACATCTTTATCTCGCTTCCTTCATTTATCTTTATAATTGCTCTATCTCACATATTGAGCTTAAACCATTTCACTATAGGTTCAATTCTCTAAAAGTATACTTTTAGTTTCATATTATATATATATATATATATATATATATATATATATATATATATATATATATATATATATATATATATATATATATATTAGAGGTGAAAGATTAGAATAAAAATTGTAAAGATACAATATTTATTAGAACATCAAAAGTTCAGAGCAAGGAGCTTCATATCCTTAATCCATGGATTTTCAAAGATATATTTAAAACATTTTTTAGGTCTGCATGCCGAAAGAAATTCGCTTTTCGAATTTATAATGTTTTTACTCTTGGCATCAGTGATTATCATAACAGTTTCTAAAGTATATTGTTGGCAAAACTTAGATCCTGGTGTATAGGACCTAGATTTTTTCAAGATCGATCAGTGTAGAGAGCAAGGGCTGTTTTTACATTTAAAAGTTTTGATTAAATTAGTTATGGAAATCCCTGCAATATATATATAAGAATACATTAATCACCTAAATAATAGTGTAATGGATTCGTCCAAACACTTTAAAATGCAGCAACATTTTTGTAAGTAATGGATAAATTTTATTAGACAGACGAATAACACAGGTAAGGAAGACTTTTTTAAATTTTTTTTTTAAATAACTAATATAAGTTAGCAAAACATTTATATGGAACAAAACTTAGATTTAGTATACGGAACGTTTATGTTTTTGTCTTTTAAGGGAAGTGGGGTCTGATCAACTCTGCTGGAAAGCCATGAAATTAAATACTGTCTTGTTTTTAAATTCCCGAAACAGTTTTTCATGGTAAACAACTGATGATCCCTTAAATAATGTTAGAAGCAAACTAATATAATAACTGTAAAAAATAAATTGACTTACATGAGTGATTTTCCACTGAACGACTTGGGACTAAAAGGTTTGTTTTTATATATATATATATATATATATATATATATAGTTTTAATGATTGAGAAACTTCCGAGACTATATATATGTGTGTGTGGGGGGGGGGGGTCAAACGATAATTTTATTTTGCCTTTAAGTAGCCTTTTTCAGGTATGAAAGTAAATTATAACAATTTTCTTTCTCTTGCTATTACAAATTTATCGTAGACCCATCACTAGAGAAAGAACACGAAAATAACTCCTACCTATTTTTTCGTACCTCCATCTCTGTAGTGTGCTTGTGATATGCGTTTGTAATCCCTTTTTGTACCCATAAATCGTTAGCAGTGGCTTATATCGGTTTGCAACACAAAATGTCATCCCTGAACAAATTGATGAAATTTGGTGACTGCAAAAATTATACCAAAACGCTTCCTTCTCAATTACTTTTTTTATTTGGTAGTAATATACGAGACGCGGGTGATAGGTTTCAGCAATCCGTCTTTCATATTGTGCAACATGCAACGTGTAACATGTAACGCACGAGTTAGCATCAGTAACGACACTGATTTCGACATCTGGATTAAAGTGTGTCATATTAATTCTGATGTGAGGATATTTTTTTATTTTTAAAAATGCTCTCCTGGTATTTTGTCGTCTAGACCCAACACTTTTCACTTTTTTAATAGCTCATTCAGAGGAGTTCGTAAATTGTGCATGCTTGAAATAAACACATTGTAATAATTGGATGAGCAAAGAAACTTTGTAGTGACGATGCATTTTCAGGAGTCGTCATATTTTTTTATCGCACTCGCTCTGTGGCTGATCTTCTATCATATTTGTCTATAACTTGACCAAGATATTTTATTTTTTCCATAAAAAATCGCATTTTTCTCTCCTTCAATTTAAATAAATAGTCATGGATTCCTTTAAATACTCCGTGTACATGTGATTTGTGTTGCTCGCTGCTTTTACTGGTCATTAGAATGTTATCTAGGTAGGCTGTTGCAAATTGTAGTCCGCTAAGCAATGCGTTCTTTACTTGTTGGAAAATTGCTGCTGAAACCTTAACCCTAAATTGTATTAATCCGAATTTGTACAAACCCTTATGGGTATTTATACAAAGTAGCTTTTCGCCCTCCTTGTCCGCAGAGTATTGTAGATAATCATATATAAATCAACCTTTGAAATAAAATCCCCTTCTTGAGTTTAGCAGATATCTCTTATATAAGATATCTCTTAGCAGTTTAATCCTGTGGAGAAATCTACCCAAACACGGATCCCTTTACTTTTTTTTACATAGACTGCAGGTGAAGCCCACTAGCTGTACTTTACTTTCGAGTCTATTTAATTCCTCGTCAATTTTATTTAATGGCGCGAATAGAACATTTCTTTCCTTAAATATTGGATTGAATATTTTATTTCAATTCAAACTTTGCATTCCATCAGAAAAAAACTTCCGTAAAGACTTCTTTTAATTCTTTCTTTAGTCTCTCTGCCTCTGCATTTAAAGTTTCAATATTTTGACAGGAGTTTATGGGCATATCCCATAATTTAAATTTCTCCATCCAGTCCGTACTAAATGGTTGTTTGACATGTCCATTGCAGACATTCTTAATTTCAAAGTATTTTCTTTGAATGTAACGTTAGCAATTAGCTCCCCTTCCAATTTTATTTTTCCCCAGTGACGCTTTTAGCTAATTGTTTCATTTTCATCAACGTTGGTTTTTCAAATTTTTTCCACGTTTGAAGATAAATCTGTGCATGAATAAACTTGTAACTTAATATTTTTATTCAATATTTTTACTTGCACAAAGTTCTTGATATTTTCAACTTCGTCACTTTTAGTAATTTTAATAAAGATTTTTTAAACTTTATTTTTCACTCTGCTGTGTGTACTTTTGTGTCCTATTCCACCGCAATTAAAACACTTTTCATTTTATATGGACAATCTTAGTATCAATGCAATTGCCCTCAACCAAAACACAGTTTAGGAGTCAAATTATTTTTCTTTTGTTCATCAAATTTAGTCTACGAAATAATTTTCTTTTTGTTACGGATGTTATATGATTCTACGTGTTGCTCAATGTCACTTGAATCTTGGTGAACACTAATAAAACGTTGCCAGTCCTCTGCGATATTCTCTAGTTTATTAAGAACCCTTCTTCTGATTTCTACATACGTATTCGAAACTAAATCCTGTGCCTTAAGCATTTAAAATTGTTAGTGCTCAACGTCGATGATTTGAAATTATCAGTGTTTGTTAACTACGCTTAGTCTTCGTCTTTTTTCCTTGTGCGATTCATACATTCATACATTTCCACCTTTTGTTCAAAAGATACGGATTAGGGCTAAACCATTAAGTTAATAATTGAACTGCTTCAACAAATGTAAGGTTGCTGGTTTTATTGTGGAAATATATAATTGACGAATTTGTTATGTTCAACCGTACCCAACTTTCTTAATAGTGAACGAACCCTTTTTAAATCGATCCAATTCGCAGAGTCCATATTATAAAAATCTTTGTATCGTCTGAAATACGAAACAAAGGTAATTTCGTTTTCAGGGTCGTAATTCAATTTTTTTTTTTCGAAAATCCAACATTGCCAAATTGTAGTAATGGTTATATTGTATCCGTCAAAGTTCTCGTTGTCAATGTTGTGTGCAACATAAATCCGGATTATGTTGTTTCAGAATAAGTCCGAGTTCTCATTGTCAGTGTTGTGACCATGAAGGGCCGATACTAAATAAGACAACACGGTGGTATATTTACAAGAGTGTGTATTTACAGAAATGCATAATAGTATGTTACAGAAAGACTGCTCCGAGACTGCTTCGAGAGTTCGTCGTAAGCTCATCTGTACATAGTGTCTAGAAGTCGTTCAAAGCCTGCCCATTCATTGTCGTAGACTCCTCTATACATAATGTCTAGAAGAGTCCATATAGTCACGAAATAGGGTAGATCACCATCACGTGATAACACACACATACTTTCATTAATAGAGACATTAATTATTTTATTTTAAATTCAAAATTACAAAAATTAATAATAATAATAATAATAATAATAATAATAATAATAATAATAATAATAATAATAAGAATAATAATAATAATAATAATAATAATAATAACATAAAACAATTTATAATCTAGAATCTAATCTAAATACTGAATTATCAAATTCAAACAGGCAAAATGTTAATGATAATATGGGATTTTACAAGGGTTACCGGGCCTGTTAATTTGAATACATTTGAATAGATACTATACCCTTCACATTTGTTATGGATGGGTGTAGTTCATTTTCTTTACTTAGAAATGAAAGTTGACATTGAATGATGAGTGTCTCTCACTAACAGTATAGGGTTAGCTCTGTTTTTTGTTAAAAAAGAAGGATGCGAAGTGATTTTAATCAGGCCTGGGCCCAGTGTCTCAACATAGAAATTGGAAAGTAATATTGAGATTGGAAGGAATACAAAGAAGTATGACAAAACTGATAAAATGGTTAAAAGATTACAGGAAGGGATAAAAAGTTACAGGAGGAGATTGGAAAAATTAGGATTAACTATTTTACAAGAAAGAAAGATGCGAGGGGGATTGAATTGAAACTTTTTAAATAATTAATGGCATTACTAACTATGGTGGTTTGTTTGTATGTTTCTTCTCAATTTGGGAGGTTATTTTCAAAGCAAATTTCAAAAGCTAAATCTATGCACCATTTTTTTGTCTGTTTTTTAGTAATATAATTTTGTTAACAAGTTTTAAGATGAAATTACGAATAGCAATAGCGTAGACCATTTTAAGATGAAATAAGATCAATTCGCAAATAATGGTAAAATAAAGGAATTAATTATTTATTAATAATTCAGAACATCAGTAAGTTTTGGAGACATTGTGTTTGCTGAAAATACATTGAGACTCAAACGAAACACTTTTAGCCAACGCCAATGCTGGCCATCTACAATACAGCGGGTATGTTGAGTGTCTTCCACCAACAGTATGGGGTTCACCCTGCTCTTTGTTAAGTCATGCAACTTCATATGATGCAGTAAGGATCGGTTTCTCACTTAAAACAAAACCCAAAATCGGCAAGGTAGCAAATGCCCTCACCCAAACAAAACTTTATCGTATGATATTTCTATTATAGCAAGAAAACGTATAAAATATCAACTTCTAACTCAAATGGGATTCAACAATGCCAAATAATAGGTTACTACAGCAATATCGGTATATGGGAGCATGACCTTATCTCAAAAACGGCTTCTAATATAAGATTTATCATCTAGCAGAAAAAAGGCTAATATTTCAAAATATCAACCTGTAACTCAAATAGGATTAAATAATGCCAGGTAATAGGTTACCACGGCAACGTTAGCGTATCGGAACATGACCTTATCCCAGCAACGGCTTATAGTATTTCTATTCCAACACCCGAATACTAATATTCAAAATTATCAAATTCGAACAGGTAAAAGATTAAAGATAACATGGGAGTTTACAAAACCTACCAACCACTCGCCAAACAATTCACATTTACTTTTTTATTCATTTATTAACCATATAAGAAAGAGTATGACATTGCATAATGCGCGTCTATCTTCCCAACTTTATGCGGATTTGCCCTGCTTTATGTTCCATTTTACTTCAGTCAAAGTTCTCAGAAATCAAGAGGTCCCTTCCTGGGGCTAACACTTGATCTCTATATGAGATACATAGATATTCGAATATTCCATTAATTTTCTGTTTTAACTGTCAAACATTGAGTTAGTAAAGAAGTTAAGAATATCAATTTTCCTCCTTTCAATTGACCAGTTGACTATGTTATAGTATATTTTTCTTGTGGTCTCTTGGTCTTACCGGATTCAAGAACAATTATTGATCTAGTCTGGTGGAGTATCCCGCTAAGTGCTGTTACTTGAGGTAACATTACTTGGAAAAGGTGCACCATTCCTCGAATGAGCCAGTATATAGCCGTGTCGAGGGGGTCTTATTTGTGCTTCGAATACTATATTATTTTGAATATTTGGTCAGGGTTTACTTGTTGGGTAAAGTATCCTCATGTCAGGGTATCATGACAACCCCTTGTACAGAGAGCCCGAAGATACTTGAGGATGGTGTCTAGTAGGTAATTCAAACTCTCTTATGCGCTTAGGTATGCAACTTCATATGATGCCGTAAGGAAAGGTGTGTCAAATGGAACGAATCAAAGAACCAGCAAGGTAAATCCTGCATCTAATCAGGATCTCTGGAATTTGAATTCATCCAACGTCGCATCTTTGTAATGTTTGCCATACAGATTTATGAAGTCCACATATTTTTCCGGGGTTGCACATTTTGACATAGCAAAGCATGTATTGAAGACGCCAACTCCCATCATGTTCTTTCAAACATGTGAACTTGTAACGCACGTCAGTAATCCCATGAAAACTTTCTTTTTTGTGTGTTCTCGACATACTGTGTGCCAAAAAGAAAGAGAAAAACACTTCTCAATAGTTTGGTACACACTGGGTTTGAAAACAAAGATTATAATTTATTTCAGAAGATATCTTGCCGACCCCCTGGGACTAGATCGGAACCCCTAGCTTTGAGTCGAACACAAGTTCAGAACCGTTGATTGCTTTCTTGACCCCTTGCTGAAAGGTCGAGGTTTCTATCATGGATCTCAGGAGGTCCAGTCCAAGACATCTCCATTTGTCGTGGAGGGCTTCTGTGGACAGTACTTAAGTATTCACTCACGCATGACTACTATAGACTGGTGATTCTAGTATATTTCAGTTCATGTTAGATCTTGATCAAGAATATTCCCACTTTTTCGGTGACCTGTGACCTATGACCTATTTTCAAAATTACCTGATCAAAGTGATTTAGCTAAGTTAAAAAAATACTAAACATATTTGTATATACTGTGTACAACCCTTTACTATGACTTGCAGTGTTAGGGGTCAGTAGTTATTGGATTTTATTTTAATAAAAATTAAATAAACTTAATATTAAAAAAAAAACTCAATTTATGTTAAGTATAAAATCTCCACACACTTCTGATTAAATAAAAAATATATGCATTTACATTTTTTAATAAAAACAGATTTAACAATTAAGTTTGTTTCAATTTGGTCATAAGAGACTTGGAAACAAACTTTGTTCATGGAAATTCCGTTGTGTTTTAAGTACACAGAAGAATTGTTGTGAATGTGTTACAAGCCCAGCCTAGCACCACTAGCAACGTCTATTCTATGAGAAAGGGGGGGGGGGTAGGAAAGAGAAGAGATCACCCTTCACTAGAGTGCTATGTAGATTTTGAACTCTGCTAAGGCCAAAAAAGAGTACTCTGAGTAGCACCTCCCCAGATGTGGCAACAGTACTCCAGCTTAGGACGTATCTGACTCTTATACAAGTAGAGGATTGCATCAGGAGTCAGATAGAATATTATTGTAGCTAAGTCAAGAACCTTTCATCAAATTAACGATAGAGCAGAGAAAGACTAGCAACGTCTCTCTCATAAGAAAGGGGGTGTGAGGAGCGCAAGAGATCATCCACACCAGATTTCGAAGTCTATTTTGTACTCTGTCAAGGCAGGAAAGAGTGCTCTGAGCGGCACCTCCCCAGATGTGGACATATCTGATTATTATACAGGTAGAGGGTTGCATTAGGATTCAGGTACTTCTTGGAACAATGGCATGATCCAAGCATTTTTCCAGCAACCTTAGCAACAGATTGGATGTAAGTCTTCCATTTAAGACCTGGAGTGAAATCAGTCTTCAGATCTGAGCGCTGGTGATGAAAGGAGAGAAGTTTGGTTTTAAAGATGATAAAAGTAACAAGACATATTTCCCCATTGTGCTACGTGTTTCAGGTCAGAAGAAAGAGAATCAATAAGATCTTGTTCACCAATGCTCTTCGAAGTGCTGACATACACTATCGGGCAAAAAAATGTGGTTGGCTAATTTTTCAATATATATATTGAAAAAAAGGTCAATAAAATTTTATAATACTTATTTTAAATCAAATTGACAAAAACTAATTCGCATTTAACTAATACCTGACAGCTTCCGTATTAAGGCTATTTGTTTCGGCATGTTGTCTGTCAGCTTCTTACATTGTTGTGAAGTGATATTTTCCCAATCATCTTTTAATGAATCACAGAGAGACTTTTTGTTTGCAAATTTTCTACCAGACAATTTTCTTTTAACTGTGTTCTATAAGTTCTTCATCGGGTTAAGATCAGATTTTGTACGGGCCAGGACATTGTTTGAAAAAAGTTATTATTCAACCACTTTTTGGTCAATTTTGCAGTGTGAGATGGGGCATCATCGTATAGAAACAAGTTATTTCCCGGAAATAGGAAGGTAATAACTTTGGAACAATCGAGAGTAAGCTTTTTTTCTAAAATGCAGTGTATTCTTTAGTGTTGATGCTTTCATCACACATAATTAACTCTCCAATACGAAGTGATGAAAATGCACTTCAAACCATAATTTCCCCATGTCCATGCGTAACTGTAGTTTGAAGACAATCAACTCCGAATCTCTCACTTAGTTTTTGAAGACCCTGTTCGAGAGTATCATTCACAAGGAAACCCCAGACATATCCGACCAAATAACTCTCTGAAACCATTCCAATGAGCGGGTGCCATATCCAGTAACAAAGCTCATTCTAGCCATAATATTCTCTTGTGATAACAAAGGCTTTTTGTGAATCTTCTTGATGATATATCGTTTTCATTCAATCTCCTGACTATTGTTTTTCGAGAAAGTGACTTACCCTCTCCGGTTTTGAACTCTTTTGTCAAATTCATAAGAGTGCTTTTCTTGTAACGAAAAGCTGTCATTTTCAGCCTTGAATCATTTCTTCTTATTAATCATTTGGGACGGCCTGACCCTGTCTTCATTTCCACATTACCTTTTTATTTATATTGTTTACCAATTCTTTTGACTGTGGAAAAGGAAGTAGCTATTTTTTTTTGTTCAAGATGGTAAATATTTGTTTATACTCCAACTATATACTCATCTCTTTAATTCTGGTTTTCGTAATTTCACCCAAATGCTTATTTTTTTTCTTTGGTTATATTTAATATTAAGTATTAAGATAGATTTAGCAGCTGAGACACTAACTGCAAAAATAGAAGATCTGATATCAATAAAATTATTTGAAACACACAGTATTAACAAAATTATTGACAAATTAGCTAGGCTCATTTTTTTGCCCGAGTGTGTAGACAGTTGTGTCGTATTTGGAATTTCATTGATTGAATCAGAAACTGTGTTGGGTCTAGAATAGATCCTTCAGGCACGTCGGCGTCCATGCGATTGTTGTGAAGACATTACATAGCTAACAAGTTTGTGCCAGACCCTATCAAAGGCCTTTGATACCTTAAGAGCTATTACTCTAGAAACGAAACCCTTATTAATAAATTCACTGATCCTATGCGATATTTCAGGCAGGTGCGCTAGCTGTTGATCTTGTCTCTAAGTAAATTACCTTCGTTGAGGTGATTGACAACTTCTTAATTTATCACAGTTTCAAACAACTTATTCATGGTGCACAGAAGACCTATCTCCAGTATTTTTTTAAATATTGGGCAGACCGACGAAACCTTTCAAAGAGATGGAAAGCTTCTTTTATTTAAGCAAAGGATTGAATAGCTTTGTAAGGATAGAAACAAATTTCAGTAGCAAATTCCTAAACACAATTATTTAAATGTTGTCGTGACCAGTTTCCTTGCTGGCATCAAGGTTCTTGATAAGTATGGCAACATCTCGGACAGATATATTGATGTTGCTTAGAGTATTTTCAGGCATAGGGAAACATTCTAGAAGTAGGTGGGCCTGATCACAAAGGGAAGAATTTGAGTACAAAGTTCTTTGCAATAAGTTTGGCTTTGACAGACGATACGAAAATTATCTCTGGTCTATTAATGATGGTTGGAATAGAAGTCTTATATTTGTTCATTACGCTGTTTGTCATTCTCCAAACTCAGAGGAATCCAGCCTCTGCTCATCAACTCTGGATTTGACAAATTGGGTCTAGGACGCTTCTGCGTTTTCTATAGCCCAATTAAAATATTGGTTTCTGTGTGAAAGGGCGGCAACACACTCAGGGGTGTACCATGGTTGGAATATTCTAGAGAGTATAAAACTTTCAATACCATTCTTTCTGAAAATGGAATGCAGAGGACTATCAGATTTAAAGCTATCATCTGTCAACGCCAAACTTATTGCAAAGAACTTTGCATTCAAATTCTACTCTTTGTGATCAGGGCCACCTACTTCTAGAATGTTCCCCTATGCCTGAAAATACTCTAAGCAACATCAATATATCTGTCCGAGATGTTGCCATACTTATCAAGAACCTTGATGCCAGCAAGGAAAACTGGTCACGACAACATTTAAATAATTGTGTTTAGGAATTTGCTACTGAAATTTGTTTCTATCCTTACAAAGCTATACTTTTGAGTATCGATACACTGTGATGGAAAGGAAACGCAGAGGTCTTCCTGAACTTAGATTTGGTCTTGATGGAGACAACTGAGTGATTGGAGGGTCCCAGAGAAGATAGAAAAGTAAATGTGCACTGTTCAGAGCAAGTTGTCAGGGAGATATAAAGATGACTTGCAAAATGTCTATCGGGTACTCGAGTATGTGTGTCAAGGGAAAAGTCATGGCAAAATCTCTCTTAATCCTCTATCTTGTTTGAGTAGACTAGCCATTTTACATTTTGAATATTAAAATCACCACAGATATGAATGTTAGGAGACTAGCCATTTTACATTTTGAATATTAAAATCACCACAGATATGAATGTTAGGAGACTAGCCATTTTACATTTTGAATATTAAAATCACCACAGATATGAATGTTAGGAGAAGGATAAACGGACTAGATCTTGTCATTATTTTCAGAGATTAGCTTAATGACAGTAACTCCATCGTTTTGGGGACAATAACGGGCAAATATGAATGCGGTGTTGTGAGCAAGTTCAACATAGAAAAACATATAGGGAAACTCAGAGTCGTCATTGAAAATGTCCCTAGCACATGGAAAGCCGTTTTTAATGTAAGCACAAATTCCATGTCCATGGCGATCTTGAAGGTCTGGATTTGAAGGCAGGTTAGAAGAATCTTGTTGAACTCATCACTAGAAAAAAAATACAAGTTAGGTTTGATCTCCTGTAAAAGAATTTCAACCTTTGGAATGTTGAAACACAGACGTCTAATGTTGGAATATGAGACATGGTAGTAGGGATTCGGGTTAAGAGTTGAGGTACTTGAGTAAGGTAATAACAATGTTTTGTAACAGCACTATTCAACTGCTGAAGCATGTCATGTCATTGAATAAGCATAGATGAAATTAATATCCGTTGACCAGTGAAACAAATTTATTCTGAAAATACGATTGGTGTATTGTTAGACACTTCGTTGCAGGCAAAGTTGTGAAGAGGAATTGTATAGAACGAAAATCTTAAACACAGACAGTTTGCCGCTCTTTGACATTATTTTCACTTTCATTTCTATCTATCCATGTTCTTTCGAGAAATTATTTATTTTCCTTAAAGATAATTCTAAGATTCTAAAATTAAATTCTGATAATTTCGCTCAGTTGTAAAATTATACAAGTATTTTAGGAGGAGGGGGGTATTCAATTACTGTGAGTCCTGGCATTAAAGATACACCAGAATTGAAGACACACCCAATATTTTGAATAGCATAATTTCCGAGGAAAAATATAAAAATAAATAAATAAGCATCTTTTTCAATTACGATAACACGGTATTCCGTTGATTACAAGTTATACAATTCAGTGCCGTGCCTGCGCTAAGAACTCGTGTGTATCCCCCAGATCTATGATGCACAGCCCCAACAAGGAGACCACGTTTTAAAAACACAACACTGTTGTTTTTGTAAACGCCAAAAGTCGAAGAACTGTCCAATTTTTACAAAATTTTCAGAATCTTCTAATTCATAACGAAAGGTTAGACGGGTTCTCGTTGTTGGACCGCTATAGCATTGTATCTGACAAACCGATATTTGAGTCTACCTAGCAAGGTAATTGCGGACATTTTCAGTCTATTAACTATGTTGAATTTTTGTTTTTGAGATGAGGATTGATATATGTATTATTTGGATTGTACGGACTATTACTCTCATCTTGGGTGTTGTTCTCACAACGTTTCGGCCGATGTAACCTCCGACCTTCTTCAGGTGTATTTTCACAATGACTGTCATTGGTGAATAGTGAAAAAATGTTTTTTATTCATTTTTTTTGCATGCACCATCGTCGTTAAAATTTCAAAAACAGTTTTAAAATACACACACACACATACACACATATATATATATATATATATATATATATATATATATATATATATATATATATAGAGAGAGAGAGAGAGAGAGAGAGAGAGAGAGAGAGAGAGAGAAAGAGAGAGGGGGAAGAGAGAGAAAACTAGAGAGAGAGAGAGAGGGGGCGAGAGAATGAATAGTGATAAATAAATAAATTTAAAAATTTATAACATTATTTATTACAATTCCAACAATTCTATGTGAAAAATGGTAAAGTGTACGATCGTTTCAGAGAAGATTAGGTATCATATTTAAAATTTTCTTTTATATATATATATATATGTATATATATATATATATATATATATATACATATATATACATATATACATATATATACACACACACACACACACACACACATATATATATATATATATATATATATATATATATATATATATATATATATATATATATATATATATATGATTCACAATATGTAACTTCTTCAGATCCTTCTACTTAGGATATCAGCAGAAAATTGAGTGAAAACTTCAACACCCTTTAGATAATTCTCAAATATTTAAAAAATATATATAATAGAAAATACATGTAACATATATTATGCTAATTGCACGATTAGTTAATATAAACAATACTACTACTACTACTACTACTACTACTAATAATAATAATAATAATAACAATAATAACAATAATCATAGTAATAGTAGTAGTTACAATGGTAATTATAGCAATACTTACAATGATTATAACAAGAAAATCAGTTATAATAATTACAAATAATAGGAATAATAATTATATTAGCAATGATAACAATAATTATACCACTATTAATAATAATAATTCTACTATCAATAATAAGATAATGATTTTTAAATAATTGAGTATTTATTTGTAAATATTGTTATAAAGCCCCTTTATTGTTGGTTTGAAATTGTATTTCTTGTCCTGGAATAAAATTATTTTATCCAATGCCCAATGAGCAATAAACAGCAGACAGTCTAGAGAGTTCGACGAACGTTATCAGAATCTTGCTTATAGCTAAGTGACAGTCTGTTAATATCTCCGAACATTACTCAACTTTAATCTCTTAAAAAGGGGCTTTATAACAATATTTACAGATAATGATTATAATGAAACTATATATAATAATAATATATTTATTATATAATTATATATATATATAATAATAATTATAATGAAACGTATAATGAAGATAATAACAATAATGGTAATAATAATATTATTAGTTATAATAATAGTCAAAGTGAAAGTAATACATATCGAATCGATAAGGTTTATATTGGATAAAAATCTAAAATCGAATATTAGGGGGTAAGAACAAATAATAGTAATAGCAATCCAAGAACATCGCAGCAATAATGACCGCAGCATGTACAATAATGTTGCTGCCATCACTAAAGCTGGGATATGCCAGAATTAGTTTTAGTAAGAAACAAAACAGAGAAAAATTAGACAGACGTTTGCATGGGATTAACATAAAAGTGGAAGTACACCGGGGGTTTTCAAATATAATAAAAAAAACAAAACGAAATACAATTTCTTAGAGCAAAAGTATCACATACAAGACAGGTTGACAAAGGTTAGCATGGAACAAAGTCATCTGAATTGATAAAAGCAATTAGAAGTTCAGTTTCAAATGAGGTTATTCTCAACGTTTAGGTGGGGTTTGCTTAGGGACGAGTGTGTATTCTTAAAAAGGACTACTCGTTAAAAGATGGTTCATTCGCGTTGATAATTCTGGTAATTGAAAGTGAAAATAACAGTTTCTCTACAATGTAATCCGATGGCTTGGTGTCCAAAACACGGTAAAAAAACAAAAAACAACACCCGTCATCAATTGAAGGATTTTTCCTGATAATAGAAGGGGTCAAATTCTTAGCCAGCCTGTAGAGTCGAGAAAGTCACAATAAACGGGTGACCAAACTTAGGAATGGGATTATATATATATGGGAAATTAAGAAGGAAAAACCAAAAAGGATGTTTTTTTTATATATATATTCATCAACGTTTCGTCTTTATTTGTAAGAACTTCCTCAGGATGATAATTTTAAGAAAAAATGTCATGCAAGTACATGAAAATATTGGGTTGACATAATGGGTTGATGAGAAAAAGTAGTAGCCACTACTGGGTGTGCAGACCCGAGGTCCGGGATTAGTGAAGTCAGTAGCATGCCGTTATTTATAGCGTAATGCAATACTCTAGGCCACACTTATTGAGTTATGTTGATGGCTTACCAGATGACCGCCGAATTTGCCATTTAGACATTAATTCATGCATAGTATATATAAATGTTGGACTGTGGAGATTATTCGTCGAGTGTATCGTAGGAATGAAAATGGATGTTTTTCGTGAAAATATTCAAACGTCGACTTTTCTTTCAGTAAATTTCAAGGTTTATTTGTCTATAAGATTTGGCCTTTGTGATTACTCATCCCCCGATTGTATGACTATTAAGAAACAGATGTATACATTTTAAATAAACCTTAATTTTTATTGATGCGATACCTTGTTTTCGTCGGAAAATATCTCAATTTATATATTATATTAGAAATTAAGTATAAATATTTCTATCTATGTATTATATATAGAAATAACGGATTGATACTTATTTCCTTGTTTTGGAGTTTTAAATGATTTGGGAAGTGATATCAATCATTGTCTGAGAACTATACTAAGTGATTTCCTTTTATTCAGATTACAAATTCTTTGAATGTTTTCTTTTATTGCCATCTTAAATAATGCGTTTTAACCACACTCTCATCGTAAAAGACTTCTCTCGGATATATATTACGTATGTTTGTTTAGCTGTCATTTTTTGTTTTGTTTTTTTTTGTTTTGCTTTTTATAACTGTGTTCTTATATTTATATGTGTGTACGCACATTTGTGTGTGTCTTTACATTGATTTTTATGTGTATATCGGGGTTCGAAATGTGAATGGTTATTTTTACACTGATGATTCCGAAAAGATGAAACGTATACGTATGTAGATACTATTTAAATAGTATTAAAATAATTATTGGTAGCTCCTTCTCAGCTTGGCGCTATAATGAGTAAATAAAAGAAGTCGTCAAAAGCTATGATGCATGTTCCTTACTGGTGAACACTATTATGATGGCAAACTATAGTTGTCCGCTTCCCTTGACATATATAGGGTGTATTGCTCATCTCGTCTGTAGCCATTTACGTTAGCTTCATTGGTTAGCGCGATCGGAATTGGAGTTGAATACAATTCTTCTTCCGAGGTTCGATTCGTGTGTAGCGATTGGAGGAAGATATGAATTGTGATATCTTCAAACTCCCTTTTACTTCAAATTGCCCTGTATTTTATGGTGAATAATACTGGAATTCTGATGTTTTAGCTAGACTTTTAATTTTTAGTGTCAAGAAAACGTGCTGATGACGATTTGGTATCAATAAATTTTCTATTGGTCGCAGAAACGATCGTACACCTAAACTGTTGTTGTTGTTGAATTCTTGGAACAAATATAAATGAATATGTCATAAATTTGTTTATTTCGAAACTATGTACGTATAAAATAAATTATATATATATATATATATATATATATATATATATATATATATATATATATATATATATATATATATATTATAGATATTGTTCGTTCTTTTTTTTATAAGCATTGAATGAAAAGTAATATAAATGACGATAAAAGCCCTTTTTACTCAAAACCGCCTATTACAACTTAGCGGATAACGTCACACCAACCCAAGGACGTCTTACCTATAAACAAAAGTAAAAGTTTGTTTATTTTATAAAAATAAAAAAGAGTAAAAATATATCTCTGATGATGGAGGATTCCTCCGAAATTAATTGGAAAAAAATTTAAAAAATGAATAAATTTGTCACGCATTGTAAAAAGGGCTTTCATCGTCATTTATATTACTTTCATTCAATGCTTATAAAAAAAAGAACGAACAATATCTATAATATTAACCTCCCGGCATGCCCTGGAATTTCCGTTCTTCTCAAAAGCGCCTATTACAACTTAGCGGATAACGTCACACCAACCCAAGGACGTCTTACCTATAAACAAAAGTAAAAGTTTGTTTATTTTATAAAAATTAAAAAAAGAGTAAAAATATATCTCTGATGATGGAGGATTCCTCCGAAATTAATTGGAAAAAAAGAAAAAAAGAAATAAATTTGTCGCGATAGCTACAGAGTGGAACGTATTTTCGGGTAACACCAGTACCTGCTAGACAACAAAAACTTAAACACTGGAAATGTACACACAAAACCAGTTGCTATGGCAAAAACCCTGAGATTGTTTAATTGCTACTCACTCGAAAAGAAATTTTCTTAATTGATACTGACGCAATAGTAAGCAATTACACGATATCAAATGTACACACAAAACCAGTTGCTATACAATCCATCCTAAACTGCTTAATTGTTATCTGCACGACAACAAACGCTTACACACGATCAGAAATGTACGCACAAAACTCAATTACTACTACAATAATTTCCATGAGTACCTGATGAGGTCTAATATTATCCTTTTTTTCTCCAGCTTTGAAATTTCGGAAATTATGCAAAAGTATTTTCATGTAAATAAAAATGGTATATAACTATTTTGTACGGATTAGTGTATACGCATTGGGTTTGTGGGCGGAATTAAAATGAAATAAACGTACCAGGATAAGCTAATATTCATGAATTCAGCAGGCCGCTTACAACATTTCAAACAACAGTGTAAATATATTTTAGAAATAAAATTATTCTACCTATTAATATGATATGAAAGTAAGTATAATAAATAAATAGTCTAATATGTATTTAATTAGTTATCTGAAAGATGCCATAGATAGAGAAATGTTGAACTTGTCTTTTTATTAACGACGTAAGTAGCCAATGCTATGAATGGGTATTTTCTAAGCGAAATATATTTCTTGATTGCAAAATAACATGGTCCAAGAAAAATAGAAAAATTGGCTGTTCAGAATTAAATATGGATATTGTATAACAGACGCTATTTACAACAAACTCTAAGAATCAGACTGGCTTCTCTTTATATATTATGTATTGTTCTTTGCCTTTTGGCTAAGATCAAAGTGTAGTATCTGTTCCGATGGATACTGCACCCCATAGACTGGTATTGTCTTGGCCTTCGGGGCTTGATTTACGCCGGTCTATTGGGGGCTGCTGGTCCTGTGCAGTTCTAGGAGGTCCACCCTCCCAGGCTTTGCCTCTCCTCTTTGGAGAGGAGTAAGTTTATTGCTTACTGCCTGAGGCGCCCCTACCGGGGAATGCCGACGGGGCTGCCCAGGCAATTTTTAATGGCCAGAGTGCTCACCTCTCAGGCGCTGGCTTTTCAAACCCGATTTTCCCGACCCGACCGTGGGTCACATCTTACTTGTGGGAGTAAGATAAAAACTGGCCTTGTGCCTAACTCCTGGAGAGGAGTAAATCAATTCTCTTTATATATTAAATATATTATTAACTTATATATTTCAAAATTATGTATTTTGTTTCAAAAGTGGTCGATAGAAAATAGAGCTTTATAATATTTATAAACATAAAGTATTTAGTGGCTCTACAGATGCAATAGCATTTCGATCCCAGATATCTTCAAGCCACTGGCACACTGCTATTGTTCTAACTCTTATATCCCATAGCCAACCCCGTACTAATTATATCACTTCATCCCATCCTAACAATTCATTTATTTCGCTCGCTGATCATCCTGTTGTTATACTTATAGCCATGGCATTCTAGGTTGACCCTAACACCTTTCGCATCCCTCAACATTCATTCCATTCTTTATATTTACTCACCCCTCGCCTTATATTTTATATCAAATATCTGGTGTTGCTCCGTCGTTTTTCTTGTGCTACTGAATTACACGCATATAACACTTCTACATATACATATACATATAAACGTACATATGCACACATGTATATAAACGCATACAGGCTACACATATGCATACATACACACACGAATATATATATATATATATATATATATATATATAATATTTATAAATAAATTTTAAATTATTTATACCTACAGACGCTAGCGTTTCAAGCTTATTGCTCTCATCAGTGCAGGGAAGTAACAATTTCAGACGGTCGGGAGGCGCGAACCCGGTACACAGAGTCAGCCATATCCACTCGGGCCACGGAAACTGTCACGTAATTTAGGGAAATTAAGATCTATATGTACCTAGAAGCGGGCACAGATAGAAGACTAGTCGAGAGTGTTCGACGAACGTATTCGGAACTTTATATATATATATATATATATGTAGTGTTAAAGTGAATCATTTTGGTAAGAAATCCGACTAAGAGAGCTCAATGTAGAAAACAGAGCAAGAATAGAATATAGAAAGAAAACATTCACATACACATTGCAACTGTCAGCTGAAGAGGGGGCGGTGGGGTTGACTTCGTGTATGGCAAACATAGTTCGGAGGGTTTCATAGACGTATCGTAATTACTAAGTTTTTATTTTTGTGTTGTTCCAGCTGTAGATACATATTGGCTGACCTCTTTATATTTCCCTCCCCTTCTTTTTTGATGATTTTAACTAAAGTGTGTTGCTTGTCCCCCTTTTATTATCGCCCTTCTCTTTGCCTATGATATTTCTTTTTTGGCTGGTGAATATTTCTTTTTTCCGTCATTTCCAATATATAGCTGTCCCGTTAGCATTCTGAGGAGACTAGGAAGTCGAAATAAATTATAAATGCTGACAGTTACAATGCGTATGTGAATTTATATATATATATATATATATATATATATATATATATATATATATATATATATATATATATAGTGTTATGATGAAATAAATTACAGGAGGAAATCTGGGTATGAGAGCTCAATGTAATAAACAGAGCAAGAATAAAATAAATTATAGTAACACGAAATAATGTAATCATCAATGCAATAATTTATTTCAACTTTGTGGTATTGTCAAGCATCAATCATCTCATCTTGGATGCTTGACAATACTACAAGGTTGAAATAGATTATTGCATCGATGATTATGTGATTTCGTGTTACTATATTTTATATATATATATATATATATATATATATATATATATATATATATATATATAGTTATATAAATATATATATATATATATATATATATATATATTTATATTATGAATTGAAAATATAAGCCATTATCAATGCAAGATTAATTTTTTTTTTTTTACTTTAATCTTATTAATTTCGGAATAAAATTCCATCATCAGAGTTGACGAGTATTGTGTCATTCATAAAAAAACACAAAAACAAAAATAAACAAACTTTTTTCCCTTTTGTTTTTTTAATGAAATATCCTGATTATGATGTATCCACGCCGATGTCGTTGGCGGTTATGAATTCAAATTCTGGTTGTCAAACGAAGAAAGCATTGGCGTGCTCGTAGTTTAATAAAATGGGTCGTTCAGTTTTAAAGCATTGCTGGGTCAGTATTATAAATCAAAAATAGAAGCCATTATCAATGCAAGATTTTTTTTTTTTGTTACTTTAATCTTATTAATTTCGGAATAAAATTTCATCATCAGAGTTGACCAGTATTGTGTCATTTTTTATTCATCAAAAAACATATATATATATATATATATATATATATATATATATATATATATATATATATATATATATATATATATATATGATAATCTTATTTACACAGACATGTACAAAATCTGCGACACTGGCATGTCGATGTTATCGATCAACAGTTACTATAAACTGAGATCTCATCAGGCAGAGTTAGAATCCGATCTTAACCTCAGATTATATTTGGTTCTCTCCAAATATGATCTGAGGTTAAGATCGGATTCTAACTCTGCCTGATGAGATCTCAGTTTATAGTAACTGTTGATCGATAACATCGACATGCCAGTGTCGCAGATTTTGTACATGTCTGTGTAAATAAAATTATCATATATAAAGCTCTATTTTGATATTGAGCACTTTTTATAACCCCGGTTAAAATTCTCTGGATTACCACCCTGTGGATATTTTTCACCTGGATTATTACCATTATTATATATATATATATCGGCTATTCGGATACTGGGCGCGCGGTTAACGATGTTGGATGTAAGTTGAAAAATACTTGTAATCCAGGGTTTCGAATCGTACGACCAGTAGTGAATAGTCATATCTCTATGCTGATGAGTCCTGATTGAAAAGGGACGAAACGTATACGTACATAGATAATAAACAACAACAAATATTTTATATTTGTCGCTCCTCGTAAAACAAGTAGATCCCTCTTAATGGTAGTACAAACACAGCATGACGTCACTTGCTTTATATGCATCACTCCTTCTTTAATAGAAGTAGAGTGCTTCGACATCAAGCCGCTTTTATATGTGTTAAATTATCATTGTTTATCGGCTATTCGGATACTGGGCGCGCGGTTAACGATGTTGGATGTAAGTTGAAAAATACTTGTAATCCAGGGTTTCGAATCGTACGACCAGTAGTGAATAGTCATATCTCTATGCTGATGAGTCCTGATTGAAAAGGGACGAAACAACAAATATTTTATATATATATATATATATATATATATATATATATGATGGAAGTGATTAAATAAATAAAATGTGCATCGTTTACAAGTTTATTAACTCATCAAGTGGTCAAACAAAGAAATTCAAATACAAAATGACCTTTTAGCCATGGCTTTTCAAAGATAAAAGGCTTAAAAGTTATTGTTTATTTGTATTTCTTGTTTTAACACTTGATGAATTAATAAACTTGTAAACTATGCAAATGTTATCTATTTCATCACTTATCCGTATATATACCAAAAGATACACTCATGCGTACAATACATGTGCACACACACACACACACATATATATATATATATATATATATATATATATATATATATATATATAAATACAATATTATCATAAATATTTTTAATTTCTTATCCACATTCATATGTGTATATCAATTATTATACTAAATGTGAGTCAATTAATGTTTGTTTACCTAAGACGTTTTTGTATATACTTTCATAACACAAAATACATGCTAAATATATCTTAGTTCTGGTATTGTGTTATATCTAAAGAAATTGTTTAAATGGTTATAATTAGCCGTAATTTGTAATTAACTAAACAAGTCACCCATCACTCACTTAGATAGTAATATATTTCTCTCTATCTCCATCATTTTATGTTTATTCAGCAGCCTCTAATATTTGTTGACGTCTCTGTGAAAATTTACAGAAAGAGCTATTTTTCTTTAAGGGTTGCCATCTAATTTACATAGTGTCAATATACACCACAAGCACGTATGTAAATTAGATGGCTTAATAGTAAATCTCTTGACTTACTTTCTCCATATTATCCATGAGGATAATATAGAAGTAAAAAGACTTATTATTCGTAGTTATGTAAGAAGAAAGTCTCAACATATATGTCAGAGTTTATGAATTATCAAATGAAATCAAAGTAGAATAAATGGTGATAGTAGTTGTGACCCAATTGATTAGGGGTACGTCTAGTCTTAATGCCTAAATGGGAAAGTGTTTCTGTGATACAACATTACATTTTGTGATACCGTATATATAGTAATCTGAAAACACTCACCAACAACTTTAGGTATCCCTAATTTGCATATTTATTTGTTTAAACAGTTTCTCATTAGTAATTTTCATTGTCATGTTGTTTTATACATGCGCAATAGTTCTGTCGATAGTAAAACATCTGATGTTGTTGGGATGCGCAGGAAAGATACTACACTTTGAGATATTTATTTGCAGGAATATAAAAAAAATTACATTGACCACAAATTTGGCAGAAGGCCATCAAAAGTGTGGGGAACAGCGGTGTCGTTGGACATACTTGGTCAGAAATAATTTTTTTAAATGCCTATACTACTCTTAACTAGAAGTATCTCAGTCACCACAATATCACATTTACATTAGGGGCGTCCTACTTTAGATATTTCCTAATTAATTGGGAATTTGTTTATTCATAAATATACATGGATTGTTCACATAATATACGTTGATCTTAGCCAAAAGGCCAAGGAACTATAAAAAAAAAATGTTGTTTATGACTAGGCTTTTTTTTTTGAATGAAAAGAAAACTGATTTAATCTAGTATTGTACTGCTTTTTAATGGGGTGAGTAGTGTAGTATCGGTTCTGTTGTCATATGACCGTCCTCCCAGGAATTGTCTCCTTTTTTAAGGTGATGGGAGTAATTCTCTTAAGTATTACGCCCTCTTTTGGGAGAGAGAGAGAGAGAGAGAGAGAGAGAGGGCAATGTAATATACGTTCTGTTTTCATGAGATCATCTTCCCAGGGTATACCTTCTCCTTTTTTGAGGGAGGGGAGAGTATTGTAGTATCTTTTCGGTTTCCATGATACCATACTCGCAGGCATTACCTTCTCCTTTCATGGGGGGGGGGGATCCTCCTAGATATTACCTCTTCTATTTTGGAGGGAATATTGTAGTATCTGTTCTATTGTCATGATACCATCCTACCAGACATTGTCTCATGCTTTGGGGTGTAGTGTAGTATATGTTCGTTTATCATGATACCATCCTCCCAGGTATTACCACCTTTTTGTGATGAGAGGAATCCTCCCAAGCTTAATTTCTATATTTTAGAGGGGGGGGGCGTAGTGTAGTATATTTTCATTCCTCATAATATATTTAGGGGAAAGGGTAGGGGACTATATATTCTGTTGTCATGATATCATCCTCCAAGGCATTAACTCCTCTTTTTGTGGGGTAGTGTTCGTTCGTCATGATATAATCCTCTCAGTCATTACCTCCTCCTTTAGGAATCAGTGTGTGTAGTTCGTTCACAATTATATCATTCTCCCAGCCTAGCAAAAATATGCCACCCGGAGGGAGCATATATTGGCTAGTTTAAATATAAATACCCCCCCCACACACACACACATATATATATATATATATATATATATATATATATATATATATATATATATATATATATATATATATATATATATATATCGTTTTCAGGTTCGATTATTTTCGATAGGAATTCGAATCAGAGAGCTCTATGTCCGTTCAAACAGAGCATGAATAAGTTATGAGGTAGAAAAAGACTAGATATACATTCGGATTGTACACATTATAAGTTATTTTGACCTTAACTAGGTTTCCTCGGATGTGTTTCCAACCACAATTCAAACCTAATTGAAAGAATTTTAACACCTTTATATATCTGACAATAATTTTAAAATAAAGTAAAAATAAATAATAAAATAAAAATAAAAAGAATTTCAACGATATAAAAATGTAAAAATTAGTTACTCGTGTACAAAAAACATGGACAACATAATCACTTCTCACAATAAAAAGATTTTGGAAACAACAACTAACAAGAGTAAGGACAAGGAGAAAAAATGCAATTGTCGTATTGAAAACAACTGCCCGCTTAAAGGAAACTGCAATGTAGATGATGTAGTGTACAAAGCCACAATTTATCCACAAGAGAACACAAATGATAGAAAAATATATATAGGAATATCTGCTGGCAATTGGATATAACGCCTTTGCACACATAAACATTCGTTCTCTAATCCGAATATCACCAATAAAACCGAATTAGCAAAGCATGTGTGGTTTCTAAAAAATATGGAATTAAAATCAATTATTGATTGGTCTATACTATGTAAGTCAAGCACTCCGAGCGGTTTCAGACGTAGATGCAATCTATGTCTGGAAGAAAAAATTAGAATCCTAAAATATGCAAACAACAATATCTTAAATAAAAGGGACGAATTATTGGCAAAATGTAGACATCGGCACAAATTTAAATTCAGTAACACTGGAATGGCATCACAGAATAAAATCTCTTCTTTCTCCAGCTTTTTTGTTCATTTGCTTTTAACACTTGAGGATGATTCAACAAAGAATCGAAAACATTCGTAAAACCTATGGAACATTTATTCCTTTTTTAATTTTAATACAAAAAAAGGCCATCAGAAAAATTGAAAAAATAAAAAAGTTATAATCAAACAGACGAATTCTGTTATTTTTAACAATGTTTGCATAAATGAAAAAATGCTGCCTAAATACACACAATATATATATATATATATATATATATATATATATATATATATATATATATATATATATATATGCGCACGAACAAAAAACACGCTCGTGCGATGACACACGTATACCTATATACGCACATACACACATACATACAGAGTTAACATTATAAGAAAAAACATAATTTTTTAAAAATACAAAATATATACATACAAACATCCGTTTACTCGTATAAATACAAAGGTATATACTATACTAGCAGGCCTAATTGGCGTTGTCCGGGATGAATAAAAACTCTCGTGTACTTCTGCTTCAAGCTTTCATCCGTTATATTAATTACTTATTTTTTAATTTCTATAATTTTCATTTTTCTTTACAATAAAGGTCACCACTTATCAAGGCCAAAGGCCACTCGAGGATAAGGGTTAAATAGTTTGACTGGTGGATGGTGAGACAACCATGATCATCAGCACGATAGTTGTAGCAGGGCAGACATTGATTATTAACGGGGACGGTTCACCAAGAACTTGTTTACATTCGACTTGAGGACGACTATATTGTAATCGGCTAGGAAACAGGCTCGCGGCACTGTGTTCCACAGACGACAGTTCTAGGAAATAAACTCTGTCCATGGAAGTTTCGTTTTGTCTTGGGCACACAGAGGGAGAAAGGGAAATAATTCGCAGTGGCAGTAGTTGTGAAGGTTTACAAGGGGGGGGCATAGATTTGAGCTCATTCGAGCACCTGCCATGAAAATAACGGTAGAGCAAAGAAAGACTAGCAACATCTCTTCTGTGAGAGAGTGACTGTAGGAAAGAGAAGAGCACATACCCCACTAGATTTCGAAGTCGGTTTTGGACTCTGTCAAGGCAGGAAAAGGTGTTTTGAGCGGCATCGCCCCAGATGTGGCAGCAGTGCTCCATCTTAGGACGTGTTTGACTTTTGTACATGTAGAGGATAGCGTCGAACGTGAGATACCTTCTGGAGCGGTAGAATGATCCAACTATTTTTCCAGTGGTCTTAGCAACAGATTTGATGTAAGTCTGAAGAGAAGGTCAGCCCTAAGAGCTTATCAAAGCAGTGTGCTCCCTTAAGGGGAGAGCCGTTCATTTCAACTGAGACAAAGTGGTGATCGGAGCGTTGGTGGTGAAAGGAGATGAGCTTGGTCTTTGACGCATTAAAAGAAACCAGCCACCTTTTCCCTTATTGCACCACTTGCTCCAGGTCAGAAGAGAGAGGGAGAGAGAGAGAGAGAGAGAGAGAGAGAGAGAGAGAGAGAGAGAGAGAGAAAGAGAACCTGATCATTACAGCTGTTCGAGGTGTTTCCATAGATGGATGTCATCATCATAAATGTCGACGAATGATCTTAGAATGTGGTTTGGAAGATCATTTATGAAGATCAGGAAGAGAGTTGGGCTCAGAATAGACCCCTGAGGCACGATGGCATTGATACTGTGTGCTTTAGACTTCTGTCAATCAACGACTAATTTTATAAATCTATCAGAGAGAAAGGATTTGATGGTTGAGAGTACATTTCCAGATATTCCATAGCTAGCAAGCTAAATGGTTCAAAGGAAATCACTTTAAAATAACTGTAGAGTTATTTCCTCTTGATTTCTTTCATGAGAGAACATTGTTTTCTGACTCGACAGTTAGTAATTTTGTCCCTGGTGACCCCAAATTAATGAATATTACAGCAACATTTTTACCATAAACTGTTAGAGGTCATACTAAATCAGAATATGTAAGGTTTGTAAATGTATCTTTGGTGTTTTCTCAGTTTTAGTCGAACAGACGGGGAGAAAAGAAACTTCCTTTTATATAACATATTGAGAATCAACGTAGCCGACAGAAACATGATTTTCATGCATTACTGTCGATCGGGTTGGATAAGATTATTTCAATGATCAATCCTGCAATCTTATCTGTTTTACAAACGTTGGTCTGTCAGCCACATAAGGTCTCGTGGAAACAGACTGCTATTTCAATTTGACCTACTGCCTGATAATCGTATTGGTGGAACGTCGGTTGTATATAAGTTAAGATCTTGTTTTAATTTGATTTTATATCATTATTTAAGTTTTAGGTAGCCAGTTTACGAATGTCTGTTTACTATAACATTGTTCGAAGTTTCGTTTTTATTCCACTCCTAATTTTTTTTCTTTTTTCTTTTATTTAATCTTAAAAAAATACCTACAAATTCGTCACCGTTTTGTAAACGATTTACCAAGTCTCCCAGACATTCTTCTATAAAGACCGTAAACAACAAATGACATACGATATGATTCCTGGTTGACGCTCACATTAAATGAGTTTAAAGCTCTTTTCAAGCCCAGCCGAGGAAATCGTTGGCCCATTCTGTAAACCTAAGGCACCATGTCTACAAAGTTACTCGAACTCGCATAACCCTTCAAATAAATTACATGTCTCAAGAAACCTCTGTGCAAAAACCAAAGTATGTACCATATCTTTCTCATTTTATTGGTCCCCCGATATATAAAATCGGGGGACTTATGTTTTGAGGCATGTCCGTCCGTTCGTCCGTCCGTCCTTTCGGATT
Source organism: Sepiola atlantica (assembly GCA_963556195.1). NCBI lineage: Eukaryota > Metazoa > Mollusca > Cephalopoda > Sepiida > Sepiolidae > Sepiola > Sepiola atlantica. The sequence continues at coordinate 31,095,911 of OY744550.1, forward strand.
TTTCTCCGCAACCATCGATTGAATTTCTCTGAAATTTTGCATGAAGTTGTAACTTTGGTCAGGTTAGAAAGTGACATTCTCCGATTTTTGAAAAAAAAATTGGTTAGCCCCCCAGGGGGTCAAAAGGCCCCGAAATGGCAAAAAATGACATTTTTTGCTCCATAACTTTTCATCCATCTATTCAATTTCTCTGAAACTTGACCAAAATGTGGAGACAATTGTTCCTAATAGAAAATAAGTATCGCTGACCTTGAAAAAACTCTGGTTCGCGCCCCCAGGGGGTCAAAAGCCCCCAAAATGGCAAAAAATGACCCTTTTCTCCCATAACATTTGATCCATCAATTCAATTTCTCTGAAACTTGGCCAAAATGTAGAGGCAATTGTTCTGGATATAAAATGAGCATCCTTGACCTCAGAAAAATTCTGGTTCGCGCCCCAGGGGGTTAAAGGGGGGTCAAAAATCCCCCAAATTGCCCAAATTTATTGCATTTTACACTCGCCACATCGAGTCACATACAGAGGGGGACCACGCACGCGCGGCTTGTTTTGATCGTGATTCACATGATAAATATCATAGTATATATTTTTGAATAATTAGTTTTTAAAAAATTATTACGTCTTTAGGTAAAATTGTTGGTAATACTAAATAAAATCAATACTGTTCAGGTTTTTTTGCTGGTTTTTAGTTTTAGTTTTTTTTAATGGAAATCGCTCCAGACAAGACATGAAGCCACTTGATGTAAGGAGTTTAAAATATATACTACTTCAAGGTCAAAAACTAGCCAACGATAAGTGTTAGATTGATAGATTCCAACCAAGAAAACAGCAATTCTTCCTCCTTTCTCAGAAACATCGCTCATGGAATGTGAGGACTAAAGGACAAAATAAGGAAAGTGAGAGTTACCAGGCTGTCGAAATTAAACCGAAAGTTCATTTTCTACTCTCCTTAAATACATAAATGAGTTTATAATACATCATAGGGAGTTTGAATTCGCACAAACATTCTAAACTTAAACGTAAAAATAAACATAGTTGTTACGTAACCAATATCATATGAAGGTAAACAGAACGAACACAGATAATTGCTGCATTAGTTTATTATTCATCAATAACCAATAATATATTGTGAGTGTTTAACAATATTACATATATGGAATTAAATAAAACGTCAAAAGTGCATTTGCTTATCTTGTCGTGCTCTCTCTCTCTCTCTCTCTCTCTCTCTCTCTCTCTCTCTCTCTCTCTCTCTCTCTAATATATATATATATATATATATATATATATATATATATATATATATATATATATATATATATATAGGCTTTTGATAATGAGAGGTATCTCTCTCGAAAATTCAAGTTTACCTTATTCCGGAACTTTTGTTTGTCTGGCAGTAACCACTTTTTTATTTACTGTTCTGGTATTTAATCTGTTTTACGTGAAATATTAATAAATTGATTTGAGATTCCATTCTTATTTTCTCTTCTCATTTATTTTTGTTCATCTGTTCACCCTTCCGGTACCTATATCACATTGCTCCTGTCTCGGATTACAAACCTACACTTATATATATATATATATATATATATATATATATATATAAGTTGTTGAAACCTCATACGTCGCAATCAACGGGAGAGTCCATCATATATATATATATATATATATATATATATATATATATATATATATATATATATCCATCCCGTTTACGACTCGACAATACTAACAAAAGTGGATGTTTGATCTTTGAATGGATCGGTCCGTGTGGGAGTAATCAAATCAATTGAATTATTTTTGTGCACAGCGGCATTCCATCGATCAATCAGATCTAATCAAGGTGCTTTTATCAGAAACAGCTGGCCCAGGTATTAAAAAAGCTGCGTTTCTTTACTCTGCGGCGAACTCTGGGCTCTGTCCCGAGCCTTGTCGCCTGGCAAGGTGTCGTCTCTACGAACAACTTTTTCCACCGGAATCTCTGCCTGTCGATTCAGAGTCAATTCACCACGATGATGTCGACAATTGACCCGGTCTCATCTACAATGACAGCAATAGCAGTTTCTCACCTGCCTGTCTGTTCATCTTGATCTACAACTCGTCTACTACCAGTCGTAATCATAATAGTAGCGACTGTACAAAGACAGCAGCAATATAAAAAAATTTTAAATTCTCAGTGAAAGGTCAGAGGACATTTCGATCTGGATAATCATTATCATCCTAGAGTAACGACCGATTACTTCCTGTGAATTAACTGAATCATGAACTCTGTCCTAAAACACGTATATTAATTTATTTGAAATAAATCATCATCATGAACGACCCTGCTTTCGTAAGGCGTCGGCGACTATGGTCCTCCACATTGTCCTATTATCCATTTAACAAAATAGTTCTATTGCATTCCGGTTTTTTCCACCTACGAATATTGTCCATAAACGTATATCTTCGTCTGCCCACTGGCTTACAGCAAACCACTCTACCAGTAAGAACTAAATGTTCGAGTCCTTTGTGTCTGTATATATATGACCGATAAAAATCATTTGTCTTTTCATTAAAATCTGCATTTAATTGTCCAGGTTTGTATCCAGATCGCCTCCACACCTCCTCATTGGTTACATGCTGCTTCCAGTTGATATTCAGCATCCGGCGAATAAACCATGTCTCCACGGAAAAAAGTTTACTTTCTAATTTAGGACATATAGTCCAAGTCTCGCATCCATAAAATAGAATGGACCAAACATACGCTTGAAGTATCCTCAATCTGCTCTCCAGCTAGATGGTACGAGACTGAAGAACGGAAGACAGCTTCATAAACGCACTCTTTGACTGGGCAAGTCTAGATTTTACGTCTGCCCTACACCTTCCATCTGATGTTATCACTGACCAAAGGTAGTTAAATGATTGTACTTACGAGACTGCAGTGTCTGATCTTGATTTCACCAGCGGACATTCAAGGTTTTCCAGAAATCGTCATGCAAAATATCTTTTTAGCATTCAGTTGTAATCCGTATCTTTTGCTTGCTTCAGCCAGTCCGTCAATAAGTTTTTGCAAGTCTTCACTCGATGTTGCCATTAGTACGGTATAATCAGCGTATCGGATGTTGTTCAGCTGACGTCCTCCAATCGAAACACCCTCTAAACCATCCAGATGTCTCAGGATATGTTCACTATCTAAATCAAAAAGATCCGGAGACAATACACAGCCCTGTCTTACTCCACGTTGTATTCCTGTCCATAGAACTCATTTCATCATCAATACGAACAGCTGCTTGCTGGTCCCAGTACAAGTTGCGTATTAATTGAATGTATTTTCCATCAATATCGAGGTCTTCTAGCATTTGTAATGAAGGTTCATGTCGGACTTTGTCGAAAGCACACATATAGATCTTGTTGATGTTCGATCGATCTTTCATCGATCATACGAATGAAGAAGACTGCGTTCCGCGTGCCTTTGTCTTTTACGAAGCCACATTGAACCTCTGAGATTTCCGGTCTCATCGCTCTACGCACAGTCTATGTAAAAGTACAGTCGAAATGATTTTGATGACGTGACTCATTAAGCTGATGGTGCGTTGGAGCTCACATTCAATTGCACCTGGTCTCTTCGGCAGGGTAACGAACACAGATTTAACTAGGTAAATACCCCCTTTATACTTTGTTGCCCAGTAGATTTTGTCTTTCTTCCGTTTTATTCTTGTTGAGTTCAGTACACGTTTTTTTCACTTCATTTTTTTTGTCTTTGTTAGCGGAGGTCGTGGTACGCTTGCCGATTGGACCATGGTCCATTCGTGCTCTTCCTCGACATTTAGGGACCTTTTACAGAATCGTAGGGTTCCGAAGAACCCCAGTTGAGAAATGCTAACCTAGGAACTGTCTGTTGTGATTTTATCGTGTAGTAGTAGTAGTAGTAGTAACACTGCCTTCATGCTAAATGTTAGTACAATCCGACCAATAGTTTTGAAGCCTATAAATAAACAAAAGAAACAGAAACTGACCGACTTAGTGGTCAGCCCTATGAGTTCCAGAAAAATGATTTCTGGAAAGGCGGGAGGGGTTAATGTGCTGCGATAAAGCATGTCAGCATATATTTCAATGGTTTCATTCAGAGGGACATTAGTGAATAAGCTGGTAACGTCAATTGAACACAGAAAGTTTGTTTGCGACTCACATTCCAAATCGCGAATAAATGAAGCGAAACGGAAAGAATCAGCAATACAATTAACTGAAAACCTCTGTAAGACAGGATCAAGGATATCTGCAAGCCATTTGGCCAGCTCATGCTGAGGAGAACCAATATATATATATATATATATATATATATATATATATATATATATATATATATGTATGTATGAGTGAGTGTGTGTGTGTGTGGGTGTGGGTGTGTGTGTGTGTGTGTGTGTGTGTGTGTGGATATACAAATTTAAAAAATATTTATTTATTTATTAATAATAATCATTAAGCTCCAATTACGTTGAGCACTTTCGAGAGTAAATAAATTGATGATTCATAGAAATTAGCACCGTTGCAAGATTCTCTCCCTTTGGAAGATTGAATACTCTTTAGAATCACACTACTTGTGTTTAAATTAATATACAAGGCATTTCTCTCGAGTTAAAAGCGTGATCGGGTCGGTGGCCTGATGGTTAAGAAACCAGAGTCGATAATACGTGAATTCGGAGTTCGAGCCGTCCGATCGGCGATGCGGTTACATGATTCAATATTGACGAGCGTAAAATAAAAAACGCGACACACACACACACACACACACACACACACACATATATATATATATATATATATATATATATATATATATATATATATATGTATGGATGTATATATATGTATATATATATATATATATATATATATACATATATATATTGATATATATATTGATATATATATATATATATATATATATATTGATATATATATATATATATATATTGATATATATATATATTGATATATATATATATATATATATATATATATATATATATATATATATATATATATATATATATATATGGATATATATATGTGGATACATATATATATATATATATATATATATATATATATATATATATATATATATATATTAGTGACGGGACGATTCCAAAATTTCTGCGATTTCGATACAATTACCGATTCTGTTCTAAATTCATGATTCCGATACAATTACCACTAGCGATTCCGACTTTTCGTAGATTTCTAAATATTTAATTAGAGTGTTGTTCCTTTTTAATTTTAGAATTACTGTAAAACTCCTGTGTATAATACACTTACGGGGGGGGGCACATATTACACGAGTAGATCTTTCTAAATATTTTTTTCTCAAATGTTTTCCTTGTAATTGATTTAAAATTGTGAGACAACTAAAGATTTATTTCTCTTTTAAAACAAAGCCGATTTGCATTAGTTCTATTGCATGAGTGCTATTTGATTTTTTTTCATTAACAATAGTTGACGATTGGTATGCAAAATAAGAAGACGGTGTAGGAACAGAATAGTTAACAAAGCCCCTTTTCTATATTAAGAATGAGTTTCTTAATAAAAATGTTATTATTTATAAAACTATTCTTAACATATAGAGGGCTGAGATGGGGATTTGTTAACTATTCTGTGCCTTCCCTCTATCAAAGAATGTTCATATTTTTATCCTAATTATGAAGATTTGGTTGGTTGGTTATTGCTACTGTCAATATAACAGATATGTTGTTGATTGATTGGTTTTACTGTAAAAAAAAACAGACAAGATACAGTGCCATTCATAGGCTGGACTAAAGAACTCGCGTACCTTGACCAAAGGACTATGTAAATAATGACCGTGCACAACGCACTACACCCAAAAAACGATACGAACAGACTCTACATGAAAAAAAAAACGAAGGCGAAAGAGGACTGGTAAGTATAGAAGACTGTGAAAGACACCAAAAAAGAACTCGATAAATACGTAACCCAGAACATGGAAAGGCTAATCACCGCAACAAGAACCCCCCCTCCCCCCAACGAACAACTCGGGAAGTACCGAAACCAGAAACAACAACACAAGAAAAGAAAAGTGGGGAGAAAAACAACTATATGGACGCTTCATAAGACTGACAAGAGAAGAGACCAACGAAAATAGCTGGGCATGGCTAAGAAAAGGACACTTGAAAAGATAAACTGATTTTTTTAGACGGCTGCACAGAACAATGCGATTACAACAAACTACATTAAAACGAAAATAGATAGACCCCAGGAAAACAATAAATGCAGACTGTGTGGACTAAGAGACGAAACAATAAATAATATAATAAGTGAATGCAGCAGACTAGCCTAAAAAGAATACAAGAACAGACATGATTGTGTTGGAAAAGTAATACACTGGGAACTGTGCAAACGATTGCATTTCGAACATGTGGACTAATGGTACAAACATAAACCTGAAACACAAAATCTCACGGGATATGGAGATACAAACAGATAAACTCCTACAAACAAGGATACCGGATGTCATAATAATTGACACGAAGGAAAAATCTTGCCAAATCATAGACTTTGTCGTTTCAGCAGACTACATAGTGAATATCAAGGAGACGGAAAAACGAAGCAAATTCAGAGAAATAACCAGAGAAGTGAAAGAGATATGGAGCATGAAAAAAGTCAATATGATACCAATAATTCAATCTTTCTCATTACATTAAAATATAATTTTGAATGTGGAATTGAAATAAATAAAAAATCTGACTTGTGCATGGATCGAATCGTCGATGTTGATGTCAATAGTTTGGCGTTTTACCCCGAGACTATGACACCTTGTCTAGAAATATGTACGGTTTTTATCACCTAAATATTTAATGTATTTTCATGTAATTGTTTTTTGTATGTGATTGCAGCGTTTGTTACTTTGTGTTATTAATTAGTTGTTCACTTCCCAAGGGGTACAGTTTAATGCAGAAACAATTACATCAAAAATACATTGAATATTTCGGTGATAAAAAACGTACATATTTCTAGGCAAGGCGCCATAATCCACTGGTAAAACGCCAGACTATTGACATCAACATCGACGGTTAGATCCTTGTCTAAGTTAGCCATGGTGATGACGGCTGTGAGCCAGAAACACGTGTCCATGGATTACTTTTATGTACGTATAAAATTAATAAAAATATATATATTAACGAAAAATATGTCCTATAAAGTTAAGGGCGACTAATAATGCAATCTTCTGCATTAATAATCTGTATCACTTAGGAAGTGAACAATTAATTGATAATGCAAATACAATAAGTAACAAACACTGCAATCACCTACAAAAACAATTACATAAAAATACATCCATTTTATTTATATATATATATATATATATATATATATATATATATATATATATATATATATATATATATATATATATATATATATTCAACAAAATTACTACGATTTTTTAAAATAAGCACTTCATGAGAGTAATTTTTTAAATTCAACATTAAATTATGTTAAGGTAATTTAATGTTGATTTTTTTTTAATTACCCTCATAAAATGCTTATTTAAAAAAAATGGTACTGGCTCGATCGATTTCGTCTTCGACCCACCAGGTGTACAACAGAAGAATTTATGGTAGATATGCTGTTCATGTCTTTCTTTCTTTCTTTCTCTACCCTCAGCGAGACATGCGTTTTGATATTGTTTTTTTCACCCTTAACTTTTGCTGTATTAAATGTGGTTGGTTTTCTTGCAGTAAAGGTAATTTAATCTTGAATTTTTTTTAATTATGAGACGGAAACCTATCTTCAATTTTTTTGCTGGAAGAGACATGAAAACTTAGTATAAGTAGAAACTTAAGGTTTTTTGCTGTTGTTTTCTGTTTTCACGCTGGGGCGTAAAAATACCCGGCATAGTACTCAAGCCCGGAGCTACCCCACTCGCCGAGATAGACCCGTAGATCTTGTTAGATCATCCATCTAGGAGAAGGAAACTTTGCTGTAAAACCTGCGCTCTACATCGTGCCTGTTCAATCATCCTGAAATCAGACATTGTAGAATGAGTGGGTGTTGTGCGCAATTCCAGAAGCGCACACGACGGTCATCTAATTTGTACACCCTCACTGATGAAGAGTAGAAAATGCACCTGTGGATGCCCTTTCGATAGCCCGTAACTCTCGCTTCCCTTACTTCCATTAGTCCTTAACTATCCAAGAGCTATGTTTCTGCCAAAGAGAGGGGAAAAAGCTGTTCCTTCAGTCGGTTGTTGGTTAGCGTATGTGAAAATGACTTGAGTAAATCTTCTTTCCTCTATCTTTATTTCCATGTCACTGATAAGGGTGTTGGGGGCCTGATAGTCCAAGGACGCGAACCTTGGTGTAACTCCTAAAGAGGCTGTCCTATAAGCATATGCAAAATACCGAAGCTGCTGTATTGCCATTTGATGAATTGAGTCTGGACCATGCAGTAGTTTCCGGTGGAATATCTCGATGCCATATTGGTGGGAACTGCCATGGCTTTTCTTTCTTCAATGGCTTACAAAAATAATCTGCTCACTCATCATTCTCTCTGCGTTTCGTCTCTCAACCCATCCACTGATCTCTTCCTTAAACTTTACAAATCTCGACATGTAATTTCTAAAACAAAAAAATAAGTTTAAACCCAGTTCCCCAACCTCTAACGTGGAGCCCCTATTATCAGGTCTCCTTTTCTAACATTAGGGGTCTGCGTTTCAACCTTTCAAAGGTGAAAATCTACTTACAGGAGACCAATCCGGACCTATTCTTTCAGTGTGAAACTGGCATTATTATGTCAGCGTCTACCAATGATTTCATGATTAAAGGCTACTCGATCATGACATGAAAACCAAACACTCATGACCGCCATGGACATGGAATTTGTGCCTACATAAGCGATGACTTTTCATGTTGTAGAACATCTCCAAAGACGACCGTTAATTGCATAATATGTGTTTCAGTGTAGCACTTACACACTTCACCGCATTCATCTTTGTCCTCTATCGTCTGCACAATAATAGAGTTTCTATCCTTGAGAGTATCTCTGAGAAAATTGATCACATCTTGTCTGTTTACCCTTTTGCTAGCATTCATGTCTGTGGTGACTTTAATGTGCATAGTGTTGAATAGCTAGTCCTCTCAAACAAGACTGATGATGAAGGAAGGTTTCATCATGATTTTTCACTTGCTTCTGATCTCATACAGATTGTTGACAAACCTACTCGCGTAGCCGATGCTGGCAAACATTTTACACGTCTTCTTCATCTGTTCCTAACAACTCGCCCTGAACAATGCTCCTCCACTGTTCCATCTCCACTGGTATCTTCTGATCACTCAGTTGTTTCAAACAAAGTGCAATAAGACTTCTAATATCCCTTTTCATCGCAGAGTGTATCGATACTCGATGGCTGTAGAAACAGTATTATTTTGTATAAGTTACTTGATCCGTTTTCCGTTCTAATCGCAGTCTCGTCTTGAAATTTCGTTCTTCTTTGTTTATATGTAACTAATAATGTTATTTAATTGATTAATAATAGTTTCCTAATACACATATTATGAACGCTGACTCGAAAAGATTAATTAAATGGTAATTACTCGAGCCCCCCCCCCCACCTCCCTCCCCTCTCTCTTCTGTTTACAAAAATTCTCCAGGACGGACAGACAGACATCCTGACAGAGAAGGTGCTCGTTATATCATATAAGTCTTTCAAATCAGAAATTTCTCTGCGCTTTGACAATGGAATGTGTCCAGTATCACATCCGATAGAACTGATTGGTTAATCGTTTGTATGTAGAGTTTCATACCCTCCAAGAAATTCCAACTGAAACAAAACAGCCAACCTTGGTACACCCCTGAATGTGCTGCTGCCATTTCTCACAGAAATCATAATTTCAATTGATTTCAAGGAAATAGATCTTCTGAAACCAAGGCCACCTTTAGGACTACTAAAAACCACTTCAAAATAGTTATAAAAGACACAAAAGGGTCCTATGGCCAATCTGTTCAATTTAGAGTAGCTGACTAGAGACTTGGTTCCCAAGAGTATTAAAAGATGTATGACCTCTATTCCTATCATCATCAATGGACCAGAGGTAATTTCTTCAAAATCTAATAATACCAAACTTTTTACAAAAAACTTTGCATCAAATTCCACTCTTTTGCGATCAGGACCGCCTACTAACTGAATTTCCCCATAGGACGGTAAACATTCTGAACGGCATCCATATATCTGTACGGGATGTTGCCAAACTTATCAAGAACCTAGATGCCAGCAAGGCAACTGGTCCTGACTACATTCCAATCACCGTGCTTAAGAATCTGCAACCTGAAATGACTCCTATTTTTATAGGGCTGTTCAATTGTTGCTTAAAAGAGAAATGCTTCCCACCACTTTGGAAAACTTTGTCAGTTTACAACTAAGTTTACGTTTAGCAGCGTAATATAAAAGAAATAACTTCTAAAAAGCCGTAAAAAACACATTTTAAACATGGAAGATTTTAAAATAATTATAACAGAACTCGTAAAATGCCAAATGCAACAGCAACAGAAAGCTGAAGACAACTAAAAAATGAGGAAACATTTCAAAAGCTTCTACTGGAACAACAACAAAAAAATTCGACGAAAAACTACTAGAACAAAAAAGAAGCCGACGAAACCCTACAAAACAAAAAAAGAAAAAAGGCTTCTGGAGCAAAATAAACAAAAAAAAACGAAGGATTATTACAAACAATGTCAAAGTAACGAAAACGATAATGCTTTTTCTCAAAAATGCCGTTTGGCGTTCAATTGGCAATTTCACTTATTCCCCAGACGAAGGAGTGTTATGATACCTTATATATACGGACTGTTTGAACTCCTGCACTCACCATAAATACTGGGAGCATCTGCTTGTCAGTGTTAGAACCACCCCAGTCTACACTGGCAGTCAAGACTGACGTACAACCACTCTTTTTTCAATATACTTGTTTCTCTAAACTCCAAGTGCGTATTTTCCTTCCGGCCCCTTTACAGGTTCACAACAACTGGCGACGAGGTAGATTAAGGGATTCTTGAGAACATTAAAAAGAACCCCACAACAGAAATCTAAGCTGCAGTTCAGTGTTCCTTGAATAGCTTGAAGGCCGTGAGATGTGGGCTGGAGAATTGCGACAGAGATGTGGAAGCTGTGGCTAGCAGGAAGGATCATAGCAGGTGTACTGATTGTCTCCGCAAAATGTAATTCGTCGCAGCAAGATCCAGGCAAGGGAATGTGTAACTTGGCGAGAAGATTGGTGTCGGAGTGGCGACTATGAAGAAAGTGCTGAACGAGGATCTTCACTATTCCTCATAAAAGAGTATCAACTACTCACCGCCTATTGAAGTTATTGGCCTTTTGGCTAAGATCAAAGTGTAGTATCTGTTCCGATGGATACTACACCCCATAGACTGGTATTGTCTTGGCCTTCGGGGCTTGATTTACGCCGGTCTATGGGTCCGTCCTGTGCAGTTCTAGGAGGTCCACCCTCCCAGGCTTCGCCTCCCCTCTTTGGGGAGGAGTAAGTTTATTGCTTACTGCCTGAGGCGCCCCTACCGGGGAATGCCGACGGGACTACCCAGGCAATTTTTAAACCCTACTTTCCTGACCCGACCTTGAATCACATCTTACTTGTGGGAGTAAGATAAAAACTGGCCTTGTGCCTAACTCCTGGAGAGGAGTAAATCAATACTCACCGCCTAAGCCCAAGGGAACAACATTATGAAAGCCAATGGACTCCTCACTAAGGTCAAACATCCAATTGAGCCGGGGATTATCTGATTCTTCTCAGAACTGGCTGTATTGAGTTACTGTTCATGTTGTCAAGCGCTAGGTGGAG
>OY744550.1:31115256-31167809 GCA_963556195.1 Sepiola atlantica
TCTTTCTCCCTCAGCAGTGTCTGTCTACTCTCTCTCTCTCTCTCTCTCTCTCTCCCATATATATATATATATATATATATATATATATATATATATATATATATATATATATATATATATATATATATATATATATATATATCTGTCTCTTTCTCTATATCTTTCTATGTCCTTGTCTCTTATGCCAGTTCGAATCTCCATCCCTCTCCCCTCTCTCTCTCTCTCTCTCTCTCTCTCTCTCTCTCTCTCACTCTGCAGTGCGTCTTTCTTTCTATTTCCTTCTTTCTCTTCATAGTGCGCGCCTTATCTCTCTCTCTCTCGCGCTCTGTGCAGTGCGTGTCTCTTTACTTCTTGTCTCCGTCTCTCTCTCTCTCTCTCTTTGTATTCCCCCTCTCTTATCGCAGTTTGTATCTAACCCTCTCGCTTTCTCTGTATATTTATCTGTCTCTCTATTTCCTTTTATCTCTCTCCACAGTGCGTGCCATCTCTCCTTTTCTCCGTTTCTGCTCTCTCCTTCTCTCTTTCTATTTCCATTTCTCTTATTGTAGTTCGTGTCTCGCCATCTCTCTCTCTCTCTCTCTCTCTCTCTCTCTCTCTATCCACCTGGCTCATCTCTCTTTCTCTCTCCCTTTCTATTTCCTTTCGCTCTCTCTCTCTTTCTCTATTGTGTTTCTGCATTGCGTGCCCACCTCTCTCTTTTCCACCCTCTCTTTCACTCTCCCTCTCCATCTCTCTTCTTGTATTTCTGCTTTTAGCTCTACAGTGCTTGTCTCCTCTCTTCCTCCTCCTCCTCCTCCTCCTCCTCTCTATATATGTATATCTTCTCTCTTATCTCTTTCTCCTCGCGACGTGCATCTCCTCTCCTTTTTCTCACCCCCTCCTTCTCTCTCTCTCTCTCTATCTCTTTCTGCAGTGTGTCTCCCGTCTCCCTTTCTCTTCCTGTCTTTCTATTTCCCTCTTTCTCTCCTAGTGCGTGTCTTCTCTCTCTCTCTCTCTCTCTCTCTCTCTCTCTCTCTCTCTCTCTCTCTCTCTCTCTCTCTCTCTCCGCAGTACATGCTCTTTTCTCTCTTTCCCTCTCTCTCACACGCGCGACACTGTGTGTCTCCTCTCTTCCTGTGATTCTCTGTCAATCTATTTCCTTCTTTCCTGCCAGTGCGAGTCTACTCTCTCTGTCTCTCTCGCTCTCGCGTCCCCTCCATCCCTCCCTCGACACCTACGATGAAAGTAGAGGTAGGTGTGTCCACGGAATCACCCGGATGTAGGGCGTGGTCTCCTCGACATTACTTTATAACATGGCGGATATAGAGAAGAGTAACCCTAAGCCGTGCTGTGTCATACAATTGTTTGGTACACGATTTTTTCCAGACGAAAATCAATCATTGCCTTTTTTTCATAACAACAACGACGTAAACACATGTAAAAAATTCGGGTAAGTAAATCAACTTGCTTCCTCGTTCTTCCCCGTCTTCTCACGATCAATAATGTTTTCTTTTAATTTTGTTTCTTTATCTTGTCTATCTAGTTTATTTACTTATTTAATCTTTTTAAAAACAATTTTTAACACCCAACTAAAGATCTATATCGAGGGTATGACATACAAAACAATAGCCACACACACACACACACACACACACACACACACATATATATATATATATATATATATATTACATACAAACAACAAAAACAGCCCACTTTTTGACAAACATCTAAACATCAACCACAAAAACGTTCTCTTGCCCCTCCCCGCAAGGGCAAAGTTAGACACAAGGTGTTTTTCTTAATTTGGGGAAACCCTGCCCTGCCCCAAAAGGGGAACTCTGGATTTGGGACAGTTCCTATTTACTTTCCCTCTCCCCACGAGGGCAAAGTTTGACACAAAGTCAGTGTTTAATGTAGGGAAGCCCCAGCTCACACAAAAGGGGGCACTCTGGATTTGGGAACAAAAATAACTATTACCTCAGTCTAGGAGGATTTCTACCCCCCCCCCCTCCTTTGACTTTCAGTTTTTAAGAAACTATTTTTTTTTTTTTTTAATTAAAAAAGAACAACGCTTTACGCTTTGGCTATATATACTATATAGACATAACATTTCTATACATACGTACTTTTAAAGTTTACTTTTTTCAAAAACACAAATGAAAACGAAGGAATACAAATCATTGTGTTAAATCCTGATGATCACTTTTCAAACATTCTTACACACTTTCATGTTACCATCTACACGTGTATCAACATCTATATGGGTCATTCTCCTCTACGGTTTACTTTATATAACCTTTAGAGGAATGTTGATAAAAACTAACAAGCGAAAAAGACTCATTCTAAAACTTTAGAATGTGTTGCTTTTAAAAATGTAAAATTCACTTCACTTAAAAGAAAATAACAATCTATAACTTTAAATTTGTATCCTTCATTGGGTACCCTCTCTCTCTCTCTCTCTCTCTCCTAATTATAAGTTACGAGCTGTATTTACCCGGCGTTGCCTGGGTGGAGACATTGCCGGTTGGAGATCTTGGCCGTAGGGGGGGGGGGGGGGAATAGTTCAAAATATATTCATGTTTACAATTTTCTTTTAATAGTTTTTTTTTTTTTTAATTATTATTCGTTTTGGTTTCCTATTTGTGATTTCGATAAATATTCGATTAATAGTTTAAAAAAAAAAAAATTCAATGTGTATTAATGAAAGTTATGCATAGGCGAGATGTCTGATTTTCTTTTTTATTAATACTGAGAGATTTAAAGCGAGTGGCGACACTTTAAAATACTTGAACAATGTTAGTTTCATGGCAAAGGAATTAGAGGTCAGTTTTATTTTAGTTCCTGTTTTTGTTAGTCTTGCTGTACCCGATAGATATGAATGTTTGTGTCTTCTTTATCGTATTTCGATTTTTAAATGTTTTTTTTTTCTTCAAACGACGTTGATGTCGATTTTAATTAATAAAAGTTGACACTTTTTAGAGGGTGATATATATATATATATATATATATATATATATATAATTAAATAAACACTGGTATAAAAAGATAAGATAAAGACAAACTTTAAAAATGTTTGCATGTACATTGTACATGTTTTTCTTAGTCGCTAAAGTACGAGGTGTAGTGGTTACAGGCACGGATTGTTTGCTCGGCGTACTGGGTTCGAGTTCTTTCTGTGCTACTACACCACTTTCACTAATATTCTTGGGATACGTACAGCTATTAATTAAATAGTAGGGTAGACTTGATTATCAAGTCTTGGTTGTGTAACTAGCCCAGGAGAAAGAAAACTTTGAAATCCTTATCTCGATAATGTTTCTAGTCGTCCCGGACTGAAGTAATGCCGATTCAGGATAGGTGCGGTTAAGATTGCTCAACCTTTGCTTCATTATACTTTTGGTTTACACGTGGTTTGCTGTAGCCTTCGTGACTGAAATAAAACTTTAACAATTTTCAAAGAAAAAAATGCAATGGAACAATGTAAATAAATCAGTGTTTATTTATTTTTTATTTTTCGTATTCCGTTTCTGGGACCCGAATTTCATTTTGTGTGGTTGCCTTTCAGCAGTTGTCCTAACTCGTTTTCGGATTGTACCAAACCAATATTAGTAGCCATAGGCGACTGATCTTTAAAAACACCTTCTATTTACTTAACTTCACTGAAAACAATATTTTTGTTTCCGACGTGGTTTATTGTAGCTTTTTCATGACTGACAAAAAAAAAAACAATAATTTACAAACAAAAAACAATATGCAACATATTTTTTTAAATCAGTGGTTTTATTTTCTTTCTTTGTTTCTGGATCCTGAGTTTCATTTTGTGTGGTTGACTTTCGACTGTTGTCATAACTCGTTATAATGTATTTTACCGAACTAATATTGGCAGCCATGGGGGTCGATCTGTATAAGCATTTTCTTCGTCCACACCCAGTTGTATATTTTCCGTACCCCCCCCCCCCCTTAGCAAAGTTAGACATGAGGTCTGTTAATAGTGGCTATCGCCTTGCAGGGGGTATCCATTGTCTCTCCAGATAGAAAGAAACCCCTTTTTTTTCTTCTTTTTTTTTTTAAGTAGAACCACTTCACAAGAAAAAGTTACTAAAACGCCTCTCCGTTCCATAGGTGTGACTGTATATCGACATTTACATGGGAATTTATTATTTTATTTATTTAGGGTTAAAGAGAATAATTTGATAAAGTGAGTGTGATATTTCACGTATTCGCATAAAAAAAAACATATATTATGTGTTAGTTAGTCATATTTCACTCGTATGTCTACCTGCATAAGAACCGCCATCTGTACCGGCGGTTTCTAGAGCAATGCGTTTTTGTAAACTACTCCTTCGTCGGCGAAAATTGCTAACAGTCTGCTCCAGAAATCGTCGGTACGGGTGGCTAATCAGCACAGACTTGTATGATATTATTAAAATAAATATATTATACTCTTTACTGACGTATATATTTTAAGTACTTATTGTAAAACTTTTCGGCATCGACTCAAGTATTTTTTGTCCTAATCCAAATGCCCCCTTTTTGGGGGAGCTGGATTTTCTCCCCACATTAAAAAACCGACCTCGTGACTAACTCTGTCTTCGTGGGGAGGTAAGTAAATAGGGACTCTCGATTTACCGGAGGGGGTGTAGGGATAATACTGTAAGAGCAAAGTTAAAGAATTTAAAAAAAAAAAAAAGAAAAAGAAAAGCTTTTAGTTGTTGTTGTTGTTGTTTTTTTAAGTTTATACAAAACAACTAAATACGATTGGTCGTAATATTCCTATTTTTTTTATTGTAGTTAAAAAAATTTAAAAAAAAAAGGACATTGAAGAAATACTTAAGAGTGAATGATTTGAAAATAAAAGTTTTATTTACGCCTCTAACTTTTTTCGCTGACTATGGGGGAGGGGCGATGCTAAACCAAGTGTGAGACTAGACACTTGTTCTCTTTAGGTTGTTTTAGGGTGTATTAAGGATTTAGGTGTTAAGATTATTGAAGTGGTTATCAGGACCGGCGGCACAGTTATAAAAGTGTGTGTGTGGGGGGGGGGGAATTTCCTAAAAAGTGGGGGGGCCCCCGTTTAAACACTTGCATATATAACTTCATTATTGATGACCGTAAAGTGTGGGGGTGGGGGGGTTGCGCCCCCCTCTGCCCCCCCCCCCTTCACCGGTGCCGCCGTCCATGGTTATTTGTCTGCAAAAGGAAGTGGATTTGTTATTTGTTTGCAAAAGAAGTGGATTTGTTAGTAATTGTTTGGGGGGGGGGTGTTAGAAAGATAAGTTAAAATGAAAACGCAATGAAGAATAACGCAGGAGAGATTAGATGATATATGGAGAGTCGAAAGTAGACTTCGGCAGCCTCGTTACTATCGCCCCCCCCCTCATTTTATCCTTTAGTCCTCACATTCCATGAACGATGTTTATAACAAGGAGGGGGTGTTGTTTTCTGGGTCGGTTGTTGCTTTGGGTGGATGATGTTGAGATTTTTAATCCTCTCATAGTATTAATCATCATTGAACTGTCAAGCTATCTATTTTGTTAACCCTTATCCTTGAGTATATTTTTAGCCTTGATAAATGGTGATTTATTAGTCAAATAAATGTATTGTGATTACAATACAAGAAATGTATTGCAATCAAAGTGTGTTTGCGACTTAATGAAAAGACCAACATATATCTGATATTGTCCGTTTTAAGTATGACAGCATATCTGAAAGAAGTTTCCTCATTTACGTCTGGCGGGATGACTAGGTATTTACCTCCCTCCCACAAGGGGAGGATGTGACACAAGGGAGGAAGGTTGGGACAGTTAGTCAGTGCACAAGTGGTAGCACACTCTGCCTCCCCCTCCCTCCAAATACCTGAGAAGCCCCATCGGCATTCTCTGGTAGGGGCGCCACAGGCGATTGGCAATAAACCAACCCCTTCTCAAAGAGAGGAGGAAAAGCATGGGAGGGTGAATTTTTTTTTTTTTTTAATGAAAGTCACTCCAGACAAGGCATGAAGCTACTTGATGTAAGAAGCTAAAAAAATAATTCAAAGTAAAAAAAAAAACAGCCAGCGATAAATGTTAGATGGATAGATTCCTGCCCAGAAAACAGCAATTATTTCCCCTTTGTCAGAAACATCGCTCATAAAATGTGAGAACTATGGGACAAAATAAAGGAAGCCAGAATTACCCAGGTAGATGCTTCAGTTCAACAGGGCAGGGCCAGAAGAAACCACAATGGTCCACCCTCTGTTGGACTGATTTCAAGGATGTATCAGCAACTGGTATGAATAAAACCTACTTAGGTTGTGCCAGATCGGCTCTGTAAATGCGCCCTGTTAATACATTACAAACAAAATTTCAAAAAGAGGACATCTTTATCCCGCCCAAATTAAGTGACTGGTCAAAGAGAATTGTCTTGCCCAATCAAAATGGGGCTATTTTAGAAGACAAGGGAGATAATTTATGAACAAAAAAATAGATGAGGGGAGGTAATCTTTTTAGAAGACAAGTGAGTTAGCCTATTAATATATTATTTTTGCTAAGTCTACTTTGTTGGTTTTAAAGGAAATGTCAGGATTTTAAACTGACAAGTTTCAAGGTGTGGGGGCGATGACTTAAACAACTCTTGTCTGATCTAGTAAGCTTCACAGGTGTCAAAGCAAAAACAATAAAGTTGATAATAAGGTTGTAACGAGTTGCGCCGTTGTTAACAAGTAGTAGTAGTCTTTCCGTGTAAGAGTAATAAAAGACATGCTGGAGATGTCAGTCAAGTAACATGGAAAACAACAGACTGCCATGCTAAAGATATCAAAATGCTTTTTTACAGGGAAAAAAATCTGGTCCCTACCAATCAGGAGGTACCTGCCATTACACATGACAGTATAACGATTTATAAATTGACAATTACATGGTTCCTGGTTTGACAATGAAACATGGCGTTTCACAGTCAACTACCAACAGCAGTTTCACCACTTTCCTCCCTCCACGTCAATTTCTAATTACTACACATTCACATTATTATTAAATGTTTTCTCCGCTAGCTGCAGAATGCACACTAACATGGCTGAGTGCCTTACACTCTTGGGCCAAGGTGTTCGCTTGGTTTATGTTCATGTTCGTCCATTCACAAACGTTGTCTATCCATTTTTTCTTTTGTCTCCCTTTCAACCGGCTTCTTTGTATTATGCGTTCAACACATATTTTGCATAGCCCTTCACTGAAACGCTTAACGTGACCAAACAATCTCAAGACTTTACATCTGATGACAGAGGATATTGACGAGATGTCAGTGAGTTTTTGCAACTCTGCGATACTGATGTGATCAGATAGTTTATGATCAGTAATGAAGCGCATGATGGGGCTTTGGAAAATTTCTACTTTCTGATGTAATTTTACAGTCAAGTTGACGCATTCAAGTCCGTATAAGACTACAGGAAGAACCTATGCATTATAGATTTTTTACTTTGATTTTGTATGGTATGCATTTAGAAGTTTGGGCGGTTTTGTTTCTTGCGAAGGAGGACCAACCTAAGCTGATTCTGTGATTTACAGCTGTTTGCTCGACAGTAGACGAAGACTGCTTGTGCCCAAGGTAAACAAACTTTGTAACTTCTTCGATTTGTTGGCTGTGTATGTTGATGTTAAGAGAAGTTTGTTTTTATCAGTGGTCATGCATTTAGTCTTGGGTGTGTTATAGAAATACCAACTTCTTTCCAGTACTTCACAGGATTATCCAGAAATAACTGCAAATTATTCACATAATAAATAAAAAATACCTATTTAGAAATTTTGTTAGTCATTTCTTCTTAAATGCAGTTTTTTTTTTTTTTCAAGGTCATGTCTTGGATCTTGGAATCCTGGTGTCATTCTTAGATCACTTTGAGACAAACTGGGTCTACCAGATTGTAATTCCTGTCGGCTACAAACTGGACAGAACTATTGTTCTTCTGTGAAAGGCACTTCAATTAAGCCCCCCCCCCCCCCCCCGCTCCAAAGTGGAACCAGTTATCACATTGGTCGCAGGCAATCACCGGTCTGGAATCTTCTGGCCTGTTGTAAGCAGGGCAACTCCAGATTATGATGCTTTTGTCATGTTGAGAATGCTGAGTTAGATCATGTAAACTCTATGATTCACTGTCCTCTGCAAATTCACCCTCAGGATTGATTGGATCTGAATTGGCTGAAGTTGTCATGGATACATTCTAAGAGGTGGCATTTGCCACTGGACTTTCTGCAGTTGCAACTTCATGTGAATTACCTGCCTTTATTTGTATGCATTCTTCATCGACTGTCATCTTATTTTCACAAGAAGGGGATGATTTTCCATCGGCAGTTTTTTAGCTTTGCGGTGTCTTCAGCAGTATTTCCATTCTTTGATATGATTACGAGTCGAAAGCAAGATTTTCTGCTTTGTCTTCAGCTTCTGCTATTTTATTCAAATCTTCTCTTTTTTTCTTCTTTTTTTCTTCTTTTTTTTCTTCTTTTTCTTCTTTTTTTTTTCTTTTTTTTTTTCTTCTTTTTTTTTTCTTTTTTTCTGTAGAATTTTGCTTGTTTTGTTCCGTTGAGAGAACTGTTTTAATTGCCGCTGTTGACTCTCTGATTCTGGCTCGATGATAACCAGATTTCTATTATGGTTATCAGTAGATGATTCCTATTTCAATCAGGCATCACTGATCTTAATGACAGAAGATGGAACAGTGGTTATAACAAGGATAGTTTGGCAGACATAAACAGCTGAAAATGTCGGACGTAATACAATATTGTCTTTTTTCATAGATATTGGTGTTTTCCAAGAGATGGTTACATGGGACCCAATGAATTATAAGGTGTAACCACAAGGGGAGAGTATGAATAGGTTAAGGATTCAGCTTCACCACTCAAGGTTGTTACTTCATCTAATTTTATCCTTCATGGTGAACCACAATGACCAGAGAAGGTGGTAGTAATTTCCTGTGGCTATCTTTCGGAGTTCCACCCATACTGCTAGTGGTTGTGCACAATGACATGGATGCTCAACTTGTTTCAGGTCCTGAAAGAGGAGAAAACATTATGCCATGTTTTCTCCCATGATGTAGATGACCGTTGGCTTTGCTGTCAAAATCTGATGTCATGTTGCAGTGGTGGTCAGATAAAGGGTTCTGCTTCTTCTGGTACAACTGGTGATAATAAAAGGACTGATAGGAGGGTGTTGGTGGTCACTCCAACAGGGACGGATTTTCTGTCCACCACTTTCCGAATCTATTTTTCAGCTGACCTTCATACAGGGAATAACAGCTGTTACCAAAAGGGATTAATCCTCTAGGTGTTACATACATGCAGGGAAACACTTTTATTGGTTCCAAGTATTGCATAGCGTCAACTTCCAGCAGTCCTTTAATAACAAGAAAATCGTCCTTTGAACTAAATTCTGTGGCCAACTTGTATTTCTTCAGATTCCTAAGAAATTGAAGAAGCCCCTATAGATTATAACACAGGTCCAACCAATTGGAAAGAATTGAGATGATGTGAATTTAGTCTGAATAATACCAAATTTCAAAGAGATCTCTTTAAAAGGTCTGGTACTTGTGTTCCAAAAAGGTTTTTTTTTATCTCCAACATTCCATCTTTTGTTGAGAAAAAGCAACTCAATTATTCTTGGAGCGAAGTGTCCAAGTGGGTCCTTTGACTACTAACAGGCAGTTTACTTTTATTATTTTAATAAATTTCCACCATTATGCTGATTACTGGAGACATGAATGTATGCCAATAATCATTTGTATGCAAGAGTCAATTTGCACTCCACTTATGATGGATAGACACATGGTGGTTATGTTATCTTTGGAGTTGTAGCCATCAGTTAGTCTTTCTTGCTGTCCTCAATGGGCACATAATTAGTTGTCGGTATAAAGGAGAAGGTCTACCCATCAAAGTGTAGTATCTGTTCCGATGGATACTGCACCCCATACTGGTATTGTCTTGTCCTTCGGGGCTTGATTTACGCCAGTCTATTGGGGGTTGACCGTCCTCTGCAGTTCTAGGAGGTCCACCCTCCCAGGCTTTGCCTCCCCTCTTTGGGGAGGAGTTAGTTTATTGCTTACTGTCTGAGGCGCCCCTACCGGGGAATGCCAACGGGACTGCCCAGGCAATTTTTAAATGGCCAGAGTTGTCACCTCTCGGGCGCTGGCTTTTCAAACCCCACTTTCCCGACCCGACCTTGGGTCACATCTTACTTGTGGGAGTAGGATAAAAACTGGCCTTGTGCCTAACTCCTGGAGAGGAGTAAATCAATACCCATTCTATGGGTAACAGGATTATCATGGCTCTGAGGATCGAGATTCATTTCTTCCAGTGAAACACTTGGAGTCTCCCCCTCTTTGTCTTTATATTTCCAACCATTGTGAAACCATGAATTTGTACATGGAGGAGGTTTGATTTAATTGCATCAAAGATTATGCATCCTTTTCAGCAGTCAATACTCAAGGAAACCAGATTTTTGTTTCTTGTTCAAAAGAAGAGAACACCTCTGCAGAAAAACTCTCAACCAGCGACAGCAGAGATCTACCACCTTCCCCTCTCCACTGCAATTTTGGGTGAGTGTAAAATTTCTAGTTACTAAAAAAAGTGTTAGAAGCAGGGTTGTGGAGTTGGAGGTTTTGGAAGGAGTCAGAGTCAGAGTTTTTAATCTCCGAAGAATCAGCAGAGAGCCTGTAGATTAGAAGACTTTAAAGTAAGGAGTCAGAGTCAGACCTTATACCTTCTAACTCTGCAACCCTGGTTAAAAGAGGAAAGATGGATTTATTTTTCTTTTAATTCTGAAAAGTTGAACAAGAAAATAAGTTTTATATAAGGGAGGTAAGCAGAGATACAAAGAGAGAAGTGGGCAGGGGCCCTCGTGCTTTTGGATCGGAGTTACATTTTGTTCTGTTCGGTCCTAAAAGACCATCCTTTGCAACATTACTTTCTCGTTTTTTTTATCTGAGGCGACAACAGTCGAAATGCAACCACACAAAATTAAACCTAGGTTTCTTAAATAAGTGTTCTTACAGATCAGTCCCCCATGGCTGCCAATATGTAGTTAGTAAAATCCGGTTACCAGTTACGATCGCAGCCGAAAGGAAAATGTACAAAATAAAACTTGGTTTCCAGAATCAGAAAACGGAAAAAGGAAATGAAAAAACACTTATCTATTTACATTGTAGCATTGTATTTTTTATTTTGTCAATTTTCAGTCACAAAGACACCTAACAATAATAAAAAAAAAAAAATAACAATTGCAAATATACTAATTTCACAAAGAAAATGTAACAATTTACAAAAAAATATAATGCAATAATGTAAATAAATCAGTAAGTGTTTTTTTCGTTTTCCGTTTCTCGAACCCAGTTTTCATTTTGTGTGGTTGTCTTTCAGTTGTAACTCGTTTCCGAATTTTATCAAGCCAATATTGGCAGCTTCTATCTTTTGTTTCATTTTACTTCAGTATAAGTTCTCAGAAATCAAGAGGCCCATTCCTGGGGCTAACACTTGTTTTCTATATGAGATACATAGATATTCTAGTATTCCATTAAAGTTATCCTTTACATGTCAAATGTTGAGTTAGTAAAGAAGTGAAAAACATTAATTATCTTCTCCCGAATTGACCAGATAACTATGTTATAGTATATCTTTCTTGCGGTCTCTTGGTCTTACTGGATTCGAGGACAAGAATTCATCTAGTCTGGTGGAGTATCCAGCTGAGTGCTGTTACTTGAGATAACATCACTAGGAGAAGGTGCACTGTTCCTCGTATGAGCCAGTGTATAGCCGTGTCAATGGGATCTTATTTGTGCTTCAAATACTATGTCATTTTGAATATTTGGTCATATTTTACTTGTAGAGTGAAGTATCCTCATGTCAGGTTGTCCTGACAAACCCTTGTACAGAGAGACCGAAGACACTCGATCATGGTGTCTAGTAGGTAAAAAACATGGGTTCCTTGATCAGTGCATTGCTGACCTTAAAGCACATTTTTAACAAGTGGTTTGAAATAGTGAAAATAGTGAAAATACAGGTATAAGTTATTTTGTGACATGCATTTTTGGCCTGGATTTTTGCCTGTCCCTAAGGCATGTGCATTGTTTGCCTTATGGTTAATCCGGCCCTGTCTTTGATACAACAGAGGTGCATCCAAAAATTCATGCTTTTATTTTGTTTAGGAGCACAAATGAAACATCATACTTACCTTTGGCCTTTAAACTTTAATCCAACCTAGTAATTGCTTTATACTTTTCAAGAGTTTTAAAGAGTTCTTCTGGCTAGGATCAAAGTGTAGTATCTGTTCAGTTCTCAATCAGGGGAGGATAAATACTTCTAGAATGAGGCCATTTTTTATTTTTATTTCATTCAAAGTGCTCCTTTTTGAGATGCTGCATTTTCCTCAGTTAAAATAAATACCTTGTGTTAAACTTTGCCCTTGTAGGGTGGCAAGCAAATGGACACTTCAAATTCACTTTAGAATATTGAATAAAAAACATTGGCCTTTTGGCCAAGATCAAAGTGTAGTATCTGTTCCGATGGATACTGCACCCCATAGACTGGTATCGTCTTGGCCTTCGGGGCTTGATTTCGCCGGTCTATGGGTTTGTCCTGTGCAGTTCTAGGAGGTCCACCCTCCCAGGCTTTGCCTCCCCCAGGCAATTTTTAATGGCCAGAGTGCTCACCTTCTCGGGCGCTGGCTTTTCAAGTCCCACTTTCCCGACCTGACCTTGGGTCACATCTTACCTTGTGGGAGTAAGATAAAACTGGCCTTGTGCCTAACCTCCTGGAGAGGAGGTAAATAAATACTTTATAAAATTATTTTTAATTTATTAATAATTAGCAGGAATACCTGGCATTGCCCGGGGAAATGGATAACAAAATAGATGAATTAAAAAAACGTGTGTTACTCTCTCTCTCTCTCTCTCTCTCTCTCTCTCTCTCTCTCTCTCTCTCTCTCTCTCTCTCTCTCTCTCTCTCTCTCTCTCTACTGGTTCAATATAATAGAAAAAAAAATCTGCAGCAGCTGACTGATAGTTTGAGCTATTTTCAGTGATATTTTTGGAATAATAAATAAAAGAAACTAATTTTTCTTTTTTAACCCACCAGGCACTAATTTGGTCTATGGTGAACCCCCAAGAGAATGAATATTACAGTAGATTCTTTTACCATAATAAACTTACGGTCATACGGAATCCTATGATATAAATTACGTAATTGTATCTGTATTAGTTCCTGAGTTTTAGCTAGATACACAGACAGACAGACAGACAGAGGACTTTCATTTATCATATATTTTTTCATATATTAGATGCATTAAAATGACTGACTTGTTTAGTATATCGCGAATAAATTAGTGAATAAGAAAGTAATATCTTCATTGAATTAAAGTTAACGCAAAACGTGGAAATACTCAACACCAATGTATTTCCATTTCTTGCATTGATAAAGAGGTCTTACTTCGAAATATAGGGTGGGCAAAAATAAGGGTCCTATTTTTAAAAATTCATAACTTTTTTATTTTTTTATTTTATTTTTTTTTTAATTTTTTTTTTAGAATAAGTAAAGGACCCCTTCCGAAGCAAGCATGAGCCGTATTAGCCCTAAGGAACGTACCCTCATTTAGAAAACATTATTTTTGCTTAAAAAACTCAAAACAGTGTAAAAAACAATACTTTAGTTTTTGTAAGTTTTAAGAAGTGTTTTTCGGCTAAAATTTGTTTTGTTTATTTCAAAAAATCTCGGAAGGGTCAGTCTACACACACATAAAGTTTGGTGAGTTTAACTTTTATTTTGTGGAAGTTATTCAAATTCAAGTTATTCAAATTTAAAGATAGGACCCTTATTTTGGCCCACCCTGTATATTATGGAGCACGGTTACACGCATTAGATCACCGTGTAGAAGTTGTAACTAAACAAGTAAGATTAAGTATTAAAAAAAAATCACTTCATTTTTGCACCCTAACCCTCAACACCAACATATTTCCATTTCTTGCGTTGTGACAACCTTTTATGACTCCTCTCTATACATATTACACACAATGCTTCAAGCAAACTACATCCTATTATTAGAAAACAAAATAGTTAAGCATTAGTTATACGGGGGTAAGAACAGTGAAAGATATGGGTTAGGTCACTGTTTGTTCGTGCAAAATTTCTGATGGTCTTCAGAAATTTTGCACGAACATTATTTAAATTTTCATGAAGCTTCAGATTTTTAAAAATAACGAGTAACAAAACGTATAATGGATCGTCGTCTTCTTCTTTGCGTGTCTTTGAAGTGTCATGTGATCATACAACAGTTTCCCACTTTGTTACACAGTCCTTGCATTATTGTTACGCTGCAAAATCTTTCAAGCTGCACTGGTTGGGCAGTAGAGAGCAGACAAAGCAGTGTTGAATCGTATGGTCCTCCTCTCCACATTCACAGATGGTTGGGTCATTTTTTGGGCCCCAGTAAGTCATAGTAACTTTTGATTGCCCCATTCCCGTTCTCAGGCGGTTGACTGTTTTCCACTGGAGCCAGGGTGCTTCTGAACTGGGAGGAAAAACTTCAAAAGGGGAGAGTCCCATATCATTAGGAGGATGGGGGCATTCTGTAACCTTCTGGTCCACAGCTGTAGTCTGGTCTCTTCCTGAGATGTTGTTAGGGGTTGGACATGGCTGAGGAAGCTTCTCCTTGACTTCAGTCATTGGACCCTTGGTTCACGGCGATGAAGTAGATGGCGTTCATCACTGATAGGCTTTGTGATCTCTACGCGGCTGCCAACATTCTAGTCTCACATCTGAAGAGGCAATGCCAGTGAGAAGATGCAGGTTGTTCAGGTTGGTAGGCTTCAGGCAGCCAGTAATCAAGCGGCAGGTGTTGTTCAATGCTGAGTCTAGTTTTTTGGCAAATAGGACAAGCATACTTCACAGAGGAATAGCACTTTGAAGCGAGCCAAAAAACGAGTGATGTCCATGGAGGGTATATATGTTCACGATCTTACGTAATATTGAAGTAAACATGAGTACACAAATGTGACATATTCCAGCCATAGTATAACCTAACATGGTTTCATCCATAAATTGATCACAAGCAAACAGGAAAAAATATCACACTAAAAACGTGTAATACTTGAATAAACTTACAAATTTTCAATTTGTAAGTTTATTCAAATAACTAGCAAATATATGCTCCCTCCAGTTGTATGTTTTTGTGAGCCTGTGGGGATGATATCATGGTGAATGAACATATACTACACTGATCCCCAAAGGAGGAGGTAATGACTGAGAGATGGGAAGATGGTCTCATGACAACAGAACAGATACTGCATTACCCTCTCTCCTAAAGGAGGAGGTAATACCTGGGAGCATTACCCCTCTACCTCTTTAAAAAAAGAAGGTAATTCCTGGGAGGACAATCATATGACAACAGAACAGATACTATATTACCCCCTCCCTCGAAGGAGGATGTAATACCTGGGAGGATTAATCCCACCTTCTTAAAAAAGGAGGTAATTCCTGGGAGGACGGTCTTATGACAATAGAACTGAACTGACAGTACACTACCCACCCTCATTAAAAAATAATACAATAATAGATTAAATCAGTTTTTGTTCGATTCATTTAAAAATGAATTTTTTAAAAACTGATTTAATCTGTTTCGCCATATAATTTGGTTCTGAACAAACCGGAAAACAGTGGGCGGTCTATTATTTAGAAAGCATTGGGAGAGTATTACTTGTTCCCACTCCCCATTTTATTCCAATTAAATCTTTATATATAAATATATTTATGAAAAAATAAAAATTTTCCAACAAATTTGGGGTTATCTCAAGTAGAATAGCCCCTAGAGTAAATGTGGTATTGTGGTGATCGAGATGATTCTAGTTAAGAGTATGGTAGACATTGTTATCACTTTAGACCAAGGATGACCAACGACACCCATTTGCCCCACACTTTTGATGGCCTTGTAACCTAATTTGTTTTAAATGTAAATTTTTTATATTTTCTGCAAATAGATAATTCAAAGGGTAGTATCTGTTCTCAGTACACCAACGATATCAAGCGTTTTACTATTGACGAAAATATTATGTATATATAAGAAAATATGACAATGGAAAATTACAACTGTATATTATTACAGAATATTAATTTATTAGAAGCTGTTTATAAAATAAATATGCAAATGAAGAAGACCTAAATGTTTGTAGGTGTTTGCCGTGTACTATATATACGGTGGCCTTTTGGCTAAGATCAAAGTGTAGTATCTGTTCCGATGGATACTGCACGCCTGTCCTGTGCAGTTCTAGGAGGTCCACCCTCCCAGGCTTTGCCTCCCCTCTTTGGGGAGGAGTAAGTTTATTGCTTACTGTCTGAGGCGCCCCTACCGGGGAATGCCGACGGGGCTGCCCAGGCAATTTTTAAATGGCCAGAGTGCTCACCTCTCGAGCGCTGGCTTTTCAAACCCCACTTTCTCGACCCGACCTTGGGTCACATCTTACTTGTGGGAGTAGGATAAAACTGGACTTGTGCCTAACTCCTGGAGAGGAGTAAATAATACTGTTTCAGGTCAGAGTGCTCACCTCTCGGGTGCTGGCTTTTCAACCCCCACTTTCCGACCCGACCTTGGGTCACATTTTACTTGTGGGAGTAGGATAAAACTGGCCTTGTGCCTAACTCCTGGAGAGGAGTAAATAATACTGTTTCATAGAATTAGATAAACACAACCGGTTTTGATGTTAACACAGTTAGGATAGATGGAAAAAACTTTCGCATTTATTAATTTAGATTACGCTATAACTTTATTACTTTTGATGGGTGCATTTCATGTTAATAAAATAAAAGTTTTTCAATTATTATTATATAAATGTATTTACCTTTTTCTTTTTTTAAATTTATATTAGTGGGACGCCAAATTTAAAAGTGTACATTTAGTGGTCCATGAAATTAAAAAGGTTGGCAATCACTAAGTTATACTATTTAAAAAAAATAATTTTGGAGAAGGGGGGGGGGGGTAAATATGAAGAAAAAAAACATAAGAAAGAGGTAAAAAGAATGTAACCACGCGGTGTGTGACATATTTGAGTACAGATTTATTATGATATATATATATATATATATATGTATATTTACGAGGCCTGTCTAAAAAAGTATCCAGCCATTATTTTTTTTACGTGCGAAATAGAGACGATAGGGCGGTGCCACTCTACCCAGTGAAAGAAGACACCTTCATGTGCATGTGTGAATTTTATCAACACCTTCCTGCACGTTAGTTGCTGCCTGTCGGTTGCTGAGTGAGGGGCTACATAACGTCTTCATCAGATTACCGATTCTCTCAAGATGACTGAACGTGTTAAGCAAAGGTGCTTCATCAACTTTTGTCAAAAGCTTGGTGATTCTCAAAGCAAAACAATTCGTAAGATTCAGCAGGAGAAGATGCAATGGGTGTAACACAAATTAAGGAGTGGTTCAAACGATTCAAAAATGGCCACACATCAGCGGAGAGTGACCAGCGTTCTAGCAGGCCCAAAACTGCTTGGAGTGCAGTTGTTGTTGAGAAGGTGCGGAATTTGGTGATGGAAGATCGTCGTTCAACCATGCGGGAGATCGCCCAAGAGGTCAGAGTGAGTAAAGATTCTGCACATGCAATTTTGCGTGATGATTTGAACATGCACAGAGTGGCTGCGAAATTTGTGCCCAAGTTGTTGTTGCAGGAACAAAAGGTATGCGCTTACAAGTTGCACAGGACCTTCTGGAAACCGCCAACACTGATCCTGGGTTTCTGAACACCGTGATAACTGGAGATGAGTCATGGGTGTATGGGTACGACCCAGAAACAAAAAGACAGTCGTCGAAATTGAAGCATCTCGAGTCTCCAAGGCCAAAAAATGTGCGATAGCTGCAAAACAAAATCAAGGTGATGCTGACTGTCTTCTTTGATATCCGTGGAATTGTACATCACGAATACGCACCGGAAGGACAAACAGTGACAAAGGGGTACTAGTAAGATGTTCTCCGTCGTCTCTGTGACGCAGTTCGACGCAAAAGACAAGACATGTGGGCGGCGAAAAACTGGCAACTGCATCACGACAACGCCCTGCATATTCATCCCAATTGATCCCACATTTCTTGGCCAAACATGGAATTCCAGTCGTTCGCCAACCTCCCTACTCTCTAGACATGGATCCTTACAACTTCTGGTTGTTTTTGGAAATTGAAGACGCCACTGAAAGGTTCCCGTTTTGAGATTAGAGAAGAGATAATGCGGAATGCGACAAGAAAAAATATATAATTACTTGAAAATGAATTACATCATGAAGGATTAATTTGGCAACTTTATACTGACCCAACACGTAACAGGTGGTCCAGCATACTACTAAAACTGCTGTTTCTATTTATCTTCCTCCCACAAGGTAAGATGTGACACAAGGTCAGGAAAGTGGGAAAGAAACAGCGCTCAAGAATTTGAGCACTCTGGCTGTTAAAAATAGCCTGGGCAGCCCCGTCGGCATTCCCCGGTAGGGGCGCCTCAGACAGTAAGCAATAAACTTACTCCTCCCCAAAGAGGGGAGGCGAAGCCGGGGAGGATGCACCTCCTAGAACTGCACATGACCGATTACCACCAATAGACCGCCGTAAATCCAGACCCAAAGGCCCGGACGATACCGGTCTATTAGGCGGTAAAAACCCCTATGATCTAAAACATTTAATGTGCAAACAACCAAGATGATGTTGTTATCTTGCTTACATACTTGTCACTAGGCACATTTAATTGGTACATAAATTTTAGATGGTGGCTGGAAGGGTGAATAAACTAAATAAAGGGTGAATTATAAGAAAAGTGTTGAATGGAATGATGTAAATAATAAAAAAAAGAGAGAGAAAGTGGAATGGACTTAGGAAATAGAGAGGGAAAGAAGTGGAAGAAAGAGAGGGTCTATTATGACATCACAATATATTTTGACTTTTTAATCCTGGTAAAAATAGGATTATCAAAAAATGTCAAAAATAAGAAATTATATATTTAGCATTATTTATATATAACAAATATTGACCTAACAGGTCACGGGTTGTCTAATATAATTATGAAATTTAAAATTACCCAAGAAAAACAAACAGACGGACATTAACTTGTCTCAAAATGTTATACATAGGTAACACAACTATAAAACGACATATATCTACCACATGGAGAGTCTTCAGGCAGCTGTCAAAAATTTTACAAAACACAGGGATCTCATCGTATGCTAGTGTGGTAACATATAACACACATGTCCGACTTGTACTCTTGTATGGCTGTGAAACATGGTCAATGACAAAACGTCAAAATGACACGATCCTGGCTGCAGTGCATTGGATGGAGAAAATTGCCGGTCTCACTCTATCGGTCTTTATGAGAAAGTATATCGCATAATGATGTCTCAACTTTTATGGCTACATCGCTCACTGTTTGGCATCCGAAATGCTCCAAAGTGTCCCACATTTACGTCCATGTCCCAAAGTAATGTGGTAGGTCACTTAAGACGTGGAGGGGATCAGTTGATGACGACCTGATCCGGCACAAGTGAAATGACAACAGACATGAAAAGTTGGAAGTCATCCACGAAACGTCTAACCTCAAGCAGGGTGATTTAGCAATATTAAGGTAGGAAATAAATGACCAAAATTAACACTATGCTTTCTACCTGTCAACCAGATCTTCAATATTACTCTCTATAAAAAGGCATTCTTTTTCAATAAAGCCCTTTCTACCAATGATTAAGGTCTGTTACACCAACCGAAATATATGTTGGCTTTAGAGATGTGTCTCTCTGTTACTATTTTTACTAGTTTCTATACAGCTTCTCCACTATATATATATATATATATATATATATACACACACACAAACACAGGGGCCATCTAGTATGTATATAAATATCACATATATATATATATATATATATATATATATATATATATGTGTGTGTGTGTATAAATATATACATACACTTATTTATATAAGTATATACTTAAAATAATCGTACCTACCTTTACAGGTGTTGATTGAGTAAAAGTAAATAACGATAGGTAAAAGGGCAAAGCTTAAATGTCAAAGGTGAGGATTGTTTGCTAAGAGGACAATGAACGGAGGTTCAGATAAGTACAAGCTGGGATGGTAGGTAAGATGAGTATGCTCGGTAGTAAGATATAGAGTTCATGAAAAGGAAGATAAAAATGTTACTAAAAAGAAACAAGCGTGGCTGTGAATATATATATATATATATATATATATATATATATGATAATTATTCAGAAAATATTCCAGATTTCACACTTTATTATCAGACAATTTTTCTGCCCATTCCCAAAATATACATTTTCTTGATATACAAAACATCAAAAACATTTGTGAAAAGGCTTCATCAGTGTATATTTGCCACAATTGTGCTGAAGAAAAATCCCAAAAGGAACCATATTCATTTAATTTATAATCTCTTTTTTTTTATCCCAACCAAAGAGAAATTCTTACTTAACTTGATTTACTTGTGGTTAAAAGTTCAAGATATATTATGACCAGCAAATCTGTTTCTGTATAATATATATATATATATATATAATTTCTTTTCTTCTTTAATCACATAGGACTTAATGTCCCCTTGCTGTAGTGAACACAAAATTCTGTTTCTAAATTGCATATTTCTCGGCTAATGGTCATTTCTGAACGCATATAACATACAGTGGATAAGGCAGGTGAAGCACTTGATATATCCAAGACCTTTGACCATGTTTAGCATGAAGGTTTCCCCAGGAAAATTAATTTGTACGATATTACTGGATGAATATTTAATATAATCAGATCCTTCTTAGTTTAAAAAAAGATCACGGTCGTTCTCGATGGTCATATATCTAAACAACATCACATGAATGCGGGTGTGACCCATATATTATTCCTGATTTTCATAAACGCCCCCCCCCCCCCTGATGAAATCGTGTCTTAGATGAGTATATTTGCTGATGACACAAGACTCTATTTTTGACATGCGGGCAAATCAAATGCACACATAACTAAGGAAATGACTGAATCCTTAGAAAATGGCCACCAGTCTGTATGTAGAAAGAGGCTAAAAATGGATGGTTACATTTAATGCTACCAAGACAAACCTCTTTTCTTTTAGTGTAACTTCTTTTAACAATCATAAGAAACCTTTCCAACCACCGATTGCCATGACTGATAGAACCCTTCCCAAGAGTCCAACATTCAGACTCTTCAGCCTAACATTCACAGGTAACATGAATTGAGATAAATACATAGAAGATATTGCCAAGTCTGCTGCAAAGAAGGTAGACTCCCTCTACCGGCTAGTAAAATTCTCACACCTGCCAGTATCTTATATAACCATAAAACCACTATTCACCCTATGCACTGAGTATTGTTACCACATCTGGGCTGGTGCACCAATCATTAGTCTCCCCTGTCTTGGACAAGATACAAAAAATAATTTTTTAACATATTAGGTTCCACACTGTCTACCAAGCTCCAACCTCTGTCGCATCCCCACACTGTTGCATCCCTGTGCTTGTTTTACAAGTAATTTCATGGAGTGTGCTCCGATGAACTTAATGCACTTGTATCTCTCAATGTAAATACTCCTGACAAACCTAACTAGTTGTAAAATCTCACCCCCTCACTGTAGAGATTCCCAGATGCCAGGAAATTGTCTACTCTAATACTAATAGCTTCTTTCCTAGGACCGCTTACCTTTAGAATTCCCTCCCTGCTCCCTGTTTCCCCGACCATACCCATATGCAGAAATTTAAATGTAATGTGAACAAACATCTTGCTATACAACTCCACAGTTAGGATTCCCCCTATAAATTTGGCCCCTAACTATAGTAGTATCCCCTCTGTCTGAATGGCAATATATCTTGTTTTAGGCGAATAATAGTAAAAAAAATAAATAAATAAATAAAAACTAACAAAAGAAAGTATGTTATCATGCATTATAAAATGTCTTTTCAAGTTTACATAGAAAAAAACGATAAGACCAATTTTTAAATAAATGCAACTAAACTCGTATGCGTTTCTAAATAACGGTGACATCTTTGTTGTATTTTCGCATTTTGTATTTAATTCATTAACAAGATATGATCTCCAAATATTTCCCACTCTGGGAAATTTTTCAAAAAAAAAACAATACAGGATATCCAACAAAAATGTCTCCTATTTTTGTATAAATTATACCCCCAGTTCAAATTGACATATTTTGAGTCTGTTTGTTTCATGTTATTGAAAATGTTTGTTTTTTATTCAGATAAAATAAAATTGTTAATATCTACAGAATATCTACTGCGTAGTAGAAAATTGAATGAACAGTGGTGGAACATGCTTTGTGACAAAAAAAAAATCATAGAAATATGGCACAAACATTAAAACGTAATTTCAATGGTTGTTAATAATATTTAAAAATGTGTCCTACATACGATACGCACAAGTATTTAAATCATTTGTGAGTTAGAAATTTACTTCTTTATTTTCAACAGTTGAAGGCCCCTAAAATGCAGGTGACTAAAGATCAAAGAATTTTCATTGTCTTAGAATTTAAAGCAACTAAAAGCTGTGAACAAGTTCGAAAAGCTTTTACCGAAAATTTTCCTGAAAGAAACTCCCCAATAAGAAAACAGTTTATCGAATAGTGAGGAAATTTGATAAACATGGAAGTATTGTAAACAGAAACAAAGGAAATTCAGGAAGAAGAATAAAACAAAGAACTGAAGATAATATTGAATTGAAGGATGATGAAGCAGTGATTCAGATCATCTGTTCGCGCTATGGTGAATCGAGATAATACTTGCCTTGAGAGGGGTGGCCATCATGTTAAAGGATACTAAATGTTGAGTTGTATTTCATTTATTAAAGTTCATTTACTGTTTTATTGTTAGAATTTGGTTTTGTTGTTTGGAAAGCTGGAAATAAAGAAAAATATCAATAATGTTATGTCAATGATTCCTTGTCACAAAACGTGTTCCACTCCTGTTCATTTAACTTTCTATTGTGCAGTAGCTATCTTGTAGATATTGACGATTTTATTTTATCTAAATACAAAACAAAATTTTCAATAACATGAAACAAACAGACTCCAAATATCTCAATTTGAACTAATGGTATAATTCATACAAAAAATAGGGGACATTTTTTGTGGGACATCCTGTATATAAACTATGCTTCTTAAAACATCACAATAATACTGGACAGATTTAATAAACAAAAAATGAATTATAAGTAATGTTTTTTTTATCATTTTTTTTTTCAAATTGTGTTTTTATTTTGTTTGATTTTTAAAATATTTTTAATATTTATTTTTTGTATTATTTTTTTACTTTTATTCTTTTAATTAATTTTGTTTTTTTCTTTTATGTTTTAAGATCTGGAAATTAAATTTACACGTGGAGACAAAAAATTTTTTCGGTGTGATAAATACAAAACCCAGTTTTTTTTTGTTTTTTTTTCCCAACCTGCAAAGTAAGTAATGAATCTTTTACTTTCATCAATGTATTTTTTCACCAGATTGTAAAAACTTGTATTTCTTAACCTATACAAGAAGGACTTCTTTTTTTTATATACTCTCCAAGGATCTGTTCTTGGTACTATGTCTGACAGGGTCGGGATTGCTGTGGCAGTAGCAGATCGTATCTTGTTGGGATGGGGTATGGCCCAGCTCTGTATTTAGGAGATGAACCGCCCTCGTTTTGAAAATATATTGCTTTATTAAAGATCACTGATGAGATGCCCCTACCATGAATGCAGACAGTCAATTCTTGGCTATTTTTGTACTCTCAAAAGAGCTGACTATGTCTGCCTTGTGCCACATCTTGCTTTGGCAGGAAACAAATAAATCTTAACAAAATATTTGTTTAAACTTTTTTTTTTTTTTGTGGTTATAGTATACTTGCAGAGGCATCTGGCATTGCCCGGGAAAGAAAGTAATGCTTTATATTTCAGAAGATGAAGGCAAAAAAAGTAGTATAAAAATTGGTAATCTAAAATATAATATAAAAGAAAATCGTAATTCTTTCTTTTTTTTTTTGTTTTATTTTACTTCAGTCAAAGTTCCCAGAAATCAAGGGGCTCGTTCTTGGGGCTAACACTTGATCTCTATATGAGATACATAGATATTCGAATATTCCATTTAAGTTCTCCTTTACCTGTCAAACGGTGATTTAGTTAAGAACATTAATTTTCCTCTTATTAATTGACCAGTTAACTATGTTATAGTATATCTTTCTTGTGGTCTCTTGGTCTTACAGGATTCAAGAACAAGAATTCATCTAGTCTGGTGGAGAATCCAGTTTGATCCTTTTACTATAGGCAATATCACTTAGAGAAGTGCACCATTCCTCATATAAGCCAGTGTGGGGGTAGCTATACCGAAGTGATCTTGTTTGGGTTTCAAATACTATGTTATAATAAATATTTAGCCAGGGTTTACTTGTAGGAGGAAGTATCCTCATGCCAGGGTGTCCTAACAAATCCTTGTACAGAGAGACCTTAGACACTTGAGGACAGTATCTAGTAGGCATTCGAGCTCTCTCCAGTAGGCATTCAAGTTCTCTCCATATGTTTCTATGTGTGTGTCATAATAAATCTCAGAAACTACACAAAATACACTTACAAAACTTACATCATTGGATTCAGTGTGACCCCCAACCTGGTTATGGTAAAAAGATATACGGTTATATTTAATTCCTTGAGATCATCATCTTCATCATTATCATGATATTTGGTTTAACGCCTGTTTCACATGCTGGCATGTGTTGGACCGCTTTTACAAATTGACTTCAAAACTAATATATCCCTAGCCTGGTCTTTATTTATTCCTCTTTCTCTCAAGTCCATTTTTGTCGCTTCCTCCTATGTTTCATTGACCTTCCCCTGTGAACTGGAACTACTATCTTAGCTGTTTTACATCTCCTAACCCAAGAACTTTCATCCATTCTTTCAACGTGGCCATACCATCGAAGTCTCCTGTTCTGCACATATCTCCCTATACTGACCAGATTTAATCTTCCTCTGAGGTCATCAGATCTAAGCCTATCTTTAAGACTCACATTATACATCCATCATATCATTCCTCTGCATGCAAGGCATGTCCTCAATACTCACCGGCCATGTTTCACTTCCATACATCATCACACTGTGTACACATACGTGATAGCCTCTTCTCTTGGTTGACATTGTCACCAGGAACCAAATGAGTGCATGCAGGGTAAAAATATTACTTTTTTCCATTCTTACTGGTAGTTGTTTAAAAGAATACATCGAAACTAGGTGAATCAGTCAGTCATCTTTTTCTTTCTTTCTTTCTTTTATATTGAACCAGTTGACAGAGAGAGAGGGCGAGGGTGGGCAGTCATAAGAAGACAGAGAGAAAGAGTAGTTTAAAAAAAAAAGATATTACCCATTTTTTTTAAACTGTTCTATTTTGTTAGCCATGCTCTCTACAAAGAGTTAAAATTGAAAAAGTTAACATCACATATAAGACATTTTCCAGCAATTCGTCGATTCTACAGAAATATTTAGACTTGGAGTCTTATTCATTGATTGTGATTTCTCTATGAGTAAACCATTATTTGTCTCACTAGAGGCAACACTACTCTAATAGCTTCTTTCCTAAGACCACTTGCCTCTGGAATTTCCTCCCTGTTCCCTGTTTCCCCCGACTGTACCAACATGCAGTAATTTAAATGTAATGCGAACAAACATTTTGCTCCATTAACACTCAAACACACCATTATTTCTAATAATCGATTTTAAAATTCTAAAAACATCAAGCGCTCGGATTGAATATTATTGCATTTCTCAGAGGTGGATATAAAAAAAATTTGAATACAGAAGTATAAAATATCAATGTTTTAAACGTTTACTGTTTGTTTTGTACGATTTCGAGTACTGGCCGTTGACGAAGGAAGCAGAATAAATATCGATCATGGAAACATGTTGCATTTGACTTCCAGTCTGATCAGACTTAACAATATCCAAAGTTATGCTGATCTCAGACAAAATGAAGATGTAATGCGCACAGATGATGATACCATCATGAAAATGAGATTCAAAATGGAGGCTTCTGGGAAAAAAATGAGAGGATGGCCAAAACAAAGGTGGTTGGAAGTCGTTTTCTTTTTCCTAATACGTGGATTCCTAGATCATGTGATGATGGGGCCGGTCAACGATTAGTTGGTTTAGTCATGTTGTAACCCATATGAAAGGCATAACTCGGAAGTCCAATTCCCTTTACGAGTGAAAGAGGCAAAATGTTTGCCAATTTTACTTTCTCTTTTCCCCTATCATTACCCTAACCCTAACCGAAGTGATATTTATTTACTCCTCGCGGAGTTAGGCACAAGGCCAGTTTTATCTTACTCCCACAAGTAAAATGTGACCCAAGATCGGGTCGAGCAAGTGGGGTTAAAAGCCAGCGCTCGAGAGGTGAGCACTCTGGCCATTTAAAAATTGCCTGGGCAGCCCCGTCGGCATTCCCCGGTAGGGGCGCCTCAGACAGTAAGCAATAAACTTACTCCTCCCCAAAGAGGGGAGGCGAAGCCTGGGGGGGTGGACCTCCTAGAACTGCACAGAACAGGCGTGCAATATCCATCGGAACAGATACTACACTTTGATCTTAGCCAAAAGACCGAGAAATCCTTTGTCCACTGCTGTTGTCTCATCCTAGCCGCCAGTTCACTGACATCCTGTCAGTCGTCTATTTACCACCAGACTAGTTCTATCGAGGTGCCTTTGAGAAAACATGCGGTCAGTCATTGCTACATCCACACCAGTTATGTTGAACATGTCCTTACACATATTGGTAACCTTTTCATTCTTTTTTTATTTATTTATTTTTATTACTAAGGAGTGACCACTTATCAAGGCCCAAAGGCCACTCGAGGATAAGGGTTAATGAATTTGTCAGGTGGACAATGAAAACACTGATGATTGGTAACGATGGTTGAAATTGGGTAGAATTTTATTATTTAAGAGGACAGTTCAACAAGAATTTGCTTGCATTGGACTTGAAAACGACTATGTTGCTTTCAGTAGGGAAGCAGCCCGGTGGTATTGTGTTCCACATACAGGTAGTTCTAGGAAAGAAACTCTGCTCATGAAAACTCCATTTAGTTTTAGTTATACAGAGGGAGAAAGGGAAATTATTTACAGTGGTTGTAGCTAGACGTGTTTTAGTTGTGAATTTTTTTTTTGGGGTGGGGGTACCATAGATTGGAGCATCCATATATTAGGAAAATTGACATGTAAGTACAAATAAATCCTATTATATTTTTATCAGTTTGTTTCTTTTTATTTGCGTGTGCAATGAATTGAGGTGGGCGAATAAAAAGTATGGTAGTGAATATGGACTAGTAATGGCAAAGACGAAAGTTGGCTAGTTGGGTCAAGAGGTTAAAAAGAATAGATGAAGCTTGAGAACGGAAGTGAAGCGACAAGCAAATAGGAAGTGACGTCATAGAGAGGAGGGGGGGGGTTATTAAGAGAAAACAATTAAACATAAGGGCGATGCTATGAACACATATTCAACATGAGCTAACAGATGGAAAGAAATAGGGCTACTTTCGTTTCTCTCCCTCTCTATCTATCTCTCTCTCTCCCTCTCTCTCTCTCTCTCTCTCTCTCTTCCCCCCCCCCCCCCGATATATTCTTACATTCCAATAAAGAACATATCTGTTTTGAACAAAAAGGCTCAGTATTCGTGTAATTTCTTTCTGTGGATTAGAGATAAATCTCTTAAGGAGTTTGTTTCAACTTTCCACGATGTCATAATCAGATGAGCAAATAACCCGTTGCATGACAGAGGTCCAAAATTGCTAGAGGACAAAATGGCAGCCAGAGCTAACGACCGACACGAGGGAGAAGAATCTAGTTAGGAAACCCACTCACAAATTAAAGACACAACAGAGGATATAGAATATTTAAGTAACTGATTATTCTTAAAAATAAAATATGACGGTAGTTTACTTTGTTTATCATATTTATAAACCCTTATTTTTTTTTTTTACTTCATCATCATCATCATCGGTTTAACATTTTACATGCTGGCATGTGTTG
The DNA here is from genome assembly GCA_963556195.1 of Sepiola atlantica. Taxonomy (NCBI): domain Eukaryota; kingdom Metazoa; phylum Mollusca; class Cephalopoda; order Sepiida; family Sepiolidae; genus Sepiola; species Sepiola atlantica. Next base: position 31,143,298 of record OY744550.1, read on the forward strand.
AACAGCTTTTAGGAATTGACTTCCAAATTAATCTATCTGTTTATCCCTCTTTCTCTCAAATCCATCCTTATCACTTCCTTTCATATTTCCCTTGGCCTTCTTCTGCAAACTGACCATGTTACCTCAACTGTTCTACATCTACTAACCCACAAACTGTCATCCAGTCTTTCAAAGTGACCATACTGATGAAGTCTCCTGTTCTACACACTTCTCTCTATATTTAATGTCCAGATTTAATCTTCCTCTCAAGTCATCAGTCTTTAAGACTCACATTACACCTCCATCGTATCATTCTCATATCACTTCTTTCTATGCAATGCATGTCCTCAACCCTCATTGACCAAGTACATCATCACACTGAATACACATGACTTCCTTTACAGATTATATTGTTTTTGAAAAAGATATTTCTTCCATACTGTTGTGGTTGCAAGGTTGAACAATAATTAGTGAGGAATACAATGAAGATGCAAACAACAAGGAGAATGCAATAATAAGTGTATTAAAGAAAAGGTATAGTTACAGTATGTACAAATGAAGGTGTCGAGTCAGAGAGTCTTGGTGGGAGGACATGTACGCTCTTCGGCGTCACTTCCGGTGGCATTTAGGTAACACACACTAAGGCCAACCTAGGCTTGCCATTTATAGTGTAACGTTATTCGTATATGCAAATGAGTGGTTGCCACCACAACACATACTAATATTGTACACCGACCATCACACTCCACATGTAGTAATCGTGGCATCAGATGAGGTCCATGATCGTCATCATTGTGTTTCCTGTCCAAAAGCAATGTTTTCAATTTTGATACAAGCCATGCATCTAGCTAACTTTGCATAAAAGGACCCTCATCCAAATGAAAGTGTTACTAACAATTTAACAACTTTTATTTTTGAAGTGAATATTTCTTGGCATAATCCATAATTTGTATTTTATATATTAAAAGCAGTGAAAAAAAACACAGATCATTATCAAACCACTTTTGAGAACTTAAAAATAGTAGACTGTCACTTGTATTTGAATGTAAAATATTAAGATTGGCTAGAATAATATATATATGTAGTTTATGTTTGAGTGAACAACTAGAAATTTTTACGTTTTAAAGGTGTAAAAAAATTGAAGGGGTATTAAAACCAAAGACTAATTGATTTCAGCAATTTTAGAATTATGCATTTAGCCAGGTGATTTTATTCAGGAATAAAACACAAACATTTATGTCTAGATTACTTGCAATAAGTATATATATATATATATATATATATATAAATTTGAATTTTCTACCTGTTTATTTGTTTGTTCCAGGATTCATCCTGTGGTGTTGGAGATAGACCTCCATTATTATATCCTGAAAATATATTACAGAGGGTACTTGAATAAGTGCATCTAATTTTTATCAGTGGGGCCTCCGGACAAATTAGTTTATTATATTTATAACTTAAAAATGGAGATAGATACATATAACTACATATATTCTGTACCTACATTACACAGGATACTTGCATAAATATATTTCAATTTAATCAAAGGGGGTAAAATAATATTGTAGGGTCTGTATTAGATTGGTGCTTAATATCTATATAAAAAAATTCAAAATTAATTTTGTTTCATTTATAACTTGAAAATTATATTAATTAAAAAGTAAGAATAAATATGTTGATGAGAGGTTCAATGCTTGAAGAAGTAGTGCACAGAGGTCTACATTAATTTCTGGGAAACAGCAAAAATGCCTCAAGAGTTTTAAAAAATTATCCAAATTTGTTGCAATTTATCTCACTTTACTTATGCATCTTCCCACTTAATTAATTATGAATAAATAATTGCCCCCCCCCCCCAAAAAAAAAAATTTGCATATTATAAAATGTAAAAAATTAGCCAAATTTATTGCAATTCATCTCACTTGACTTATGCATCTTCCCACTTAATTAATTATGAATAAATAATTGCCCCCCCCCCCCAAAAAAAATAAATTTGCATATTATAAAATGTAAAAAATTATCCAAATTTGTTGCAATTCATCTCACTTTACTTATGCATCTTCCCACTTAATTAATTATGAATAAATAATTGCCCCCCCCCCCCAAAAAAATAAATTTGCATATTATAAAATGTAAAAAATTAGCCAAATTTATTGCAATTCATCTCACTTGACTTATGCATCTTCCCACTTAATTAATTATGAATAAATAATTGCCCCCCCCCCAAAAAAAATAAATTTGCATATTATAAAATGTAAAAAATTATCCAAATTTGTTGCAATTTATCTCACTTTACTTATGCATCTTCCCACTTAATTAATTATGAATAAATAATTGCCCCCCCCCCCAAAAAAATAAATTTGCATATTATAAAATGTAAAAAATTAGCCAAATTTATTGCAATTCATCTCACTTGACTTATGCATCTTCCCACTTAATTAATTATGAATAAATAATTGCCCCCCCCCCCAAAAAAAAATAAATTTGCATATTATAAAATGTAAAAAATTATCCAAATTTGTTGCAATTCATCTCACTTTACTTATGCATCTTCCCACTTAATTAATTATGAATAAATAATTGCCCCCCCCCCCAAAAAAAAATAAATTTGCATATTATAAAATGTAAAAAATTAGCCAAATTTATTGCAATTCATCTCACTTGACTTATGCATCTTCCCACTTAATTAATTATGAATAAATAATTGCCCCCCCCCAAAAAAAATAAATTTGCATATTATAAAATGTAAAAAATTATCCAAATTTGTTGCAATTTATCTCACTTTACTTATGCATCTTCCCACTTAATTAATTATGAATAAATAATTGCCCCCCCCCAAAAAAAAATAAATTTGCATATTATAAAATGTAAAAAATTAGCCAAATTTATTGCAATTCATCTCACTTGACTTATGCATCTTCCCACTTAATTAATTATGAATAAATAATTGCCCCCCCCCCCAAAAAAATAAATTTGCATATTATAAAATGTAAAAAATTATCCAAATTTGTTGCAATTTATCTCACTTTACTTATGCATCTTCCCACTTAATTAATTATGAATAAATAATTGCCCCCCCCCCCCAAAAAAAAAATTGGCATATTATAAAATGTAAAAAATTAGCCAAATTTATTGCAATTTATCTCACTTTACTTATGCATCTTCCCACTTAATTAATTATGAATAAATAATTGCCCCCCCCCCCAAATAAAAATTTGCATATTATAAAATGTAAAAAATTAGCCAAATTTATTGCAATTTATCTCACTTGACTTATGCATCTTCCCACTTAATTAATTATGAATAAATAATTGCCCCCCCCAAAAAAAAAAAAATTTGCATATTATAAAATGTAAAAAATTAGCCAAATTTATTGCAATTTATCTCACTTTACTTATGCATCTTCCCACTTAATTAATTATGAATAAATAATTGCTCCCCCCAAAAAAAAATTTGCATATTATAAAATGTAAAAAATTAGCCAAATTTATTGCAATTTATCTCACTTGACTTATGCATCTTCCCACTTAATTAATTATGAATAAATAATTGCCCCCCCCCCAAAAAAAAAAATTTGCATATTATAAAATGTAAAAAATTAGCCAAATTTATTGCAATTTATCTCACTTTACTTATGCATCTTCCCACTTAATTAATTATGAATAAATAATTGCCCCCCCCAAAAAAAAAATTTGCATATTATAAAATGTAAAAAATTAGCCAAATTTATTGCAATTTATCTCACTTGACTTATGCATCTTCCCACTTAATTAATTATGAATAAATAATTGCTCCCCCCCAAAAAAAAAAAAATTTGCATATTATAAAATGTAAAAAATTATCCAAATTTATTGCAATTTATCTTACTTTACTTATGCATCTTCCCACTTAATTAATTATGAATAAATAATTGCTCCCCCCCCCCAAAAAAAATAAATTTGCATATTATAAAATGTAAAAAATTATCCAAATTTATTGCAATTTATCTCACTTTACTTATGCATCTTCCCACTTAATTAATTATGAATAAATAATTGCTCCCCCCCAAAAAAAATAAATTTGCATATTATAAAATGTAAAAAATTAGCCAAATTTATTGCAATTTATCTTACTTTACTTAGGCATCTTCCCACTTAATTAATTATGAATAAATAATTGCTCCCCCCCCCAAAAAATAAATTTGCATATTATAAAATGTAAAAAATTAGCCAAATTTATTGCAATTTATCTTACTTTACTTAGGCATCTTCCCACTTAATTAATTATGAATAAATAATTGCTCCCCCCCAAAAAAAATAAATTTGCATATTATAAAATGTAAAAAATTATCCAAATTTATTGCAATTTATCTTACTTTACTTATGCATCTTCCCACTTAATTAATTATGAATAAATAATTGCTCCCCCCCCCCAAAAAAAATAAATTTGCATATTATAAAATGTAAAAAATCATCCAAATTTATTGCAATTTATCTCACTTTACTTATGCATCTTCCCACTTAATTAATTATGAATAAATAATTGCTCCCCCCCCCCAAAAAAAAATAAATTTGCATATTATAAAATGTAAAAAATTATCCAAATTTATTGCAATTTATCTCACTTTACTTATGCATCTTCCCACTTAATTAATTATGAATAAATAATTGCCCCCCCCAAAAAAAAATTTGCATATTATAAAATGTAAAAAATTAGCCAAATTTATTGCAATTTATCTCACTTGACTTATGCATCTTCCCACTTAATTAATTATGAATAAATAATTGCTCCCCCCCAAAAAAAAAAAAATTTGCATATTATAAAATGTAAAAAATTATCCAAATTTATTGCAATTTATCTTACTTTACTTATGCATCTTCCCACTTAATTAATTATGAATAAATAATTGCTCCCCCCCCCAAAAAAAAATAAATTTGCATATTATAAAATGTAAAAAATTATCCAAATTTATTGCAATTTATCTCACTTTACTTATGCATCTTCCCACTTAATTAATTATGAATAAATAATTGCTCCCCCCCCAAAAAAATAAATTTGCATATTATAAAATGTAAAAAATTAGCCAAATTTATTGCAATTTATCTTACTTTACTTAGGCATCTTCCCACTTAATTAATTATGAATAAATAATTGCTCCCCCCCCAAAAAAATAAATTTGCATATTATAAAATGTAAAAAATTAGCCAAATTTATTGCAATTTATCTTACTTTACTTAGGCATCTTCCCACTTAATTAATTATGAATAAATAATTGCTCCCCCCCAAAAAAAAATAAATTTGCATATTATAAAATGTAAAAAATTATCCAAATTTATTGCAATTTATCTTACTTTACTTATGCATCTTCCCACTTAATTAATTATGAATAAATAATTGCTCCCCCCCCCAAAAAAAAATAAATTTGCATATTATAAAATGTAAAAAATTATCCAAATTTATTGCAATTTATCTCACTTTACTTATGCATCTTCCCACTTAATTAATTATGAATAAATAATTGCTCCCCCCCCAAAAAAATAAATTTGCATATTATAAAATGTAAAAAATTAGCCAAATTTATTGCAATTTATCTTACTTTACTTAGGCATCTTCCCACTTAATTAATTATGAATAAATAATTGCTCCCCCCCCAAAAAAATAAATTTGCATATTATAAAATGTAAAAAATTAGCCAAATTTATTGCAATTCATCTCACTTTACTTATGCATCTTCCCACTTAATTAATTATGAATAAATAATTGCTCCCCCCCCAAAAAAATAAATTTGCATATTATAAAATGTAAAAAATTAGCCAAATTTATTGCAATTTATCTTACTTTACTTATGCATCTTCCCACTTAATTAATTATGAATAAATAATTGCTCCCCCCCCAAAAAAATAAATTTGCATATTATAAAATGTAAAAAATTAGCCAAATTTATTGCAATTTATCTTACTTTACTTAGGCATCTTCCCACTTAATTAATTATGAATAAATAATTGCTCCCCCCCCAAAAAAATAAATTTGCATATTATAAAATGTAAAAAATTAGCCAAATTTGTTGCAATTTATCTCACTTTACTTATGCATCTTCCCACTTAATTAATTATGAATAAATAATTGCTCCCCCCCCCAAAAAAAAATAAATTTGCATATTATAAAATGTAAAAAATTATCCAAATTTATTGCAATTTATCTCACTTTACTTATGCATCTTCCCACTTAATTAATTATGAATAAATAATTGCTCCCCCCCAAAAAAAATAAATTTGCATATTATAAAATGTAAAAAATTAGCCAAATTTATTGCAATTTATCTTACTTTACTTAGGCATCTTCCCACTTAATTAATTATGAATAAATAATTGCTCCCCCCCAAAAAAAATAAATTTGCATATTATAAAATGTAAAAAATTATCCAAATTTATTGCAATTTATCTTACTTTACTTATGCATCTTCCCACTTAATTAATTATGAATAAATAATTGCTCCCCCCCCCAAAAAAAAATAAATTTGCATATTATAAAATGTAAAAAATTATCCAAATTTATTGCAATTTATCTCACTTTACTTATGCATCTTCCCACTTAATTAATTATGAATAAATAATTGCTCCCCCCCCAAAAAAATAAATTTGCATATTATAAAATGTAAAAAATTAGCCAAATTTATTGCAATTCATCTTACTTTACTTATGCATCTTCCCACTTAATTAATTATGAATAAATAATTGCTCCCCCCCAAAAAAAATAAATTTGCATATTATAAAATGTAAAAAATTAGCCAAATTTATTGCAATTTATCTTACTTTACTTAGGCATCTTCCCACTTAATTAATTATGAATAAATAATTGCTCCCCCCCCAAAAAAATAAATTTGCATATTATAAAATGTAAAAAATTAGCCAAATTTATTGCAATTCATCTTACTTTACTTATGCATCTTCCCACTTAATTAATTATGAATAAATAATTGCTCCCCCCCAAAAAAAATAAATTTGCATATTATAAAATGTAAAAAATTAGCCAAATTTATTGCAATTTATCTCACTTTACTTAGGCATCTTCCCACTTAATTAATTATGAATAAATAATTGCTCCCCCCCCAAAAAAATAAATTTGCATATTATAAAATGTAAAAAATTAGCCAAATTTATTGCAATTTATCTCACTTTACTTATGCATTCTCCCACTTAATTAATTATGAATACATAATTGCCTCCCAACAACAACAAAAAATTTGCATGTTATAAAATGTAAAAAATTAGCCAAATTTATTGCAATTTAAATCACTTGACTTATGCATTCTCCCACTTAACTAATGATGAATACATAATTGTGCCCACCAAAAATAATTGATTATTATAAAATGATTGAAATAAATTTGGCTAATTTTTTAATTAGCCAAATTTATTTCAATTTATCTAACTTTACTTATGAATTCTAACACTTTATTAATAATAAATACATAATTGCCCCCTTCAAAAATAGAATATTATAAAGTGTACAAAAATACTCTAATTTATTTCAATTCATCCTGTTTTACTTATGCATCCTCCCACTTAATAAATGATAAATACATAATTGCCCCCCCCTCCTCAAAAAGAAATTTGAATATTATAAAATGTAAAATGTTAGTCTAATGTATTTCAATTTATCTCACTTATGCAATCTTCCCACTTAATTAATGATGAATACATAATTGCCCCCTACCAAAAAAAAATTTGAATATTATAAAATGTAAAAAATTACCCAAATTTATTTCAACTTATCTAATTTGACTCATACATCTTTCCACTTAATAAATGATGAATACATAATTGCCCCCCCTCCCGAAAAAAATTTGTATATCATAAAATGTAAAAAATTAGGCAAATTTATTTCAATTTATCTCACTTTATTTATGCATTCTCCAACTTAATTAATGATAAATACATAATTGCCCCCTTGAAAAAAATTTGAATATTATAAAATGTAAAAAATTAGCCAAATTTATTTCAATTTATCTCACTTTACTTATGCATTCTCCCAGTTAATTAATGATGAATAAATAATTGCCCCCTCCCTCTCAAAAATTTGAATATTATAAAATGTAAAAAATAAGATTACAATATCGAATATATTTAATTTCAGGTAATGCTAGGTATTCCTGCCAGTGTATATATATATATAAGTGTTTTAAGGTTCATTTTTTTTTTTTAAAAAGCATCTATTGTTAAATTTAAGAAGGAATAGGTAAAATAAATACCTTTTGAAGCATTAAGATGCGATATCAATTTTTTTTATAAAAAACAAAAATAATAAATCGAAACCGATTTTTTTAAAAAAAATTTTTTATTAAAACTAGCATTTTTTTTTTGTTTTTTTGTTACTTTAAACTAACAAAAAAAATGCTAGTTTTAATAAAAAAAAAAGAAAAAAAAATCGGTTTCGATTTATTATTTTTCTTTTTTATAAAAAAAATTGATATCGCATCTTAATGCTTCAAAGGGTATTTATTTTACCTATTCCTTCTTATATATATATATATATATATATATATATATATATATATATATATATATATAGTCCAAAGAAGCTTTAAGTCATTTTAAACAAGGAAAGAAAATGCTGTTTTTATTCCCAGGGATACTAACTAAATCCAAGATATTGCAGACTTACTACTTGCATAAGCCAACTTACTGCTGGAAAATTCACAAATAAAAAAGGGGATACAAGTATTTAACAGTGAAACAAGAACAGGGGACCTTTACTTGAGTGTGAAATATTAAAACTGGGATCATCAGCTGTTTTCCATGTAACTTTTTCGAAGATTTAAAAACAGTACAGTTATATGTATGGCTCTCCAGTGGTACTGATCAAATTACCATTTCCCTAGTAATCAAATATAGAAATAATTCAGTATTAATTTCACTAATATATACATAAATAATAATAATAATAATAATAATAATAATAATACATTACCTTTAATACTACAGTGTGATATGGTAATTTGCATATCAAATAAATTAATAATAATAATAATATTAATAATAATACTACTATCTAAACACTACACCCAAGGACTATTCTGCGATATGGTAGCTAGCAATAGTTTTTCATGGTAAACAACTGATGATCCCTTAAAATAGTGTTAGAAACTAACTAATATAATAACTGTAAAAAATAAATTGACTTACATGAGTGATTTTCCACTGGAAGACTTGAGACTATAAGTTTTTTTTTATATATTTTTTTTTAAATTTTTTTTTTTATATAGTTTTAATGGTTGAGAAACTTCCGAGACTATATATATATATATATATATATGAATTTAAAAGCTTACAGCGGAAAATGTAAGAACTCAACATTACACCCAACTGTTGCGTGTGCTTTTTCAAGAGTGAAAAAATGCTAAAAGTGGCAGTTGGGCGAAATGTTGAGTTTTTACGTCTTATGCTGTGTCTTTTTTAATTAATACCTCGGATTATTTTATCCTTTCATCTATTTATATATATATATATATATATATATATATATATATATATATATATATATATATATATATATATATAAACATGGTAATTTAACTGTAAAAAATCGAAACAGAGCCAGATCAAGACAGCAGATCTTATGCATACAAAATGCTCAATATCCATTCTGATAGAGCTTTATAACAATAATTAGAATGGGCTTATATTAACACTTTTAATTTAAACTAGACCACCCGTGACCCGTTGGGTCAGTTTGTTATATTATCTATGGAATTCATGTATGAGCGTGACACTTGTGGCATAAAGAAAATAGTTTTTTTTTACATAACAGAAGCATTTCTGTGAAAGTATATTAAAATGAAAAAAGAATATAGATAGATTTCTATGAGTCGTTCTGTTTATTATAATTGTTTTTTTTTTAAATTACAGTTACTGAATTATAAGTGGTTGGTTAGGGCGATTTGAGAAAGGAAGGGCGTACAGCAGGCTTTCTCGCGTACGTAACGAAAACAGAGGGAGTAGGAGTGGTGAAATCTATGAGAGGGAAAGTGGGAGCTGGTTTCGTTCAGCGACCGCTAGTATGGCTGATATTAATAATGAGTGTTGTTTTTTTGTTTGTTTGTTTTTGTTTTTTAAAAGGGAGGAGTTTTTTTTAAACTGCGACAGACTTTACGAACTCCTCCCGTTGAATGTTTTTAGCCGTGAAGAAAACAAATAAACTATTTGATGAAATTAAATGAAATTGTTTAGAAATTTCCAGAATGAAAAATTTCATGCGTTCGGTAATCATAATAGAGAATAACGGAATTGGAATAACAGATTGAAGACGATGCTATTTACGCATGCGCAACCGGATGTTGAAAACCGGAAAGCTGAAAGCTGATTGCAAACATACAAGAACAATAGACTTTTAGTATTATATAGATAAGCCCCTTTTAATTATTTATTATTGTTATATCTAGCTGTCCACAGACTGTTTCACTGTCTCTTAAATGTAGCTAGACAGACTAGTGCTTCAACTGAGATTGAAACCTGACCATTTTTCTAACATCAGCACCTAACCAAAAAATATTACAGTTTTTATATAGACAATATCAACTGCTGAAGAGTGCTCTATTTTTTTTTGTTTTTTTAACTTTCGGAGACCACCACTTATCAAGGCGAATATTACTTCGAGGATAAGGGTTAATGAGATGGGAATGAATGCCAGCTGAAAGATGAGGAACACTATGGGATTATTTACATTGATCAATAGTTGAACTGCGTTTGATTATTTTGGGGTTTTGCATTATTGCTAATGATGGCTGGCAATTGCACTTATTACAGTGCTTAACCGAAGACTGGGGGGGGGGACATAGTAGTCATCCACAGTTACTGTTTCGCTGTATCAAGGCTCTTCAATGTGGCTAGACAGACAAGTGCTTCCAGCTGAGATTGAAACCTGACCGTATTTTCGACAGTGATTCTAACTGTTGTTTTTATCTGTATGTTTTTTTGTTCAAAGTAGCATAGAACGAAAATTCCTTTCCTCACATGTTTAAAAATCGGAGATCTGGGTGCGCCATGTCGGAAGTCCCTTTGGTCAAAAAGGCCGGAAAATTCATCTCTGAAAGGTCGAGGCCATTGAATGGTCAGCTAAGACTCTTGACCTTTCAGGCCGGACATGCTTTTCTTTGGCGAGGTTAAGTGTAGTTAAAAAAACGAGGAAAAAAAGTGTGTATGTCAATTACAGTTGAATCTATGTGTACACATTTTTGCATCTCTCTCTCTCTTATATATATATATATATATATATATATATATATATATATATATATACTAAACTACCTGTGACCCATTAGTTCAATGTTTGTTATATCTATAAACTATAAAAGTTATGACTTCATACATTTTTAAGTAATTCTATATATTTCTTTCGTGATAATTCTTTTATCCACTCCCCTTCTCTTTATCATTTCCCCCCTCTGTTACCTCTCTCTTCTTCACACTCTCTTTTAATTATTTACATCTTTCGCCTCCTCCCACTACTTCTTTTATAATTCACCCTTCGTTTAGGTCATTTGCACAAGGACAAGATAACAAGCAAACCCTACAAAGTTTTAGTTATATGTATATATATATATATAGAGAGAGAGAGAGACATGAGACAGACTGCTGGTGATAACGCCATATCCAAAATCATGATTTTCATTATCTGCTTATTCGCATCTACAGCCATGCCCAAGTCTGGACACTTTCTGACAAATCTAAATTAATGTTCTGTATGATTTTTCTACATTGCTTTCTTCAACCTGAGGAAGTCTTTCAATAAAGACGAAACGTTGATGAATACATAAATAAACAATGTTTTTGGTTTTCCTCTTTCATTTTCCATATATATATATATGTATATATATATATATAATGGTCATTCACAGACAGCTTTTTCACTGTATCAAAACTCTTCAGTGTGGCTAGACAATGTGTCTAAAGTAGAGATTCAAAATCGAACCATTTAGACAGCAGCTTACCTATACATGTACACATATGTTTATGTAATATATATATATATATATATATATATATATATATATATACACATATACACATATGTTTATATATATATATATATATATACACATATACACATATGTTTATATATATATATATATATATATATACACATATACACATATGTTTATATATATATATATATATATATATATACATATACACATATGTTTATATATATATATATATATATATATATATATATGGTACATGTATTATTAGTTTCTGTAGATGTTAATCCAATGAAACTCCAGTGTTTATAAAAAGTGCTCAATAACAAGTAGAGCTGTTTTTTAGTATAATTTTTTTATTCATACAAACATTATTGGTTACATATGTGCATACATGTTTCTCCGCCATCGTGTTCTGCATTATCTCTTTTTTCGCACCCTCTCAACAACAGCTGCACTCCGAGCAGTTTGGGGTCTGCCATAACGCTGATGTGCAGCCATTTTTGAATCAGTTGAATAACTCCTTAATTTGTGTTACACCCATCGCATTTTCTCCAAACACCTGCTGAAGACTTTCAGAGGTGTTTCATTGCTGGCCCTAAGGCACATTTTTAACAAGTGACCTGAAATAGTGAAAATACGGCTACTTTGGACTTATCGACAAAAAGAAGAAAAGTATAATTAAAAATGTAATATTTATTAGGCAAAAATTACATCACAATTTTGCGCGCTTTTACAACTGCAAATTTGTCAATTAGTTTTTTTAAGTTAACCTTCTTGAGCAAACAACTTTCAGTGCATAAAAGTGACAGTACAGGAAGCCGATGTTGACCCATTGTCGATCGTTTTACATCTTTAATTCTTTTAAATTTAGAAATTGAGCATTCTCCTGAACAATTGGTTGACATCAAACATAAGTAGATCCGCAGAGCTAGTTCAGTATTTAGAAATGCTTGATAGACACCAGAAATGTGCAGCATTTGAAACATTTTCTCAACACTTGATCCTTCATCATTGGGTCTCTGTTGTTTATACCAGCACATAAATTGTCGAAATTCTGCTGGAAAATCAGAACAAAGCTCTTTTGAATACACAGTAACAAATCCTTTAACAGCAACATTAATATATGCCTAATCAAGAAAATTTAGATCAAATTGAAGTTTGCTCAGAAATATAAGATATTAGTAGACAAGTGGAATTGGATTGTTAAAACTAATGCTGTCATTTATTTATTTCATTATGGATACAAACTTGTGCACTTTTTTTTTTTTTTTTCTCTATTGAGCGTAACAGTGTACAGCCAAAAATAACCCTTTAAGATCTTATAGTGACCTGCATTTTTGGCCTGGATTTTTGCCTAGCCCTAAGGCCTGTTTTGCCTTATGGTTACTCCGGCCCTGCATATATATATATATATATATATATATATATAATGTCACATCTATACATTTGTCTCTCTCTCTCTCTATATATATATATATATAATGTCACATCTATACATTTCTCTCTCTCTCTCTCTCTCTCTCTCTCATATATATATATATATACACATCTATATGTATATATATGTATACATCTATCATGGACGGCGGCACGGGGGAGGCAGGGGGGCTCAAGCCCCCCCACTTTTTGACTTAGCGCCCCCCCCCCCACTTTACGGTCATCAATAATGAAGTTATATATGTATGTGTTTAAGCGGGGCCCCCCACTTTTTAGGAGAGCCCCCCCCCCACTTTTATAACTGTCCATGTCCATACATTATATATATATATATATATATATATATATATATATATATACATCTATATGTACACATCTATACATTATATATACATCTATATGTACACATCTATACATTATATATACATCTATATGTACACATCTATACATTATATACATCTATATGTACACATAATATATATATATATATATTATGTACACAAGTGTGTGTGTGTGTGTGTGTGATCCATTGGATCACTCATTCAGCTGGGATAAGATTGTTTGAATCAGGGGAAAAGGTGAGTTTGCAAAGTGAGTTAAATATAAAATAATAGTAAGACAAAATCCCAAATTAGTGGCTTTCTACTTGCTATATCTTCCCATCGCTCTTTTCTTCTCTCATTCCCTCTCAGCTATGGATTAAATAGTTATACCATTGTGCTGTTATTCCCTTTTGTTTATAATGGACTGTTCTAATCTTTTTTTTTTTTTTTCTTCTTTTTTTTTATTACTTTTCACTGTTAAAAAAGAGAAAGAGTTACAACAAACGAGGACGATAGAAACTGGATGAAATAAGAGCGAAGAGGGTGGGGTCAAACGACAGAAATACAGAAACTTATTAATGGATTTTTTTTTCAGACATAACTCAACCCCCCCCCCCCCCCCAAAAAAAAAATAATGATAAATAAAAAAGAATAGTTTAGCATGTAGTTTGTGTGATTAAAATAAGAAAAGAAAAACCTAGAGAAACAAACATTAATTCAGCTTTCGTAAAATAATAGATATATCTCTTGTGGTGAATACCAACAAAATGAAAAGAAAAAGAAAAAGGAGTACTCTTCGAAAAGGATGTTTTAACAACGAAAGTCTCAGAGATATGTATTTTTAAAAAAAATGATTTTATTTATTATTAAAGAAAAATTTTTAAAAAAATAACATTTCTTCGTTTCTAAATTCTCCAAATAAGTTTAAAAAATGTTTTCTAAAAGATGTGCCACCAAATATATTTAGATATATGTATATGGTAAAATGAAAAAGGAAAACCAAAAACTGGATGTTTTTTATGTGTACATCAACGTTTCGTCTTTATTTATAAGACTTCATCAGGATGATGATATAGGGAAAAGATATCATGCAAGCACAGATACATGTAGGGTAGACATGTTGGGAAGAAAAATAAAAATATGTCTACCCTACATGTATCTGTGCTTGCATGATATCTTTTCCCTATATCATCATCCTGATGAAGTCTTATAAATAAAGACGAAACGTTGATGTACACATAAAAAACATCCAGTTTTTGGTTTTCCTTTGTCATTTCACCATCACGTCGGATTACCTTCATCCTTCTCTTCCCATATATGTATATACATACATATATAGATATACATAACCTCCTGGGTTCCAGACGAGTCGTCTATATAAAAAAAATCTGATGAAGGGAATAATGATTTCCACCTAGCATTAAGATGATGCTTTTCCATAAAAATAATTGAATACTGTCAATAATTAGTATGTAAATAAAAATGTAGATAAATAAATGGCATCATTTACAATGCAATACATCACTCCCACTGCTACTAGCAAGGGTCATGACTCACTGATAGAGCACCGGACTCAGTCACTGGAGTCCCAGTTTTGAATCTCGCTATGTCTAGCCACACTGATGAGTCCTAGAGATGATGAAACACCTATCTGGATATTTATATTTTATACATATATAGCTTGACACCGATTTTATAAAACTAGTTAAAACCGGTTTACATATGATAATCAGTAAAACCGAAATCGATTTGCCAAAAGCGATTTTTAATGTTTATAGTTTCCACTTTTTTCTATTGTTTAAGAAATATCGTTTTAAGTGCAGTCAGTCAGCCTTTAGCTAGCTGGGTGCTGTCTGTTTCATTGGAACAGATTGAAACATCTCAATTTCTCACCTTGCCTATACCTTAGATCAGCGCCTTGTGATTTCCTTCCCTGACTCCAAGAATTTGATGGTTAGAGTTTTTTCATAGCAGGCTAAAGGAAACGCTGTTAGTGTTTTCTTGTTTTGTTTTTTTTTTTTGGGGGGGGGGTTGTATTTATCTCCCTCCCACAGTGGGAAGATGTGACACAAGGTCGGAAAGTGAGATTGAAAAGCCAGCGAACCTAGAGAAAGAGCACTCCGGCCTACAAAAAATACCTGGGAAGCCCTGTCGGCATTGCCCGGTAGGGGCGCCTCAGGCGATTAGCAATAAACTAACCCCCATTCTCAATGGTTGAGAAGGCAAAGCCTTGGAGGTTGCACCTCCTAGAACTGCACAGGACAATACCTAAGACCAGCGGAATCGAGGCCCGAAGGCCAAGACGGTATCGGTCTATGGGGTGTAGCATCCATCGGAACAGATACTACACTGATCTTAACCAACGCTGTTAATGATAAGTCAGGTGATCTTCCTTACCCCCCCCCCCGTAATAATAAGTTTCAGATTTATTTCTAATAAAAATTCTCTCTCTTTTACAATCGCTTTTAGAATGCGATGATGGGTTTGATCGTTTTCCCTTTCATTTTCTGTAACATAATAAAAAGAAAATGTACAGGGTGGCTTCTATTTTTTTTTTTTCGTTTGGAAGAGAAAAAAAAAGATGTAGCTCGATGCACCAAGTGTGAAACGACCATGACGTAATGACCACCACCCTCACCCTCCGCTTTTTTCCCCCCTACCAAATTGCTACAGCCTACTCCCTTATTTTTTTATTTGGCTGGGTTTTCTTTTCTTTTTTTCTCTTTCTCTTTCCTCCTCTCTCTGGCTTTATCTTTCTTTCTTTCTCTTATTCTGCTTTTTCTCTCTTCTTCCTCTCTCCATCTTGTCTTGCCTTTCTTTCCTCGGTTGGGAAATTGTTTAAGGGAGAAGTGACCTCCAGGTTTGGAAATTCATCTTAATTTCAACTTTTTTGCTATTGGCCACTCACATCTTTGTTAGCATTTAAACTCAGGTTTGAGAATTATCGGCATTGCAAGTGTTTGTGTGTGTGTGTGTGTGTGTGGGGGGGGGGGGGGGGTCATCCATGGACAGTTGCAAACGGTATTGTGACTCTTCAGTGAGTGTTCCAAACTGAGATTCAAAACCGTACCGGCAATCTTACCAATACATCCATATATACAGGACGTTCAGGCTAAATTTGACACTTTTGTGAAAGGACAAAAAAAAACCCGTCATATCTTGGCCAATAATTGGTGTATTCTCAAAATTCAAAGTGCATCTCTTAAAGGATCTTTTGCCGAATGCAGTTCAATCAAAGAAGCCACCCTGAGCCTACACCACAGCCTAGAGACGAGATATGCACCTAGAACATGCAGCCTTCACGGTGTCATTCGAGAGATGCCTGAACACCAGTTTGATCCTGACAGTCAGTTAATCCTCGGTCGTGACGACTGTATGATTGGTGTCTTTCTCAACTGTGCTTTTCATATTATAGTCCATGGGGTTGCAATTAAGCGGGTTAGGAGACCAGATGTTGAGACTAGTGAAGTCATAGAAGTTCTCACACCGCCACTTCTAGGTTTTCAAAAAGGTGTGACACGCAGTCACCCTCTCCACCCAGTGCTTGATAACAGTAGACAACAATGCAATATAGCCCTTGACTTGAGTCTGGGTTCCTTTTTAAAGATGTGAGGCAACATGATGTGACCTTTGCCGAAAACACACACAAAGACTATCACTATTTGAGGGAACTTGGTCTTTATGATGTGCAAGACTTTGTTCATACTGTAGGCTAGCCACCTGCTGTTCTGTGTGTTATACAACTGGTTTTGGCAGAATTTCTTATCAGAGAAACCGAGCATTCCCAATTCGACTCGATGTTTCACTTTGGCTCTTTTCTACCTTAACAGTGAGTAATTGGTCTTTGTGAATTTTGTATAAGGAGTAGCGAAGATTCTCATTCAGCACTTCTTTATAGTCACCACTTTGATGCACATTTTTCTTGCTAAGATCCGCATTGCATTGTCCACATCTTGCTGCACCCTTTTTTGCAGCTACTCAACAGAACACCTGCTATGATCCTTGCTGCTAACTACTGCTTCCGCATTTGTGTGGTAATTCTCAAGCGTGCATCTCACAGCCTTCAAGGGGCATTGAGCTGTAACAAACACTTCCGAATTTTTTCATCCATTACTCTCTTCCAAAATTCCTGTTTTCCAGTTTCTCAAATAGTACACACAAACAGCTATTCAATGTACATTATCGCTATTAAATACTTCAAATGGTTCTGAAATGAAAGAATATAAAAATTATCAAATTTATCTCTAACACTCATATATATATATATATATATATGTGTGTGTGTACAGACAGAAGATCAGAACAACATCGGTACTATCGATTTCAAATCCAAATAAAGAGGACCTAAAATTGGTCTCCTTTACAGGACTCTCTTCAGCCTCTCTTTATGACATAAACAGAGGCTGAAGAGAGTCCGGTCAAGGAGACTAATTATAGGTCCTATTTGTTTGGATTGAAACCGACGGTACCGATGTTGTTCTGATCCTCTGTAATACATATATGAATGAATATTACGCTCTTATTTTTGATTTTCCTTAATAATTGAGCACTCTGCTGGGGTTCTCTCCCACTAACCTTATACAGGCTTGGGTGACTCTGTGAACTGGGTTTGCACCGTGTGACCATCTGAAATTGTCACTTCCTACACTGATGAGAGTATAAGCTTCAAACGCTGCCGTATGTAGATATGAATAATTTTATATTTATTTGTAAATATTATATATATATATATTCTATGTATATAAAATAGTAACTCTGTCTGTGTGTGTGCATGTGTGTGTGTCCGTCTGATCTTTGTGTCTTATGTTCACCCAAACCGCTGGACAGAATTGCTTGAAAATTGGTATGTGGACTACTGACCTTTTAGTGAAGGTCATAGGCTATAGAAGAAATATATCGCTTCAACGCTGCCCCCCCCCCCACTGAAAACTGTTTTCCCTTAGATTCAAATGAAATTTAAACCATAGGTAAATGACCAAAAATGATGTCTATTCCAAAAATTTCAGCAAATTTTGATAATATTATGGTGGTCCCCTGAGGCACAACCCCTCAACTGAAAACTGTTTTCCCTTTGATTCAAATGATATATATATATATATATATATATATATATATATATATATATAATCAAGGAAAACACCTCTCTGTCTGTGCATACCTGTCCCTAAAAACGAAGACATACTAGGAAGTGTACTTTCAATATAATTGTATTCACATGCACAATTTGCATGTGAACATAATGGAAGTATTTTTTGCATCTCTGGATGCCCATTAAAGAAGCTAATGACAATTTTCAAACATGTTACACAATGAAATTAATCTATTTATTAGCGTTAGTTTAAGAGTATTAACATATATCTGAATAGCTCCATGGGTAAGATATCTAGCTGACAGCATCAACGTTGCTGTTAAAGTAAACTCTCCCTAATATGATGTTGCATATGATGCTATCCCACACTCTAACCTGGGCAACACCGGGTAGCTCTGCTAGTATATATATATATATATATATATATATATATATATATATATATATATATATATGCATATGTATTCAGAGATTTATAATAGCGATTAAATGAAGTTTCAAAATGAATCTTACGTACATTTCAAGATGAGTATTTTTAATAAATGAGTAAACATAAACTCAACAAGTGAACATCTTTTAATGGAAAGAGTACAAAAAATGTTGCCCCTCTCATCAGAAATTCAGTTAATATGTAAAAGAAGACATACGGAAATGAGCATGGAGCCACAGAATCAGCATTAAAACGCCAGCATATTTAAGAAATACAAGTCGCATAGTGAATAATCGATATAATAAGATTTCTTAAATATATTCATCAAAGTTGGCTTAGTTTGTCTTCACAATAACTTATTTTGTCGATTTAACTTGATGAATCCACGTTTGGCTTTGATGGCAGCCTCGAAACCGGCCACAGGTGTTCATCACAGTCTCCTAGCTTAGGTGATCCTGGCCTTTAGCTTGTCCTTTGTACTAGGTCTGTTGATGTTTTTTTACACTTCCAAGTCGAGGGGCTTGTAGTCAGGTGAGCTGGGGGGGGGGGGGGAGTGGCTAATGTCAAGTGAAATGTTGTTGACAACATTCGCTAACATCCAGCACCGGGTCTTCTGGCTGGTATGCTACCACACATTTAGCCTATCTGCACCTATCTGGTTGATTCAGGGTCTCATTACTTTGCTCAGAATGTGGATGTAGGCGTCAGTATTCAGCCTGAGGTCCTCAGGGAAGAAATAGGGAGGCATAATATCACTTTCACTGCTAACAACACCGAAGACCATGGTTGTCGCTGGATACTTTGTCTGCATGACTCTAGAAGCTCAATGTTCTTCATAGGATAAACATAGCTTCATATATATATATATATATATATATATATATATATATATATATATATATATAATAGCTTTTTTATCTTAATGCATAAGAAATCTATAGCAAAATCTTTTTACAATTGTTTCAAAATCAATTTATTCCAGAAACTCATATCATAAATAAAACAAAATTCTGATTTATCATATTTTTTTTCTCTCACAAAAGTCTAAAGTAAAGATTAAAGTGATTTCTCTTCAGAAAAAAAAAGACATTCATGAAAACTACCTCTATTTGAATGAAAATAAATTATTCAATTGTCAAAATTTTTGTTTCAAAAATATTTTTGGGCAGTGTTTTCCAGCAACGGCCATATTATGCCACCATACATCTTTAAAAAATGGATGCAGACTATTGAAATGGCTATATTGAATTGCTGTCCACTGTTGTCAAGCACTGGTTGAAGAGGGTGTCAGCAGGAAGGTGATATGCGTGACACCAGGACTCAGCTCCATGTCATACGCTCCAGGAAAACCCAGAAGTGGATCTCTGAGAACTTCCACGATTTCACCAGTCTTAACATGCCTCCCCCCTCTCAACTCCCCTGATTGCAACTCCATGGACTATTATGTGTGGTGCTGAAAGAGGGGATTTGGAAGTCTACCAGGAAAATTTTTCACTGACTCAAAAGGGACCTTTAAAAGTAAATGTCACAGAATTAAATAAAATTAATTCTACTAGTTGCCTCAGTAAAAAAAAAAAAAACCTGGCTCACCGCTCGCTCAACGTTTTCTATCCTTTCTCCTATTTTCTTTTCTTTCTCTCCGTTATGCTCTTCGCAACTTCAAATTTAGAAATAAATTGCCAACGACAAATGCGATTTCTGTTTCTTTTATTTAGTCAAATCAGACACATAAAAATCAACTCGATTTGCATAACTACAAATTACACATGGATTTTCTGTCCCAGATGTTAAAATAAAAATAACTAAAATCAAGCCTATATTTATAATCCATCAGGCAGTGTTTGAATCCTTACTTGACCTACAATTCAAACATTCTTTTTAACTTTTAAATTGCATGCCGGGCAAAGATGGGCTCTTTTATGGTGCAGATGAGGCAAGTCTGGGCTACTTTTACTGTTTGATCCTGATTCAGGATCATCATGTTTGTCACAGGTGCGCAGTTGAGAAAGACACCAACCATATTGCTTGCAACATCTAGGATGAGCTAGGATCAAACTAGTGTTCAAGCAACTCTCGAAGGACATTGCGAAGGCTGTGTGCTCCAGGTTCAGTTCCTGCCTGTAAGTCGTGGTGAAAGCTCAGAGTGGCTTCACTAGATGAGCTGTGTTTGGCAAAACCTCCTCTAAGAAACGCACTTAGAAATTTGCGAATACATTAATTGTTGATCAAGATATGAACTCATTTCTTACCATTTCCAAAAAGTATCTTGAACACTTGTATATATATATTAAATAGTCATCCACAGCTGTTTCATCTTTTCAAGACTCATCATTTGTGGCTAGAGATGGCAAGATTCGAAACAAGGATGCCACTCATAGGCATCCAGTGCACTATCAACTGAGCCATCGAATCTGCTTCTGATGATGGAAGAAATTATATCATATTGCATGAAAATATTTTGATTACATTTAATTTAAAAAATACTGGTAACCAAAAGGATTCAATTACTTTTACAAAAGAATATTGCTTTCTGTTTAGTGAATTTCTCCTATCAGAGTGCTCACCCGTAGAGGAGCATATCTGAATATTTATGCAGTTGGGCTGTTTATCGCATTGACAGTGAGATTAAAAGCTCAATTCCTATTAAAGATAGAAGAAAAACAGTTGTCTAATATACTCAGTCAGGTCTATGCAATCAAAAGGTTAGCTTATTTGCATATTGTTTTGCAAAACGAACTCTTATTAATTAATTATTCGTAATTTTCATTTTTCTTATTTGATTTCACTATTGCCTGCAGTTCTATTTATTCGTGGATAAATGTTTTGCATTTTAGATGGAAAAAGTTTTTCCAGTCATTTTTGGTCAATTTACTTCTGGGGGTTGCGATTCTTGGTTTCCTCAATTTTCTCCAGCACTGCTGGACACTGGTCCCATTAGTATGTATATATATATATATATATATATATATATATATATATATAGTAAGTTATGAAAATATATTTATGGCAATTAAGCTACACAGAGACTCCCACGTTTCATCCCCGGGGGGAATCTTCAGGCTAAAATGCTACCTAGCTCTACTTACATATCAGGTACTGTTAAAGTAAATACTGAAAATTGATACATAAAATATTATATCTTCTTATAACATTTTATATGGATACATGAAAATATATATATATATATATATACTATATATATATATATATATATATATATATATATATGTATATATAACTTATGATTTGTTTTTCTTCAGACAATAATCCTGAAGAAGTCTTGAAATAAAGACGAAACGTTGATGAATACATAAATAATATTTTTCCTTTTTCCATTTCCGTACATATATATATATATATATATATGATATATATCGTAGGGACAAAAGGCACAAATAACTCTTTCCATGCCTAATTTGCATAATTATTTTTTAAACACTTCATAATTAATTTATGTTTGGTGTTATTGACTCGTAATTTTATCGTTCTATTTATTCCATATATATGCAATATTTTTGTCGATATTAACAGTAATTAATTAAAGTAATTTAATACAAAAAGGATAAATTATTGAACATTTCTTAAAATATTTTTGATTCATTTTCAGAGAAAGATATGTGAGGCATAAGAAACAGTTCTGAAAGGGAAAAGAGTGACTGACTGACCCCCTACCCACCCCGGTTAGCGACGCCGTATAGAGGAAGTGGAAAGTGTGTGACTGCTTCCTACAGCTAGAGAACGACATCACATGTTTTTATTTGTTTTTAATAAGTAAAAATCAAGAAAACACACACACACATACGCAAGCACACACACAGATAGAAAGTTGATTTCGCCCTTCTGTTCATTGCTTGGCAGTTTTATTTAAAAGATCGAAATTAGCAAAATGTTAATATCTATTTATATGGATAAATGCGTAGTTACAACAAACTTATGAATGAAATGTTTAATATTTAACACTTTGGTTTAAAGTATTTCAAGTAGCGAACTTTGCAAAGCGAGCGATAGCAAGCCTGGCGAAGCCAGCTAGTATATATATAAAATATAGTCATCCACATACAACTGTTTCGTTTTTTAAGACTCATCAGTGTGGCTAAGTATAACAAGATTCGTAACTGGGACGCTAGTGGTTGGTGTTCAGTATCCTACCAACTGGGCCACATAATCTTCTGACGATAGTGGAAGAAATTATATCATATTACATGAAAAATATTTTGTTTACATTTATTAAAAAAAAAATTTTAACATTAAAATTCTTTTTTTACAATACTGACAACCAAAAGGATTTAATTCCTTTTACGAAAGAATCTTGCTTTATGCTAAATGGAAACCATCATTTCCTCCAACAGTGCTCCACTCATGAGTGAGCACACACACACACACACACACATATGTATAATATATATATACATATATATTTACTTCTATTCACCCCAACCAAGGCACACTGTCACTGATAAGGGCCTACTGTGAATTACGGACCAGATTTAGGGGGGGGGGGGCATCCTAAGTGGGGAGTTGTGCAGCAAGATGTTTGTTCACATTACATTTAAATTTCTGCATGTTGGTACAGTCGAGAAAACGGTCTACGGAAAGAAGCTATTAGAGTAGACAGCCTTTTGGCATCTAAGGACCTCTACAGTGAAGGGGTGTTATTTTGCTGCTTGTCCGGTTGGTCGTGGGTATTTACGTTGAGGAGGCACAGGTGCAGCAAGTTCGTCAGGGAACATTCCGTGGAAGTACTTGTAAAGCAAGCACAGGGATGCAACATCCGCAACAATCGGAAAAAGGGGATGAAGGTTGACAGACAGTGTGGGACATATTAGGTCAGAGACTCTTTTTTGGGATCCTGTCTAAGAGGGAGCAACTAATGGTTGGTGCACCAGCCCAGATATGGTAACAATACTCTATGTATGGCCGAATGGTGGCTTTGTAGAGATACAGGATACTGGCAGGTGTGAGAAGTTTTCTAGCCCGGTAGATGGAGCCTACCTTCTTTGCAGCAGACTTGGCAGTATCTACTGTGTAGTTATTCAACTTCATGTTACATGCGAATGTTAGCCCAAGGAGTTTATATGTCAGACTCTCGGGTAGAGTGCTATCAGCCATGGCAATCGGTGGTTGGTAATGTTTCTTATAAATGTTAAAAGTAAAAGAGATTTGTCTCAGTAGCATTAAATGTAACCATCTATTTATTCTTCTACAGACTAGTGGCAATTTTCTAAGGATTCAGCCTTAGATATGTGTGCTGTCGATTTGCCGTCATATCAAGAATAGAGCGTGGTGACATGGTAC
>OY744550.1:31198009-31238009 GCA_963556195.1 Sepiola atlantica
ACCCCGGACCAATCGCTAGGTCAGAGAAAACTCAGAGTTATTGGGATGACTCCGGCTTGGCGCCCAAATCTACCGAGAGCGGGTCTCCTTCCTAAACAATCCCAGCCGCTTTCAAAGCAGATCTGAAGTGGTCCCCACCACTAGCTCACGATATAGTGTTCTTCACTGGACCCCGGTCGTGATCTGAGTGCAGTTTGGCATTCGTTGAACTGCAATTTCCCCCTTGGTATACGTCGGCCTTCAACCAAGTGGTCAGGGATGAGGTTGGGAAAGGCCTTCTCAACCTCAGGGCTCCCATGCAGACTTTTCTATCAAGGTTCGGCTCATGAATGACAGTCTCTTGGCATATCGATGACTTGCCAAGTTGGGACTCCCCAAACCCTCCTCATTAGGATGTTAAGTACAGACCTGTCTACAAACTAGCGGCTTCTTGCCCTGCCACAAAAGTGAGAAGAGTTGATGTGTAAGCACCGCCAAGTGGTCTGCAGACATAGGTAGTACAGCCAATCGGTAAATGATGAGAGGAAAGACGTAAGCAATGCACACCTCAGCTCTACCTTTAAGGAAGAGTCCACTCTGAAGCCAAAACCTCACTGACATTTCGACCTTCGACTGTACTTCCAACCAGTTCTTTTCCAGCTGGAGGCCTGGTCTGAACCATATGCCAAGGATCCGAATCAAGCCATCCAACAAGTTCAAAAGGCCCAGCAGTGCAGCCACGCTGCTCCAAGCAACTAACCTCGGGCCATTGGACTTGCTGATGTTGACTAGAGCCCCTATGACTTCTTCATACAATTTGAGTGCCTTAGTCACCGTGATAATGTCTTGAAAACTTAACATGCACATGGTGACATCATCGGCATATACGGAGACCCGGGCTCACACACCATCGGGTACAGCGATACTGCATAGGGCTGGGGTCACTGCCCTGTTTCTTAGCTTGCGCAGGAAAGGCTCCAATGTGAGAACATAAAGTAGGGGCAACAGCAGACAACCCTGACATACCGACCGAGAAACGACGAACAATCCTGACTACATTCTGTTTACCTGCACCACTGCTGATGATACAGAATGGAGATCCATTTGCGGAAGTCTGGATTAAATCCGGCGGCCTCTAGAACAGATCCCAGAAAATGATGGTCGACCCTGTCAAAAGCTTTGAACTGATCTAAATTTATCAGTGTGGCTTTGGTGTTGTCTTTTAATCTCTCTATGACTGTGCGAATCAGATGCAGATTTCTCTAAATCAATCTCCCCTTCATAGCATAATTCTGATTGAGTTCAACCAAGTCGGCAATAACAACCTGCTAACGGTTCGCAAGAACTCTTGCCAAAATTATTAACTCTGTGTTAAGCAGAGTTCTGGGCCTAAAATAATCTAAAACCCCTCCATGCCCATCCTTTTTCTTCAGTAATGTGAGCACTTCCCGGGTGACTTGAGCAGGGATGGATCCCTGCTCAAACCAGTGGTTGAACACATCTGTCAGAAGAGGAACGAAGATGTGCCACATCCTCAAAAACAATTTCTAGGGCAAATAATTAAGTCAAAGCAATTTGTCCGAGCCGGCCTGCTTCAATGCAGCCAAGACCTTACACTCTGTAACCCGACTATCACAGCCAGCTGCTCGCACTTCCTCCAGGTGGTGCAAGTCAGCCAGATAGCTGTCAAACTTCTGTCTGAGCAGTTGGGTGAAGCGATCCGCGAAATGCTTCCAGATCTGAAAAAAGGAAACCCTCTCCCCAGGTGTGTTGGGTGCATACACCACAACGATTTGAAACTTGCTGTTGCTAATAGCAACATCGGCCATGACCGGCCTACCTTCTGTCTGTGTGTACAATGTTTACCTTTGCGAACAGGGTATGACTAACTAATAAGGAAACACCCCAAATGCTGAAAAGACATTGCAATGTTTAGATAACAGATAACAGCAGTCGTCAATTGAATCATAGTGGGTTTCCTGCAGCACAGCCACATCTATGTTGCGGGCCAGGAGATCTGTCAGCATGCGAGCCGTCTTGCCTCGGGATCTCATCTATTGAGACTTGTCAATTTTATTTTCGTGAACATGGTCACAAGTCAGTGTTGATCACTGGCCTGAAATCCTCAGCAATTAGGACGCCGTAGGTCTGTCCCAATCTGCCTGTCAGCAGTCAGGTCTTAACTTGAGCGCTTTGGGCCACACCTCTGACGTCCAGAGGGAAAGTTAATTTGACAGTATGATAGAAAGAAAGATGAAAATAAATTGTGACCATACCTTTTCTTTTCTTCAATATTTTTTTAGTGATGGATGCTCATTTCCCACCATCTTCACACCGGGTACCGCATTGACTGCCTTGTTAGCCATTCACCACAGGCGCTTGGTCCTTAGACACTGCTTGGGTCTCATGAAGGACATCACCATTGGGGTGTTGGGAAGTTTTGTCGATCGTCAACTGGCTGCTTGTCGAATGTTGTTCAGATTTGCAGCAGTTTTAATGTTTTCCTCTGCCGCACTGTTGCGTGCAGAGGATCCTCTTTGCAGATCTGATCCTCCGGGTAAGAATGGGAGTTTCCTGTTTTTGGTAGTCCTTAAGAGCTTGGGGGACACAGATCGGCTGGTTCAGTCTCAGGAGCTCTCTGTGAAGGCTGAGAGTGAGGTAAGGCTGAGGTGGGTGTAGTGGTTGGTGCTGTGAGTTCAACTGAGATTGGAGTGGGGGTAAGCGTTGAGATTAGAGTATTGATTTACTCCTCTCCAGGAGTTAGGCACAAGGCCAGTTTTTATCTTACTCCCACAAGTAAGATGTGACCCAAGGTCGGGTCGGGAAAGTGGGGTTTAAAAATTGCCTGGACAGCCCCGTCGGCATTCCCCGGTAGAGGCGCCTCAGACAGTAAGCAATAAACTTACTCCTCCCCAAAGAGGGGAGGCGAAGCCTGGGAGGGTGGACCTCCTAGAACTGCACAGGACAGACCCATAGACCGGCATAAATCAAGCCCCGAAGGCCAAGACAATACCAGTCTATGGGGTGCAGTATCCATCGGAACAGATACTACACTTTGATCTTAGCCAAAAGGCCAAAAAGCTGGGATTAGAGTAGGGGTGGGTATCGAGGGTTCAGCTGGGATTAGGGCTGGGGTTTAAGGGATACTTTGCTCCATTTTTTTTTTTACTCTGGAGGGCGTTGGGTTCAGCCTTTTTCTTTTCTTGCTTTTTCTTGTCTATTTTGAGTTGTCAGTGCTTACTTCTGTGATGGAGCCAGGAGGGGGGGGGGTAAATATCAAAATCTAACAAATCAAAATAATAGCAAAAAAGCTTTACTTCAATTATTCGTTTGGGTACTGATACAGCCTTTGAATCGGACAACAAAAAAAAAACGACTTTTAAAAAATCATAATGAGCAAGAAACGTATTTATTTCACTTTTGATCATCCGTACATATTGAAAACTTCACAAAAATTCTCATTTTGGTATATAAACAGACACTCCACTGGACAAAAAAAGATTTTGTTTATTTATTTCTCAAGATAAAAATGAGTATTTTTCCCAGTTTGATAATTTAATCTTTAAATGAACTATTTGATTTTAAAACACCTTCCTATAAATATAACTTTATTTTTTTGAAATTTAAAAACACAATAAATGAAAAGAGTTAAAAATGCATATAAGTATTATGTAAAGTATGCACGGAATGATGACGTAAACTATTCTATGGTGCGATTTGGAGGTCCCTAGTGCATATATATATATATATATATATATATATATATATATATATATTTATTTTTGTGTGTATATATATATATACATTTTTATATATGTGTGTGTGTGTGTGTATGTATGTGTGTATATATATTTGTATAGGACTCAGTCACACCTCTGGGAAAACCTGTATATATATATATATATAGTGTGTATATATATATATATATATATATATATATATATATATATATTAGTGTATATATATATATATATTTTTTTTTTTTGTGTGTGTGTATATATATACATTTTTATATATGTGTATATATAAATGTGTGTGTATATATATGTGTGTGTGTGTATGTATGTATGTGTATATATATATTTGTATAGGACTCAGTCACACCTCTGGGAAAACCTAGAAGTGGCTGTCTGAGAACTTCTAAGACTTCATAATTCGTTATATCTGCCCCACACACTCAACTTATCAACTCACTTGATTGCAACAACTATGGACTATTATGTGTTGGGCGCAGTTTGAAAAAAACATCAAACGTAGTGCCTATATAACACCAAGGATGAGCTGATTACCAGGAACGAATTGGTGTGCAGGAGTTTCTCAAAGAACACCCTGAAGGCTGCATTCTCCAGGTTCAGGTCCCATCTATAGATATATAGGGTGGGAAAAAATAAGGGTTTTATTTTTAAAAATTCATAACTTTTTTATTTATTGATTTTTTTTTTTTTTTTTTTTTTTTTGTTTAGAATAAGTAAAGGACCCCTTCCGAAGCAAGCATGAGCCGTATTAGCCCTAAGGAACGTACCCTCATTTAGAAAACATTATTTTTGCTTAAAAAACTCAAAACAGTGTAAAAAACAATACTTTAGTTTTTGTAAGTTTTAAGAAGTGTTTTTCGGCTAAAATTTGTTTTGTTTATTTCAAAAAATCTCGGAAGGGTCAGTCTACACACACATAAAGTTTGGTGAGTTTAACTTTTATTTTGTGGAAGTTATTCAAATTCAAGTTATTCAAATTTAAAGATAGGACCCTTATTTTGGCCCACCCTGTATAACACACCTTTATACCACAATAAATATCATACCTTTTCAAATAAAAAAGAGCTTTTTATCACTAATCCTTTGAGTAAAATGCAGGTAAAATAGTTTTGAAGATGATGGAAACTGATAAAACAAAAATGCACGGATTGTTTCTGTTTCGGATTGTTTTAGATGAACATTGATAATTTTTATCATTTGGATTATCAATCTACTCTTCATTGTTATATTCACATCGTTTCGGCCGATGTAACCTCTGACCTTCTTCAGGTGCATTTTTTTCAAAATTGAGAATCTTTGTCAGCTCGGGAACTTAACCCATTATCTAATCCACCAGAGTAGATTGTGCTCATTCTGTTGTGTTTTTTGGGGTTTTTTTTTATTACCTACGGGCAACTTGCTAACTCTCCCTTACTAAAAAATGTTACCCATTTTTTTATTTTTCAAATGACAAGAAATGGTAAAATTTGGAGTAATCTACCTTCGTGATATTTTTATATCAGCCATTGTTTATTTTTCACCAGTCGACTTGTTTATTCCGCATTTCACATGCACCATTAAATTTGACTTTTTTTTTAAGGTAAAACTTAGAATTATCTCCCTTTTCGATTTATTTAGCGTGTATATATCTTTTTTTTCTGGGTCCACTTTTTTGCATGTTTCGTGTGTACAATTAGACTTCCTATAACTTACTAATTTTAATGGGTTTTTTTACCAAAATATTCTATTGGTTATTAAAAGTCAGTATTGTTATTTTCTGTTTGAATGTCCTTAGAAGCTGTCAAGAACTAACGGGGCAAAGAGTTGTCTGGTGAGGTCAAAAAGTCAGATGGGATAAAACCTGGGCAAAGAATAACAAAGAGAGCCAGGAGAAAAGTGAATTACATGAAGAGTGACATCCTTGATAAAGTTAGAAAAGATTTTCTAAGTAAGAGAAAGTGACTGGAAGAATGTTGATGTACCAAAACGCAGTCTTAAAAATGACTTTTTGAAACAAACTGAGGTTGTCTCTCTTTCCTCTTCACCATCCTGACTTCTGATATGAGAACCCAAATAAAAGAGTAAGTTAAGTTTGTTCTATTAATTTGAATTAACAACGGTTGGGTTGTTTCATCTAGCAGAGGAATTCTTCATTTCCTTAATATTTTACTGCTAACTAATTCTATGCAAGAAATGAATTCCTCAAACGGAAAAGTTTTGCACCACTCTTATGTGCTTTTTAAAGATTAAAATCAAGATATTATGATATTAAATATTATGTCTAGAGTCCTTATTCTAATTTTGATCAAAATCCATTACATGATTTTGATTCTAGAAAATATCTCAAATTTAAGGTTTAACCTTAAGGGGTCTTAAGAAGAAATTCAAATTCAGGAAAGCTTGCTTAATTAGTGTCTAATGACTATGGATAAAATTGAATGTAAATCTGAAATATTTGAATTTTCCAGTGATGATGTATGGAAGTGAAACCTGGCCAGTGAGGGTTGAGGACATGCTTTGCCTGGAGAGAAATAATATGAGAATGATATGATGGATGTGTAATGCGAGTATTAAGAACAGGCTTAGATCTGATGACCTCAGAGAAAGATTAAATCAGTACACTATAGAGAGGTGTGCAGAACAGGAGACTTTGATCATATGGATATGTTGAAAGAATGGATGAGAGTTCTTTGATTAGTAGCTGTAGAACAATTGAGATAGCAGGTTCCATTCACAAGGAAAGGCCAAGAAAACATTCTATATATGAGTCATGTGTAATTTTATTCCCTTATTTTCTTTATATATACCCAATAGTTCTGATGATATTAATAGTATTATTAATAAGTTTAATTAAAATTAAATGATTTAATGAAAAAAAGGATAACATTCTGAATTAAAACTTGTGGTTAGATTTTCTTTTCATAATAAAATAGATACGTATATTTTTGAAAGTACATTTTTATTCAATAAATATATTTCATGGTCATGGTCAACGCGACGGCGGCCATTATATTTACCATGAAAATGAAAAAAAGAACCCCTCCTCATCTTTCTAAATTACAAAAAAAAAATGATTCCTATTTCTGAAAAATCTTCATTAAGTTTTTAAATTTTATTTTACTGTCTTTAATAAAAAAAAAAAAAAAATTTAAAAAAAGGCAGAAAACAAAAAGTAACCTTTTCAAATTACTCAGGAATATGTCATTGTTTTATTTGACCAATTGACCTTGCGCTTTTTCGTTTATTCATTTCATTATAATACCAGTTTGTAATGGGAATTTATTTTAACTTTAATGCTTGTTCAAAATTAAATTCCTCAACTTTGAATATTGAAAATAATCTATTTGTTGTTGTTTTTTTCTAATTAATGAAATGTAACTATGTTCATACACCTTGAATTTCCTCAACATTGGAATATATCAAATAACACCATGACATCCATCCTTTTGTTGTTTTTCACCAAATTACCAAAATATGAAATGAAAATTGTTTCTTTGTGTTTTTGTAAAGAAGGCTACAGCTTGATTAATTGCTGTCCGGAAGGTGGGTAGTTTTTTTTTTGCTAAAAATACAAACCTAAAAATAAATAATTAAATAAAACACATAGTAGAATAAAATAAAAACCTTCTTAAAACACAAAACTATAAATAATAAATAAAATAAAACTCAATTAATTCCCAACCAATATATTTTTTTCCAACAAGACATTTCAAGAATGCACCGGTTTTTTATCGATAAACGCCATTTCGCATTGTGCTTTGATTTCATTTCAGTACGCTAACGAGTTCCTTGGGTATAGATTTCTTCAAACGTAAAAAGTCAACCCATCTGGATGAATCTGCGGTAGGATTCTGAAATATGTAACATATAGTTTTCAAATAAATCATTTGTATTAGCTCTCACTCTTCGGCGATCGAACACATTATTGGTTTATTTTCAATATAAATTGACACACACAATATGTATATATATATATATATATATATATATATATATATCATCCCTTTTCCCTTATTCATGGGTCAGAAGCTTTTTTGATATTTTGCAAGCTCACTCTTCAGTCCTCATCGTTCAGTGAGTTTATTGTCTCTAAACTCCACTCTGTGTGGCTTTGTCCAATCATTTGCTTCCAAGTCTTCTTTGACTGACCAGCCTTCCTGCAATTCAAGACTTCCATGCTTCTGCAATAGTCCAGGAGGTTGAACACTTCACACGACTGTACCAGCATAACAGATTCATCCTTAGGATAACATTTATGCTGGATAATTGTAGTGCTTTTAGCAAATCCTCCGACCTAATGTTTCTGGTTTGGTCAGATTTCACATTTCACATCTAATCATGTGAATCTGTCATTGTGCTACAGTTGAGTTAGAGAGTATATGAGAGTCAGAGAGTATGCTAGGACTATGTGAGGACCCAACACTCGCTACAATATAACATGATGCTGCTGACACAACTGCTATACAACTTACCCCATATGTAGAGGGGGACAGCAGCAACAGCTCAAAATGTTATCCATGCTGCCTTTATCCTTGTGGTTGAACTGAGTTCACATCCACCACCTGCGCTCACCTCATCTTTTAGGTAGTAGAAAGAGTCTACTACCTCCAAGGTGTTGTCATTTATTATCATCTCTTGGTGAGAACGACCATCAATAGGATGGGCCTGTCTCAAACATCTCCTACACCTGAGGTTGCGGTTCAGAGTTAACTTATCTTTCAGGTCACTACACTTTTTGTGAACCTACAATAAGCAGAAGTTACACTGTATCATAGTGCATGCAACACTTTTCTGACACACCGAACTGTAATGTAGCCCAGAGCTACTCACTGATACTTTGGTTTTAGATATATTCATCCTTAAACTTTTAGCCTCTAGAGCAGGGGCGGGCAACCTTTTCAGAGTGAGGGCCAGATGAGACTTTTGGAAGGAGATCGCGGGCCGGAGTGAAAAACGAAATCTCAGAATTACTATATTTTGTTTACATGAATAAATTGTACAAAAATTGCATTAAACACTCTACAAATCAATGAGACTGCTGGTGCTGTTTTCCATGAAGAAGTATTTCCATGTCTGGCTCGATGGTTGAGGTAGACAACAGAAGTATGTTATTGAGGTGGCGGTCCGAGAGTTGGGAGCGAAGGTGAGACTTTATGTACTTCATTTTCAAAATGATATGAGTTTTACTGGGAGTTCCGTGGGCCGGATTGCAATAATAAAGCCTAGCAGGGTGGCGGGCTGGACGCTAAGCCTTCGCGGGCCGGAGGTTGCCCGCCCCTGCTCTAGACCATTTTTCCATATTTGTAGTTTATTCTGTAGCTGTCAATTGGCACAAGTTACATTATATCAAACACCGTTCCAGCACACAGAACAAGGATATCAACCAGGGTCCTTTAGGGATTGTAGCCCAGAGCCACACACCATCACTTTGGTTTTAGGTAAGTTCCCCCTCAAACCCTTGACCTCCAGATCGTTTTTCCATATTTCCAGTTTATCCTTTAACTGTTTCAAGGACTCGGCAATGATAATTAAGTCATCAGCATAGAGCCACTTCCATGGACAGCCCAAGCGAAACTATTTTGACAGTCCCTCTAAGACTATGATGAAAAGTAGATAGCTAAGGACAGATCCCTGTTGAACTCCAACCTTTACATTTAAGGTGTCACTGTAAGTGGCATCCACTCACACTCCATTACTACTAGCGTGCAAGATGGATGAGCCACTCCTCTACACTAACCTTTCACTCACCACATCATCTCTCTGGAGACTGTCAAAGACTTTCTCCAGTTTCACGAATGCCATGTAAAGTCTCCTATCTGCACATACATAATTCTCTTGCAATTGTCACATGAATATGGAATCAGTTCTGCCAGGTACAAAGCAAAACTGCATCTGATTTATATCAACCTGTTGTCTGGTAATGTTGTTTGCTACATGTTCAATAACTTGCATTGCTTCTTTTAAAAGCTTCAAACCTCTATAATTAATTATCCATGAAAAATGCCAGTATACTGAAATCATATGCCCTTAATAGGGTTAAGATGAAAATTCATATATACTAAATGTACAAAAGCAAGGAAATTCCCAAATTTTTACACTTTTATTGTCATTAAGGGTATGACTAAATATCAACCAAACCATTTCATTATCACATCACTACAGTATACATTTCTATGCATGAGTGGATGAAGTGTGTGAGATGCGCTGAAGAAAAATTCCTACCAGTAAAATATATAGCCCTGTTGTGCTCGCATACCTTTAATGACAATAAAAGTGTACAAATTTGGGAATTTCCTTGCTTTTGTACATTTAGTGTATATGAATTTTCATCTCAACCCTATTAAGGGCATATGTTTTCAGTATACTGGCATTTTTCATGGAATGTCACTACTTTTGTAAAGGCTATGCCTCAATACAATGGTCATTTTTAAGGTTTTTTGGAATTTTCTGGAAAACTAAGGTATATTGTAAACTGAAATTAAAATGCCATTAACTAGACTCTAGAACCTCTATCTCTGCCAAAAATAGTTGATGAGATACAGGGTGGCGCATACGTACGTAGGTACACACGGATAACACAAAATCATGCCTGACCTTTTTGGATCTCTGGGTTGCCTTGACTAATGATGCTGAAATTCTACACACTTATAGAACCTATCAAATGAAAATTTTGTGCAAAGTTTTAACTAATTTGGTTTATTGGTTTTTGAGTTATGATTGATCAAGGAAATGAGATTTCTAGCCTAGGCCGTTTTTGAAGTCTATTACGGGATAGAGCGCTCTCGCGCCTCCCTTGATTATCCATGCATCCCCTTCCCATTCATAACACTTAACAATGTAAATCTCACCCCAGCCCCTGGACACATGCTCTTCTCTTATGATAGCGATTGACGGGATTAGAATGCCAATATTGCCGGATGCTTCCAACATTTCAGGGACTATTCCAGAAGATCCTGCAGCCTTGTCATTCTTTATTTTGGCTAAAGTATTTTCTATCATGCTTAGGCTGATCTGTAATTCTGGGGCATGCATTTAAATAAACGAGCTATCTTATATATATTATTATTATTAAAAGGTAATAATAGAAAATAAAATTTATTTAGTGCACATCGATTCTAATTTCCAAATGCAAAGATAAATTTAATGTTTAAATTCTGGATTTTTTTAAATTGCCCTGGATTTGTCACCTCTATGATCTTTCTGATGAAGGAGAGTCGTTTATAACAACCTGGTCTAACCATGATTGCTTCTGACTTTTCCAGAAATATATGAAAAAGTTTTTTTGTTCTGAAATTGTTATTTAATCATAGCATGATATAACTGTGATTTGATACTTTATTTGTTATATATATATATATATATATATATATATATTTATATATATATGGAGACGATTAAAAAATGGAAGCCAATATTTTTTTTCGAACTGTCTTCATTCTGCGAGTCACCAAAGATTGGAAATGGGTTATAAGGACCTTTTCTAAACAGTAACAGTCTACCTGTGTCAATGAAACCATGATACGTCTCCGGAATATGTCATATATAGTTCTTAAATAAATAATTTGTATTTTAGCTCTCGCATTCTTACGATTAAGCACTTAGTTACCGTTAGTATCCACCAAAACATAGAAACCTTTTAAAAAGTTGCTGTTTTTACTTACTACCAATGAGCCATTGGGTCAGTATTTTCCCATATCTATAACTTATATATGCTGGAGGATGCCATTCTGATGGCGGACATTTGGCTTTTAAGTAAACAATGGATTACAATTATTTAGTCTGCATTTCCCTAAACATATATAAATCAGGAAATTTTCGGTATTCTTTATTTTTGAAATAATTAAATGTTTTTGGAATTTGTTTATTTATTTATATATTATATGTGTGCAATGTTTTCAGCATAGGAGACACGCCCCGTGTTCAATAAATGCTTATGTAAAAGCATATACCTTTATTTAAAAGAATACTATATATGGGTACACTGGGTATCTTGAGTATTGCAGGCTAAGTTTGTATGCTTTATTGAAACTGAAGTTATCAATAGACTATCAAACTAATGTATAGAGTTTTTTGAAATTACATATCTAAATAAATATGCAAAAGTTTTTTCCTTTATCACTCCTATCTAATAATCAAAACGAGTTACTGTTATTCTAATCAATAATACAAATTAAACTGTTGATATATTTATCTACCTCCCACAAGGTAAGATGTGACACAAGGTCGGGAAAGTGGGATTAGATAAGCCAGCACCCGAGAGGTGAGCACTCTGGCCATTTAAAAATTGCCTGGGCAGCCCCGTCGGCATTCCCCGGTAGAGGCGCCTCAGACAGTAAGCAATGAACTTACTCCTCCCCAAAGAGGGGAGGCAAAGCCTGGGAGGGTGCACCTCCTAGAACTGCACAGGACCAGACAACCCCCAACAGACCGGCATAAATCCAGACCCAAAGGCCCGGACAATACCGGTTTATTAGGCGGGGTAAAAATACCCCTGATTTTATTTACTCCCCCCCAGGAGTTAGGCACAAGGCCAGTTTTATCCTACTCCCACAAGTAAGATGTGACCCAAGATCGGGTCAAGAAAGTGGGGTTTGAAAAGCCAGCGCTCGAGAGGTGAGCACTCTGGCCATTTAAAAATTGCCTGGGCAGCCCCGTCGGCATTCCCCGGTAGGGGCGCCTCAGACAGTAAGCAATAAACTTACTCCTCCCCAAAGAGGGGAGGCAAAGCCTGGGAGGGTGGACCTCCTAGAACTGCACAGGACAGGCGTGCAGTATCCATCGGAACAGATACTACACTTTGATCTTAGCCAAAAGGCCAAATCGTCTGGATATTTATCTACCTCC
Organism: Sepiola atlantica; assembly: GCA_963556195.1. Taxonomy (NCBI): domain Eukaryota; kingdom Metazoa; phylum Mollusca; class Cephalopoda; order Sepiida; family Sepiolidae; genus Sepiola; species Sepiola atlantica. The sequence goes on from OY744550.1 coordinate 31,210,567, forward strand.
CACAAGGTAAAATGTGACACAAGGTCGGAAAGTGGGATTAGATAAGCCAGCGCTCGAGAGGTGAGCCATCTGACCATTTAAAAATTGCCTGGGCAGCCCCGTCGGCATTCCCCGGCAGGGGCGCCTCAGACAGTAAGCAATAAACTTACTCCTCCCCAAAGAGGGGAGGCAAAGTCTGGGAGGGTGGACCTCCTAGAACTGCACAGGACCAGTCTCGTGCAGTATCCATCGGAACAGATACTACACTTTGATCTTAGCCAAAAGGCCAAATCGTCTGTTACCGTTGATATTCTGTATATATATTGCAGATAAACGATTAAGAGAGAACCTTTTGATTGCCTAATTAGCATAACTATTTTTTTAAACATTCATAATTAATTAACATTTAGTATTATTAATTTGGAATTGCATTTGCTTATGTTCGTTATCTATATGCAATAGTTTTGTTCAAATTAACAGTAATTACTTAAATTTATTTAATAAATAAATCAGAAAAATAACTAAAACACCTTAAGTTTGAACTACAAGCGCTCACTCACGACCTTATAGCAAGTCGAGCTAGACATAAGTGAGAATAGAAAGGGGAGAGAGAGTGTGGCTGTCTCGCTCGCTTTCTCTCTTTCTTTGGCCTCTTTTTCCAGTTGTTACATTTTCCCTGAAAAATAAATGACTTTTTTTATTAGTTAAGTTAATCCCTTTATTATAAAGTTTAACAACAAACTTATTGTTTAATGTTTACAAAGACCATATCATTGTAGATTAACATCCTCCGCGAAATTACCCCCCATCCACACCAAAAGTATTCTACCTGTTTTAGGTGATCACATGTGAACACCCTGAAAAAATTCACGGAAAGGAAAAAAAAGTATTATTTTGGAATTTAAAATAGGGGAAATTTTTTGTATATAAATTTAATGTAAAATGATCCCCATTTTGGGGGCCAGTTTCAGGGCAGTTAACTAAATTCTTTTTTTCTATGGGCGTTAAATCTGCTGCGGTTTTTTTTTTTGGGGGGGGGTAGCTACTTTTTTAGGCGATTACATGTCGTTTTATGACCTTGCCACTCGGACTTAGAGTTAGTAGTAAAAACTTTTGGTAAGTTGCCTAAAAAGATAGAATGGCCCGGAAATTGGGAACATAGTACGTTTGATGTGTGTATATATATATATATATATATATATATATATATATATATAACTGATCCCCTGCTAAATTCTAAAATAGTTGTTTACTTTTATCTCTGTTTTCCATGGCGTTAACATGCAATCGCCTAAAAAAAAAAGCAGAATGTCATTTTGTTCGAAGCATATTAATCTGCAAATTTACCCATATTTAATTTTTTTAAATCTTATACATTTTATTTTTTTTAACTATACGTCCCTTTTTTATTTTTTATTTTTTATTTTAAGCAATTGATTTTAGTTGTGTTTACTTTTCCAGTGAAAATTGAATAAAGAACTTTCAAATTATCTAATTAATTAAATACCTTATTTTTATGATATAAATAAAAATGTTAAAAGTTTGGATATTATTGTAGATGAACACCCATCTCCCGATAAAATGAGATTCTACTGTTTTAGGTGATTACATTTGAATATCTAAAAAAAACTGTTGGAAAGAGAAACAACAAAAAATATTTTAGAATTTAGACTGGGGGATTAGTTTCGCAAATAAATTTAACATAAAATGATCTTCCATTTTCGAGCCATTCTAGGGTTTTATGGCAGTTAACCATTTTTTGCCATTGGCGATGAATTCTGTACGTTATTATTTTGGGGCAATTGCGTGTGATTTTACGACCTTGCCAGTCAGAATTAGGATTAGTGTTCAAAAATATATTAGTTAACTGCACTAATAATTTAGAATTGCCGTAAAAAGAAGAATCTTTAGAATTTTTAGGGGGGGGGGGGTAATTTAGCTGAGTGTGTTAATCTACACATTTACCAAAATTTGATAAATTTTTGGAATTCTCTGCTCTGAGTAAACATTTTTTTTTTTTAATTAACAGTCTCCCATCCCAATTAATTGTTATCCGAAGGGCGGGTAGGTTTTGCTAGTATTATACTAAATGTGAGTTAATCAACATTTGTTTCCCCTAAGGCTTTTTCCATATATACTTTAATAATACAAAATACATACTAAAATATACCTTACTTTTGGGATTGAGTTATTTTTTTAAGAACTTCTGTTTTAATTATTCTAATTAACCATAATTTATAAATAACTGAACTACTTACCCATCTCTCTCTCTCTCTCTCTCTCTCTCTGTATTTTTTCGCCCTCCCCACTCTCTCTAATATTTATTAATGTGTCTGTGAGCATTTAGAGAAAGAGTGACTTTCTTTTCTTAATGTGGCCATTTAGTTTACATATGTGTCTGTACATGCCACAAGCACGTATGTAAATTAGATAGCAAAATAATAGGTCTCTATATAAGAATATTAAATTAATAATAATAATAATAATAATAATAATAATAATAATAATTTGGGGAGGCTTGTTGTCACTCAGACTCCAAGGAACACCACCGGTTATTATCAGTGAGCAATCACTGACGATGACTTGTGTGAGAACTCCTAGTGAGTGCAAATAATAATAATAATAATATAGCAGTAAAGAGACTTATTATTTTTAGTTATGCAAGAAGAAAAGAAAATATATCACAATTTATGAATTTTCAGATGAAATCAAAGTAGAATAAATAGTGGTAGTAGTTGTGGGCCACATCTAGTGTGTGAATATACATATAAATAAATAATTGAAAGTTAGATTCCAGTAACCATGTCTTTATTCATTTCTAAAAAGATTTATTTCTTGACGGACCGTTTCGTTAACACTTAGACAAGCAACATCCAGAGTTATATATCCTAGTTTTTCTATGAGAGCAACTCATAAAAAGGAAAGCCAAAATAATCGTGTCTATAAACTGCAAGTAACCTCTTGCAGTTAATACCAGCAAAAATAAAATAAAAGGAAATACTCTTTGAAAAAGATGTTTTAACACCGAAAGTCTCAGATATGTATTTTTAAAATGGCGACTGGCAATAAACCAAACCAACCCCTTTGTAAAGGAAGAGGTAATGCCTTTGGGGATGACTATGATCAAAGGGAATTATCCCTTTTTTGAACAAAAGCATAGGACTCCTTCTGAACCACACCCTAGAATCAGAATGTGCCAAGGATTCACTAACTGACATGACAAAAAGGCCTTTTACTTACATGCCTCCCACAGCAACAAGATGTGACACAAGGTCAGTTTAATGAGGGAAAACCCAACTCCCCCCAAAGGTACACTTCGGAAAAGTACAAAAAATAGCTGTGAACGAACACGTCGGCATTTCTTTGTAAGGGCACCTCGGGCGAAAGGCATTCAACAAACCCCCTCCACAAGGAGGAGGTAATGCCTGGGAGGAAAGTCTCCTGGAACCATATCTCATTCTAACAAAGAACGATCTTATAAGAGACAAGGCAAAATTAGTCTTAGTCTCTCTCTCTCTCTTTCTCTCTTTTTTTTTCCTTTCTCTCTTTTTTTTCCTTTCTCTCTTTTTTTTTTCCTTTCTCTCTTTTTTTTCCTTTCTCTCTTTTTTTTTCTCTAAACTTGTCGTGATGTTTCCTATTGTTTTAATGTACAGTAGGTCCCTGATATTTGCGGGGTTATGTTCCAGACACACCCACGAATAGCGAAAATCCGTGAATAGATTTTGATAGCTCAAAGTTCACTAAACAACAGGTTTTTGTACATTAGCATTTGATTTTTACATGAAAATCAACAAATTAGCATAGATTAGCCCTTTCGGCTTGCAAGTTGGTTGATTTTTTTTTTTTTAATATTTCAGTTTCGTATAAAGTTTGCAAAAACTTGGAATACCAATGCTTTTGTATGAGCGTATTAAATATGAATCCTACGGAATAATTAGCATTTTTAATTGTGTTTTTTGTGTCATATTGGCCTTAGTTGGACTTAAATGATTTTCTAGCGAATTTATGAAGAAAATGTTGAGTCAATACTTATGCTGAAAATCTACAAGTTTGTGAAACCGTGAATGGTGAGTCCGCGAATAGTGGGGATTCACTGTACTATATTATTTTAGAGTTAGATTTATTACATTTAACTGTTAATAAACGGAGAGGGGGGGGGGGGAGAAAGAGTGACGTAAGCGAGAGTGGTAGAAACTATACAAAATAAGAGTGGGGCTGTCAAACAACAGGGTGAGAGTAATAGACAAAAACTTAATAAAAAAAAAGACGTGTGACTTGTGAATTAATTGCAAATTACAGCTATTTAAACCAGTTAAAATATATAAGTTCTTTCAAACATGCCTCAATCATAATATCAAGGAATGTTTTAACATTTATTTTGCATTATTAAAATATATCCGGAAAAAGCTTTAAGTAAATAAATCTTGATTAATCAGTTTTTGTATAATAATTATATATATAAATAATATAATATAATATATATGTATATATAAATAACATATATAAGGTGTTTGGGATAAATTTGATAATGTTTTTATATCCTTTCATTTCAGAACCATTTGAAGTATTTAATAGCAATATAAAGTGCAACTGATAGTTGATTCTGTATACTCATGGACGGCGGCACCGAGGGGGGGGGGCTCGAGCCCCCCACACACACACACACACTTTTATAACTGTCCCGCCGGTCCTGATACTATTGGTGAGTTTGAGAGTTGGAAATCACGAAGACTTGAAAACAGCAAAATATTTGAAGAGATTGACTTGAATCATAATGATTTGCACCAGATTAAAAAATCCGGAAGTCTTAAAAAAAACAAAAAAAAAAACATCTACGAAGTTGCTAGCCAACTGAAGGACAACTCTGACATATCTGTACAATTGTGTATCAAGTTGGATGATGGAAAACTTCTAACAAAGCCGACTGAAATTACTAAAAGATGGGGTGAATATTTCAAGACATTATGTAACAGTTAGTTTGAACATGAATATTCATCACCCATGGATGTGGTGGCAGGTCCTATGCCGCAAATATCGAGGGCTGGAGTTGAGGCATAACAACCGATTTGCTGAAATGTGAAGGAGAATGTCATCAGATCACTTCTGTCAATTTTCCAAAAAAACAGATGATGATGATACTTCACCAGCGCAATGGACTAATAGCCTCACTTTCCCACTTTACAAATTCAAAGGAGAAGCTATAGACGAATGCAGAAACTATAGACGACTGAGACTATTCGAGCATGGCTTGAAGATCTATGAAAAAGTACTTGTGAATTGGATCCTACTCTCGATTTAAATAGACGGTCACAAATACGTCTTTTGAGCACTGAAGTCGGCGCCGAATGCTCTTTTTCTAATATCGCAACTCTGCGAGAAGTTCCTTCAACATAAAAAGCTACCTTTTCACATATTCATTGATCAAGAAAAGGCCTTTGACAATGTGCCAAGAAAAGCTATCCTCTGGGTCTTCAAGCACAAACTTCTCCCCAAGCAATTAATGAATGCAGTTTCTAGACTACCACAAATTGACAGCGGTCGTGAGCTTTGCTGGTGTGCTCTCTTAACCTCTAGAAATAATGTTAGGAGTGCACCAAGGATCAGTACTTAGCCCACTCCTGTTTATAATCATTCTTGATGAACTGACAAAAACCCGCAGAAGTAGTGCTCTGTGGAAGGTTCTGTATGCAGATAATATTGTTATCAGTGCAACCAGTTCAACAGAAGGGAGTATTTAACAGCTGAAAATCAGCGCTTGAAAGGGACGGCTTCAGGGTTAATATGACAAAGATGAACTATATGATATTATCTGATGCTAAAGAGATATGTGTTCAACAAGGCAAATAACTATGCAGCATCTGTAAGCTTCGAATTGGCTCAAGCTCCATCAAATGCAGAACATGCAATAAGTGGTATCACAAAGGTGCTCCAACCTACGTATAGCAGATGCAGGTTATTTTATTTACAACATCTGCCAAAATCCGACTCCCATGGAAACAGAAATTGTTGAAAGTGTTGAAAAAGTCAATAAATTCACCTACCTAGGCAACACAATTGATTCCAGTAGGCGAACTGAAACGATTATAAGGCGACGTATATCCGCCACATGTAGAGTCTTTAGACAGCTGTGGAAACGCAGGGATCCCATCGGATGCAAGAGTGGCAGCATACACTACACTTGTCTGACCTGTATCTCTTGTCTGGCTACAAGACAGACATGGTCTGCTACAAAATGTCGAAATGACAAGATTTTAGCTGCAGCATATCGGATGGAGAAAATTGCTAGTCTCACTGTAAAGGCGTCCATGAGAAATTACATTTCACAACGATGTCTCAACTGGTACAGCCACGTCACCCATCGTCAGTCATCCAAAATGCTCCACAATGTGTCCCACATCGATGTCAATAGGCGAAAATCATGCTGTAGGCCACTTAAGACCTGATCCTAGTGGTGACACAAGCGAAGTGGCAACAGACAGAAGGTGGAAGTCATTCATTAAATCAGTAGGCATTTTGGCCTGCAATCATTACGATATATCTCAGGACCTATTATTCACTCCTGCACCAGAAAGAGGTCTATGCGGACACCACAAGAAACTATTTCACCGTCGATTTCGATTGAACCGCCGGAGGAAGGCCACCTTCTCAATCGGGATCTCTGGACCTTGGAATGGGTTTCCAAGAGAGGTAATAAATGCGCCAACAACGCATCAATTCGAGGTGAATTTGGACAGGTGCTGGGCTACTGTACCCTCTTCTGTGTGAATTTCTACCACCCTTTCCTTACATGGCCACTGAAACAGGCTTGTTTTATTTTTTGCTAAATTAATTGAATTGAATTAAATGTCTAACCTCAGCATAGAACAAGACAAAAAATTAAAATATATATATATATATATATATATATATATTTTGCTATGGACTGGCTATTACATGTCACAAAAGAAGATACGTTATCGCCAGACATGAACAAATAATTTTCAGATTCAAATGTAAGTAAGTTTTTTTTAATATTAAAGTAATTATCCATTCTCGAACTCTGTTTTAGGTCTCACAGAATATATCAATAAACACAACATGTTAAAGAAACAACAGTGACACAGAAGATTGTATAAAATATATAATTCATTAACAGGGATTACGATAAGAACAGGAGAGAATAAAAAAGATATTGTGTAGGAAACGAGATAATGTTCTGGCTTGGAGTTAATAGGGTTTTGGAGAACAAAGCAAAAGTGTCAAGAGGTTGGCATGAAAAGGGATAATGTTTTCAAGTGTCTCTCTAGGTGTGGGTGTTATTGTTTTTTTAATCAATAAAATAATTTTTATAGAAAAAAAAAGCATAGAATATGCTGTTCTGGGTAATTGGGGGAAATGCAACCATTAAAATCAATAATAAAAGCAGTGACTATATTATATTTACTTTAAAAATTACGCCTGTGGGTATAAAATCATTGACCAAGTGGGGTGTTTGCTGATATATTGAATGAAAGCTAAGAATTGATAAAATGGGGACATGTAGTGATATTGATATCATTAAGAATACATTAGTTGTTCACATGCCTCATTTGACATTACATTTGTAAGGAGTTTTCGCTTGTTGGATGGTCATAATTCATGGCTAATTGTGATAATAAAATAAATTTGGTATCATTGTTTATGTTTTGCAAAGATCTATGTGCACACATTAGAAGCTTTTAGATATAATGAAAATAAAATTTTGGTTTGGGATAGCTACTAATGAAAATAAAATTTTGGTTTGAGATTCCTAATTTAATGTTTGTAAAATCATTGGCCATTCAAAACTCAGATGATTATTCCATGAAAAATGCCAGTATACTGAAATCATATGCCCTTAATAGGGTTAAGATGAAAATTCATATACACTAAATGTACAAAAGCATGGAAATTCCCAAATTTTTACACTTTTATTGTCATTAAGGGTATGACTACATATCAACCAAACCATTTCATTATCACATCACTACAGTATAAATCTCTGTGGATGAAGTGTATGAGGTGTGCTGAAGAAAAATTCTTACCAGTAAAATACAAAGCTCTGTTGTGCTCGCATATCTTTAATGACAATAAAAGTGTAAAAATTTGGGAATTTCCTTGCTTTTGTACATTTAGTGTATATGAATTTTCATCTTAACCCTATTAAGGGCATATGATTTCAGTATACTGGCATTTTTCATGGAATGTCACTACTTTTGTAAAGGCTATGCCTCAATACAATGCCTTCTCATAACTGATATAGTTGGTAGTTTGACTAATCAAGGTATATGGTAAACTGAAATTAAAATGCCATCAACTAGGCCCTAGAACCTCTATCTCTGCCAAAAATCAGCTGAATCCATCAAATAGTTGATGCGATACAGGGTGGCACATACGTACGTAGGTACGTACCTACACACAGATAACATGTCACTAATTTTGTAAAGGCTATGCCTCAATACGATGGTCATTTGTAAGGTGTTTTGGAATTTTCTGGAAAACTAAGGTATATGGTAAACTGAAATTAAAATACCATTAACTAGACTCTAGAACCTCTATCTCTGCCAAAAATAGTTGATGAGATACAGGGTGGCGCATACGTACGTAAGTACACACAGATAACACAAAATCATGCCTGACCTTCTGGATCTCTGGGTTGCCTTGACTAATGATGCTGAAATTCTACACACTTATAGAACCTATCAAATGAAAATTTTGTGCAAAGTTTTAACTAATTTGATTTATTTGTTTTTGAGTTATGATTGATCAAAGAAATGAGATTTCCAGCATAGGCCATTCGTGAAGTCTATTAAGGGATAGAGCGCTCTCGCGCCTCCCTTGATATTCAATAACATCTACCTCATAGGAGGTGAAACAAGACGAACTTGTTTGGACAGGTCATAGTCGTTCCTTCGTGTTTCTTGCTGTAATTGTGCTCTTCTTTATTCTGTTGTGATTCTGTTTCTATCTACGTCTACCTTGATCTTGGCTTTTTCAAATTTAAGTTGTACTTGGGAGTATCCGGGCGAATCTTCAGTTAGTTTGTGGCCTCATCAAAAATCTGATTGTCTACCATGTGTTCATAGACAATTCTAATTATTGTATCTTCTGCATGGCTTACCCAACATATAATTATTGCCTCGGTTTTATTTTGAGAAATAGATTTTTGTTCAATTTTGTTAGACAATCAAAGGCCAGGGAAACAATCAACATTCTGTGTGTTATGCTTATTTCAGTGGTGTGGTAATCTCTCTGAACGAATATTTGGAGAATAGATATTCTTGGTACGAACCCCGAATTTGTTGTGCACCAGCTGTGTCATGTCGCACAGGAAGAGACATTATCGCCAGACACAAACAAATAATTTTCCGGATTCAAGTGGAAATAATCTTCTTTTTTTTTTCTAAATTAAAAAGTGGTTGTCCCTTCCTGAAATCCAGTTTGGGTCTTAGAGAAGATATCAATAAACACAACATGCCGAAGAAACAGCAATGACACAGACGATTGTATAATTAACATGGATACTAGGAGAGAATAAACAAGCTATAGACAGGGGGGGGGGAAGAAATAATGGCTTGGAGTAAATAAGGTTTCAGGAATAAAACGGATTTAAAAATGTTAAGTCAGACATGAAAAACGATTCAAAAAGTACTTATCTTTTTTTGGAGGAGATGAGCTACAGTCACTGAGAAAGTAAAACTTTTTTTTAGAGGAGATGGGAACCTGTCACTAAGAAATGTGAACTGCTCAATTATGTGGTTGAGATAATCGCCGGCAGAGTTTGAAGTTCAAAGAGCAATATCTCTGTATGTATATATATAAAAAAATGAACTTTCCCAAATTTATAACTACCAGCGACCATGTGCGATCAAGTTCTATTTAAAACAGACATTTGCACCGTTAGTCCACAACATCGGACGAGACACTTCTACAAGACCAAGAAGGATTATTACAAACAAAAAAAAAGGTTTATACCTTTTATTTGTCTAAGCTCTGTCGAGGCTTGTTATATCAAGCGAAATATTAGATTTTAAAAATCAAGATGAAGAAGAAAAAAAATTTATTTTGATTTTGATTTAATAAAAATATCTGCATCTAACACATGGTTTCTTTGAAGGCATTTTGCCTCTATCTTTAGGTTATATATATATATATATCTATATATATATATATAGGCAGCATTTTCTCTTTGAGACAAATATCGTTGAATATAACAGACAACTTATGTCTGGATATCTTTGTGAGGATCATTTCCATTAGCCGAATTAGGGTCTTTGTTTCGGTGGGGAATTGGCCGATGAATCTGCCATAATCGTTGGTGTCCCAAGTACTTTCGAGCCCATCCAGGCCCATCTTCAAAGGAACCAGGTAAAGACCATGGAGTTGATATTAATAGGTAGTTTTGGCGGGAATACGGAACAAAAGTTGGCATTATAAACATTTTAGAATGTTATCGCAAGTAAGTATTAAAGTTGATTCTGTTAATGGTTGGCTTTTTGGTTTTGATGTATATGGCTTCCACTATATAGACTTTTTGTTTATTAGTGGTGTTTTCTACCAAGAGTTTTCGAAATTGGGTGCAGGAATGCTGGTTAGTTAGGTGCTGAGCTATGGCATTGTTAAGTTTCTCGACAAAGTTGTTGTAGTCAAGCCAACGTATATGTTCATTTTTCTAGAGTATTGATTTACTCCTCTCCAGGAGTTAGGCACAAGGCCAGTTTTTATCTTACTCCCACAAGTAAGATGTGACCCAAGGTCGGGTCGGGAAAGTGGGGTTTAAAAATTGCTTGGGCAGCCTCGTCGGCATTCCCCGGTAGGGGCGCCTCAGGCAGTAAGCAATAAACTTACTCCTCCCCAAAGAGGGGAAGCGAACCCTGGGAGGCTGGACCTCCTAGAACTGCACAGGACAGACCCATAGACCGGCGTAAATCAAGCCCCGAAGGCCAAGACAATACCAGTCTATGGGGTGCAGTATCCATCGGAACAGATACTACACTATATTTATTTTTCTAGAGTAGATGGAAATTTTAATTCATATACGGGGTTCGTCATATCCAAAACTCTGGTCGAGGGGGAAGAATTATTGGCAATAACGAGGTTAGCGGTTTTTAATTCACTGTAGTAAATAAGTTTTTTTTTTTTTATAGGAAATACGTTTCTATTAATAATATTTTTTGATAGCTGTTCATCAATTTTATAATTATGATGAAACTGGTTCTGGAAGAATAATTTTATAAATGTGTTAGAAGTGGAGGATTATAACAAAAAGTCTATATAATGGAAGCCTCATACACCAAAACCAAAAATCCAGCCATTTAACAGAATCAACTTTAATACTAGCGATAACATTCAAAACTGTTTATAATGCAAACTTTAGTTCCGTATTAATAATATAATAATTCCTGCCAAAACTACCTATTAATATCAACTCCATAGTCTTTACATGATTCAAAAGTACTTGAGACACAAACGAGTATAGCAGATTGATTGGGCAATTCCCCACTGAAACAAAGACCCTGATTCGCCTATTGGAAAGGATCCACACAAAGATATTCAGACATAAGTTGTCTGTCATATTCAACGATATATATATATATATATATATATATATATATATATATATATATATATATATTTGTGTATTACAGAAGATCAGAACAACATTGAAGTTTCTTCTGTAATACACACACATATATAAATAAATATTACGCTCTTATTTTTTTATTTTTTTAATAATCGAACACTCTACTGATATATATATATATATATATATATATATATATAGTGTGTGTGTGTTATCCATAGACAGACAGTTTTACTGTATCACAGCTCTTAAATGTGGCTTAACAACAAGTGCTTCAAGCCAGGATCGGAACTCGACCATCTAGACAAGTGTTGGCATTCCTAACCACTTAGCTATCATTCGACATCTGCTGAAAGTAAGAGAAATTTCAATGTAAACATTATCAATTGCTTGAGAGCTCTATTTGTTTACACAAAGAGCAATGCACCATCAGCTGATGGCATTTGGCAATTTCACTTACCACAGAGCTCAAACCAAGTAGGGGAGGGGGGCATATGTGTGTGTGTGTGTGTATCGTAGGCTTTCCATGATTAAATAGGTTTTAATGATAGAGGTTGAATGTTTTCTCGTGATTAAAATCAGATTCTCTGATAGAGTCCAAAATGGGATGTTTGACGTCCTTTTCAATGGCTGATTTCAACTCCAGGTTGATGGTGTTGAGAATAGTTGGAAGAGTATATTCCTGAATGAATATCTTGCAGCAGAGCTCAATTAGTGATGGCAGGATAAAAACTGAAAAACTTTTGGTCAAGAATTATATACTGGGCATTACTATTTAGGTCTAACTTGGAAAATCCGACTTAATTGTATATATTAGATGTAATAAATGATAATATAATGTACTAAGCAGGGCCGGCGGGACAGTTAGGAAAGTGGGGGTGGGGGCTTCTCCTAAAAAGTATGGGGGGGGGGGCGGTTAAACACATGCATATCAACTTAATTATTGATGACCGTAAAGTGGGGGGGGGGTCAAAAAGTGAGGGGACTTCAGCCCCCCCCCTCCCCCGAGGCCGCCGTCCATGCTAAGCATAACACTTTTCTACAGTTTGAACCAATTGAAAAACAAACCTGAAGAATTGACAGTATTTATACAGGTGACATCGTATTTTACATTTTTTTTTATCCATATGTGCAAGTAGTGGCATTTTACAGAAGCTCTACAAAAGTGAGATTGAGCATGTAAGTTGTTCAAATAGCAACGGGAATATTTATCTGCATATTTATTTTATAATTTAATTCGGTTTTTGAAGATTATAATTTAGTATTTTTTTTTCTCTAAACATAATTTATAGTTTCTACTATTTCTATTGCAAGGGGAAGTAATTTGGGGATTTCCCAATTGATATTAATATTTTTTTTATTGTATTTAGATAATCTGATACTATTTCTATATTTTTCACACTTCAATGTCATAATACGATAATTATACCTACGCTTGAAATTTCCTGTGTCCTCTATATATACTTAGTCAGAATATCCCATACTTCTTTGATCGGTATAGCTGAATAAACAAAAGATACATATCGAATATTACTGCATACAGGAATGAGAATTATCCGCTTTTAGAAAATGAATTCTGCTTTTATTGTAATTCAGAAAAAGCGGAATTCCGTTTTTATCATTAAATTCAGAAAAGGCGAATTTCCGCTTAAATCTTTAAAAAATAAGGCTGATTTCTGTCGAATCGCTAAAGCCTTATGTTCTTATTTTTTTTTTTTTTTGCTATTTGGCTCGATTTTATTTCTCTTTCTCTTCTCTCTTGCTTTATCGTTCTTTCTCTTTTCCTGTTTTTTTCTCTCTTCCTCTTCCTATCTTACCATACTTCAAACGATTCACGGTGTGGGTAGGGGGAAGTAGAAGACTTTTGTTTAATCAAAGAATGGCTTCCTGTCTTCTTCCCTCATATACATACTTACGGTCTTTCTCTTGCTAACGGCAGTGGGTTTTTTCTTTATTTCTTGGACCAAACATTTTTTATCTTTTAAACTTTTATTACACAAAAAACAAACTTTGAGCATTCTTTTTACACAAAAAGCTAATTTTAATGGAATTTAACAAATTTAAAAGCAAAAATGAAGTTAAAACATATCAGTCGATACTTTCAATATGAAAAGAAGGCATTGTAGATTAACACTCTTCGTTAACCCCCACCCCAAAAATGAGATTCTAAGGTTAGTTGTAAGGTTAAGGAATGTTTATTTTAAGGGGTGGGCTTGCCATTCAGATTTAGGTTTAGTGGTAGGCTTATGGAAAATTTTTTTTAGGGGGGTTGCAACTTGATTCTAGTCGTACATTAAGTAATTTTTAAAAACTTTTCAGTAACCCCCCCCCCCTTAAAAAAAAACTTACAAAATTTATTTCCAATAGGAAATAAAATATTTGATAACTGCTCTAAAAAGCTAGTATTGCTTAGAAATAGGGGATCATTTTATGTTAAATTTCCTGTGCACACGCAGGGAGGGAGGGCAAGTTTGGAAATTATGGGGGATGCGGGTTGGGAAATTCATCTCGATTTCAGATTTTTGTTTGCCATTGGCCACTCACATCCCTATTCGTATGTGTTTTAGTCGCTTCCAGAATAAAAATGTTTTGTTTTGCTTGGATTCACTGATTTTTATATTTTATCCATTCAGCAGTATTCTCGTTGCCTAGTAATTTTCCAAGAATCAGAATACCATGAAAGAAATACAGTAGAAATCTAATTAGGGAAACCTTTTTGTATTACACTGTCTGTCAGCTCAGTTGCTTTTAATGACTACGCCCATCAGAAATTACACAACTAATAAGAAAGACTTTCCAAAGTTACGTTTCCAAGTTACAAATATCCACAATCTTTTTCCCCATTAAGTTCTTAGAATATACATAACAAAACGTCCCCAACATTTTTTTAATAACTTAATAACTGTTGTGCTTGAAGATTTTTATATTGAGGGGAAGTTGTGTCTCCCTAATGTAGAACTAGTTACAATCACAGCAGGGTATTATGTAAATCCCTGCATGTGTTGATGGTGTGGGATCAATGTTTTTCGTGTCTAGTGAGTATGTTTTTTTATAGTGAGTGAGGTGGATTGTATGGTTCTAAGGCTGTGTTTGGATAATGTGGAATAAAGGTGTTTGTTGTGTGAGTTAGTGGGAAGGTTGACTGTTCTGGGTGTAGTGGGGATTGCTTTGGTGTTGTGAATGTAAATGACACTTTTCTTGCATTGAGAAAGAAATGTTCGAAGTACAGGGTGGGCAAAAATAAGGGTCCTATTTTTAAAAATTCATAACTTTTTTATTTATTGATTTATTTTTTTTTTTTAGAATAAGTAAAGGACCCCTTCCGAAGCAAGCATGAGCCGTATTAGCCCTAAGGAACGTACCCTCATTTAGAAAACATTATTTTTGCTTAAAAAACTCAAAACCGTGTAAAAAACAATACTTTAGTTTTTGTAAGTTTTAAGAAGTGTTTTTCGGCTAAAATTTGTTTTGTTTATTTCAAAAAATCTCGGAAGGGTCAGTCTACACACACATAAAGTTTGGTGAGTTTAACTTTTATTTTGTGGAAGTTATTCAAATTCAAGTTATTCAAATTTAAAGATAGGACCCTTATTTTGGCCCACCCTGTACTTTTAAGATTTTAGGGAGAATTCTATGATATTATATTCATTAGTTAGGTGTTGTGGGCTACATATTCAGAATACTTTGAGGTATAGGTATTAGGTTGGTTTTGATGGTGATGTGAGTAATAATGGATATAGTCATTCTTATTGGTGCATTTACGGTAAACTTGGTATCATCGCGTGTTGTTTTTGTGAATAAGGATTGTCGAGAAATGTTATAAAATTGTTTTGTTCAGATTCGAATGTGAATTTTATGGTGGTTTCCACCTTATTAAGGGTCTGAAGTAGGGTGTCTATTTTATGCTGTTTAGGGAGAAAAATAAGAATGTCATCTATGTACTTGAAGTAAGTAGCGTTTTGTGATATTTGAAAAGTCATTTTCCCCGGAATTCTAGGAAAAGGTAGGCCAGTACAGGGCTCAGAGGATTCTCCATGAGCAGACCGCATTTGTTAACAATTACTATAGTGTCGACGTGTATGGTTAGTCCACAAATGAAATCCAGTAAAAAAAAAAATGCAAAACATCTATACAGTCTGCTAAAGGAAATGTATGGTTCAACTAATTCATAGATAACACCAGACCGCTCTGAATATGGTAAGGAATTACTGAGAGATCTCATGTATATTCTCTCCAGATGGCGTGATCATTTTGATGAACTTCTCAATAGACGATATGTGGTAGATAAGTCCATTGCATCCATGCCATAGGAACTAATCAAAAATGAAGTTCGAAAAATCATATGTAACTTAAATTATGGATTATTCCCTCGTATGGATGGATTCACTTCGGAGATCATTAAGTGTTGTGGTGACAGGTCTTCTTCCCCAAAACTTTGATCTTAGGCAACATTTCTGGAATTTTGAAGACATTCCACAGAATTGGAAAGATGTATTAGTGGTGATCTTGTACAAAGGGAAGGGGGGTTCTAGAGATGGTTGTAGTAACTCTCGTGGGATAGCATTACTGAATATGACAGGTAAAATCATGTGTAGGGTTTTGTAAAATAAGTTAGCAAAACACACTGTAGATGATGTTGTCTCAAATCTCAATATGGTTTTAGAAATGACATGGGATGAGTGATGTGATCTTTTCTGTTAGGCAGCTCCAAGACAAGTATCTTGAGTAACACATTGATTCATACGAAGTATTTATAGATCTTACCAAGGCTTCTGACACAATCAAAGAAATGCTTTGTGGTGTATTCTAGAGAAGCTTGGTTGTCCGCCAAAGTTCGTCTCTTTGATGATGGAATGAAAGCATTGGATTAACGTTCATGAGAAGCTTTCTGAACCAAATCTCAGTAGAAAATAGTGTCAAGCAGGGACATGAATGTGGGACACTATTTGCTTTACTTTGATATGTTCTTTATTGCCTTGAAAATTGTGTCAATCAGTGACATGAATGCGGTACACTATTTGCTTTACTTTGCTATGGTGTTCTTTATTGCCTTGAAAATAGTGTCAATCAGTGACATGAATGCGGGACACTATTTGCTTTACTTTGCTATGGTGTTCTTTATTGCCTTGAAAATAGTGTCAATCAGTGACATGAATGCGGGACACTATTTGCTTTACTTTGCTATGGTGTTCTTTATTGCCTTAAAAATAGTGTCAAGCAGTGACATGAATGCGGGACACTATTTGCTTTACTTTGCTATGGTGTTCTTTATTGCCTTGAAAATAGTGTCAATCAGTGACATGAATGCGGGACACTATTTGCTTTACTTTGCTATGGTGTTCTTTATTGCCTTAAAAATAGTGTCAAGCAGGGACATGAATGTGGGACACTATTTGCTTTACTTTGCTATGTTCTTTATTGCCTTGAAAATAGGGTCAATCAGTGACATGAATGCGGTACACTATTTGCTTTACTTTGCTATGGTGTTCTTTATTGCCTTGAAAATAGTGTCAAGCAGTGACATGAATGCGGGACACTATTTGCTTTACTTTGCTATGGTGTTCTTTATTGCCTTGAAAATAGTGTCAATCAGTGACATGAATGCGGGACACTATTTGCTTTACTTTGCTATGGTGTTCTTTATTGCCTTAAAAATAGTGTCAAGCAGTGACATGAATGCGGGACACTATTTGCTTTACTTTGCTATGTTCTTTATTGCCTTGAAAATAGGGTCAATCAGTGACATGAATGCGGTACACTATTTGCTTTACTTTGCTATGGTGTTCTTTATTGCCTTGAAAATAGTGTCAAGCAGTGACATGAATGCGGGACACTATTTGCTTTACTTTGCTATGGTGTTCTTTATTGCCTTGAAAATAGTGTCAATCAGTGACATGAATGCGGGACACTATTTGCTTTACTTTGCTATGGTGTTCTTTATTGCCTTAAAAATAGTGTCAAGCAGTGACATGAATGCGGGACACTATTTGCTTTACTTTGCTATGTTCTTTATTGCCTTGAAAATAGGGTCAATCAGTGACATGAATGCGGGACACTATTTGCTTTACTTTGCTATGGTGTTCTTTATTGCCTTGAAAATAGTGTCAATCAGTGACATGAATGCGGGACACTATTTGCTTTACTTTGCTATGGTGTTCTTTATTGCCTTGAAAATAGTGTCAAACAATGACATGAATGCGGGACACTATTTGCTTTACTTTGCTATGGTGTTCTTTATTGCCTTGAGATCGTCAGTATGGCATCTATATAAGGTTTAAAGGTTTTGTAGTTCTGGTAATCTGTTTCATCTTAAAGGATTTAGTGCCAAATCCAATGTAGAAAAGTTTTTTATTTTGTTTCATTTATGTTAATCGTTATAGACAAGGCATGAAGATGTAAGAGGCTAAAAAAAATTTTTAATCCTACTTCAAGGTCAAAAACTAGCCAACGATAAGCGTTATATGTATAGATTCTGACCCAGAAAATGGCAGTCTTTCCCTCTTTGTTAGAAACATCGCTCATGGAATGTGAGGACTAAAGGACAAAATAAGGGAAGTGAGAATTATGAGGCTGCCGAAAGTAAACCCAATGTACAATTTCTACTTTCTTAAATTAAAAGTTACTTTTTAGAAAATTCTTACACGTTCTCAAGCGAGCATGCAACATCTTATGGATTCTTTTGAACGGGCATGTATTGCTTTAGGACTAACCATAAGCTTCGAAAAAAACAAAAACAACATTGTTTTGTATGAGTCTGCATCAGGTAAAGCCTGAACTCGGCCATTTTCATATCAGTTTCACTTGACATAATCTGAATGTATTATTGTCTGCTGCCTTTTTCACACTTTTGTTAATATATGTTACATACATATATATCTTTCATATACATATACAGGACACTTGAACTTTCCTTTATGTGCGCTTCACTTATTAATGTCTAATACCCTTCCCACACATTTGTATATTATATTTAAATGTTCGTTCATCGCTCCTATATTACCATAACAGTTCACTGTTATTTAAATCAATAATACAGCATATTTTTAAATACATTATATATAGTACAGACGAAAAACTAATGGCTGCTATTTGAATACCTAATTTGCATTACTATTTTTTAAACACTTCATAATAAATTAATGTTTGCTGTTATTCATTTGTACTTTTATTGTCCTATATTTCCCATATATATGCAATAGTTTTGTCGACATGAACTGTAATTAATTAAAGTGATTTAATAACAAAAGGATAAATTACTAAAATCTTTAAAATATTTGCTGATTAATTTTCAAGGGAGGTAATTTAAATTAAACTAACTGTAAACAAAGATATACTGACCAGGCATAAGCAACAGTTCAGAAACTAAGAGGGTGACTGACCTATCTCTCTCTCTCTATCTCTCTCCTCCTCCCCTCCCCTCAGCGATGCCCCATTTTATTTTTTATTGTTTTTAAATTCAATGAAAAAATTGTATGTTAACCCCCCTCCCTCACAAACACAGATTATCGCTCAAGCAAATTAATTTCTTCTTTCTTTTCATTTCTTTTCGGTCATATTTAAAAGATAAATAAATTTGTATCAAAATTACCAAAATGTTAATATTTATCTCTTTATGTGAACAAATGCAAAAATTTTTTGTCTTATGTTTACAACAAACTTATGAATTAAATGTTTATTATTTTAAATTTTTGTTTCAAGTATTTCAAATAGCAAACTTTGCAAAAGGGCATACATATGTATATATAATAGGTGATATATATGTATATATGATATGTATATTTTATCATTATGATACAGGTATGTGAGTTCTCCACGTTTTAGTGAAATTCTGCTTATTTTTAATCCATAAAATGTGGATTTCTGCTTGAATCACTAGAGTTTCCCATGGATATGAGTTCTTGGGTTTTTGGTGAAATCCACTTTTTAAAAATAGAAAAGGTTAATTTGAACCAAATCGCTGGAGCCTTACTTTATTTTTTTGTCGCTATTTGGTTGGATTTTATTTCTTTTACTCTCGTTCTCTTTCTTCCTCTCTCTTGCTTTATCTTTCTTTCTCTTTTCCGTTTTTTTTGTTCTACCTCTTCCTCTCTCCGTGTAGTCTTGCCTTTCTTTTCCCTCTTATGACAATTCTTGCTGCAAACTGAAAATGTTAATTTTGTCGGGAAAGCTAAAACTTCAAACGATCCATGATGGGGATAAAGGAGTTAGATGACTTTTGTTCCATCCAATGTTTGAATTCCTGTCTTCTTTCCCAACATGCGCACTCAGTGTGTTTCTCTTAATTTTGACTTAGTTGAAACTGATTGGAGTTGTTTAGGAAAATACTGAAAATAATTGAAATCGGCAGAACCTGCTGATGAGACGGTAAAGGGGAAAATGAAGTCTGTTAAATTGAAAAATTGACAGGTTAGGGTTAGGTTTAGTCTATTAAGTTGAAAAATTGACAGGTTAGGTTTAGTCTATTAAGTTGAAAAATTGACAGGTTAGGGTTAGGTTTAGTCTATTAAGTTGAAAAATTGACAGGTTAGGTTTAGTCTATT
Organism: Sepiola atlantica; assembly: GCA_963556195.1. Classification (NCBI taxonomy): domain Eukaryota; kingdom Metazoa; phylum Mollusca; class Cephalopoda; order Sepiida; family Sepiolidae; genus Sepiola; species Sepiola atlantica. Next base: position 31,230,667 of record OY744550.1, read on the forward strand.
AAGTTGAAAAATTGACAGGTTAGGGTTAGGTTTAGTCTATTAAGTTGAAAAATTGACAGGTTAGGTTTAGTCTATTAAGTTGAAAAATTGACAGGTTAGGGTTAGGTTTAGTCTATTAAGTTGAAAAATTGACAGGTTAGGGTTAGTCTATTAAGTTGAAAAATTGACAGGTTAGCTGATTAACTTATTTTAAAACTTGCCTGTTTCTTGTTTACCAAGATTGATATTTAACTAATTAAATATTTTTCAAATTATTTTAATTTTGTTTTTACTACTTATCACTGGCACATCATCCAAGTTGTTTTTAGTTGGTTTTTTTTTTGCGCTTCTCTTTCCATACACACACATCAAGGGCGGGTGAAGTGGATCCCAGGTCAGGAAATTCATTTCTATCTCAGCTTTTTTGCCATTGGCTACTCCTTTTGGCTAAGATCAAAGTGTAGTATCTGTTCCGATGGATACTGCACCCCATAGACTGGTATTGTCTGGACCTTCGGGCTTGACTTACGCCGGTCTATGGGTCTGTCCTGTGCAGTTCTAGGAGGTCCACCCTCCCAGGCTTCGCCTCCCCTCTTTGGGGAGGAGTAAGTTTATTGCTTACTGCCTGAGACGCCCCACCGGGGAATGCCGACGGGGCTGCCCAGGCAATTTTCAAACCCCACTTTCCCGACCCGACCTTGGGTCACATCTTACCTTGTGGGAGTAAGATAAAAACTGGCCTTGTGCCTAACTCCTGGAGAGGAGTAAATCAATACTCACATCCCTGAAGATATGTGCATGTAGAGAGTCGAAATATGGGGTTTCAGGTGAATGTCTATTTTTAATTTCTGCGATAGTGCTCTACTTTCAACTTTGCGTTAAAGAGGTTTCTTATAATATTAAATGTTTTGTTTTTTTTTAAATATTTTACGTACGTACAACGTCATTTCGAACTTACGGCTCTCATCAGCGAAATAACAATCTTAGACGGTCACAGGGTGTGAACTCGGTTCACAGAGACACCTTGAATCTGTAAGTGTTCACTTAGTCCTCAAGGCCACAAGAGATGTCACGTGATTACGGAGAAATTGAGTGATATATATGTATGTATATATATATATATATATATATTTCTCGCCAAAATTAATATCATTTTTCTCCTTCTCTTTCTTTTTCTTTTTCCTTCCCCTCATTGTCATATTCACAGCACATTTCAACACTTTACTTCTAACTTACTTATATTCACACATTCCTGACATAGCCAGCTGCTCAATACTCCTACCCTCCAAAAATTTCACACCTAACCACAACAAAATCTCCCCTCTCCCCCATCTCACCCTTTCGACTTCTTCTTTCACACTCTTACCCACCCACCCCACCTACTTTCAAATCATCTTCATTTCTTCAAATCTTTTTCTAAAACTATGATACTACCTACACACCAAAGACACAGAGCCTCCCCCTTCTCTCCTCTTTCCCCCAGCCCCTCAAAATCCATGCTACACCTCACCACGACAAAAACATCAGCACCCCCTCTCCCACCCTAAGACAAATCCACTAACACTGCCACCCCTCCCTTTTTTCACTCACAGCCATCCACATTCATTTCACTCTCTGCCACCGACTTCCCTCAGCCTGGACCTTGGTCCTGCGCTCGCAGTAATGGCTACTATTTCTTCTCATCAACCCATCATGTCAACCCAATATTTCTATGTACTTGCATGACATTTTTCTTAAAATTATCATCCTGAGGAAATCTTACAAATAAAGACGAAACGTTGATGAATACATGAAAAAAAAAACATCTTTTGATTTTTCTTTTTTCATTTCCCATATATATATATATATATATATATATATATATATAGTCATCCACATACAGAATGTGTTGCTGTATCACAGCTCTTTAGTGCCACTAGACCAGCTAGGGCCTCAAGCCGGGATTGAAACTCAACTGTCGAGGTGACGGTCGGCGCCTCTACCTCTGCGCTATCATATGACACTTACTGAATGTAAGTTATATCTACAATGTAAACCTTGTCAAGTGCCGGGAGCTCGAATAAGTTTTCACCAATGAGCTATGCCTCAAAGCTAGTGGCAGTGTGCGACATCCTTACGAATAAAGTCTACCCAAGAAAGGGAGCTTCCTATAGTCATCCACATACAGACTGTTTCGTTGTATCACAGCTCTTCAGTGCAGCTAGAACAGGTATGCAAATATTGTTAAAAATGATAGCATTTGTCTGTTTAATTTGTATAAAAATTTATAAAATTAATAAATGTCTTATATGTTTCACGAATGTTTTTGATTCTTCGTCGCATCATCCCCAGGTGTCAAAAGCAAATGAACAAAAAAGGTGGAGAAAAAAGAGAAAAAAAAAAGAAAAAAAACGGTGGAGAGAACATTTTTTTAGCATTGTTCCAAGAAAGACGTTGATGATTTAAATTCAGCGACACCAGAGTGACATCACAGAATATTACATTTTAAAATGTTGCCACTAGTTTCATATGTGATGTTATTAATTTTAGGTTGTATTTTTTATGTAGATAGCTTCCAGTATTTTTTTTTATTATTTTTTAAATATATAATTGATGATGTGACGTTTTAGGACTAGAAAACCAAATGTTTCTGAAAAATAGGGTTTTGTTTATCATGTGTTTAATTTTATTAAATGATTAATGTCTATATTAATGAAATGATATTAAAGACTTACCCAGTTAATTAGGATGCCATTTGCAATTTTAACAAACAAAATCATTTCATCGAATAATTATATCTGTTGATTATCCTATGAAAATAAACAGTCAATCTCAGAAAGTGTGTGTTACGGATAAAATGTATAATCGATTAAATCGATTTGAATTATATATATATATATATATATATATATATATATATATATATATATTGTAAAAGACACAGACAGATAATTTCCATAATTGACTGGTTTTATGAACCAGCTGTGACATATTGCAGAAAGAAACACATTATTGGCAGATACGAAAAATAATTTTCTGTACACAAATGAAAATGATAAAAGAAATTGCTATCTGTTCCTGAAATCTGTTTTGGATTTTAGAAAGTAACAATAAATACAACATGCTGAAGAAACAATGATGACACAGAAGATTGTATAATAAATATATAAACAGGGATTTAAATAAAAAGGGTATGAAAACAAGGGAGAATCTGCAATATATTGACATGGAAAAGGGATAATGTTTTGCTTTGGAGTGAATAACAATTTTTAGGAATTAAATAAATTGAAGATGATAGGATTAAAAAGAAAAAATATTTTGACTTTGAATAAACAAAGTGTCTGGGAATGAAAAAGGTACTTATCTTTTGGAGGAGGTGGTTGCCATCCACTGATAAATCAATATTTCTACAGTCAGGAAAAAGTTGAAATGTTCAATTACGTGATTCAGGGTTGTTGCTGGCAGAAATCACCATTAGAAGAACAATATCTTATATATATATATATATATATATATATATATATATATATATATATATATATAAGTTTAAAATGCAGCAACATTTTTGTAAGTAATGGATAAATTTTATTAGACAGACGAACAACACAGGTAAGGAAGACTTTTTTTCTTTTTTTTAAATAACTAATATAAGTTAGCAAAACATTTATATGGAACAAAACTTAGATTTAGTATACAGAACGTTTATGTTTTTGTCATTTAAGGGAAGTGGGGTCTGATCAACTCTGCTGGGAAGCCATGAAATTAAATACTGTCTTGTTTTTACATTCCCGAAACAGTTTTTCATGGTAAACAACTGATGATCCCTTAAATAATGTTAGAAGCAAACTAATATTATAACTATAAAAAATAAATTGACTTACATGAGTGATTTTCCACTGAACGACTTAGGACTAAAAAGTTTGTTTTTTTGTTTTGTTTTTTATATATATTTTTTTATTTTTTTATTTATTTATTTTTTTTATATATATAGTTTTAATGGTTGAGAAACTTCCGAGACTATATACACACACACACACACATACACACACAGGGTGTTGCAACAAAATCCGACACTTGACAAAAAGAAAAGGAAATAGGCAATAAAACCAAAAGTTGTATATTCAGACTGCCGACAGTTTATTTAGCAAGAGTTAGAGTTAAATGTTGCATCATTTTACATGTAAACACTACTGGCAAAGACGACCATCTCGAGGCAGGTGTGAAATGAGTAACTCATTTTGGTGACCATGTTCTTCTTCACCATGGCGGTGAACGCTTCTATGATGGCAGCGTTCAGAGACTTGACTGTTTTGTGGGTGTGCTTGTTGGCCATTGTTTAAATCACGCCCCAGAAGAAATAATCAAGGGGGTTGCAAAAGGCGGCCACAGGTTCGGCAACCAGTGGTGAGGAACGATGTTGAGCAGCCATGCCTGGTTCGTCTTAGTCTTGGGTACAGGAGCAGAGGCCTGCTGGAAGACATGGGGCCGTTCAGCTGCGATCTCTTTTTATAGTTTATTTATTTTTAATTTAAAAAAAAATTTTTTTAAGAATATGCAGACGACACATTTTTTAATTCGCTATTAATTGGACGTGTCATCATATACAAAATTCATCCAATTATGGGTGAATTACAAAATGCGGTCGTCTGATTATTCTTTAAAAAAAAATAAAATAAAATAAACTGCTCAGGGTTGCGACAAAATATTAAAAACGCACCAGTAAACACCGGCCGTCTATCGCCCCAAAAAAACAATAACAAAAAATATATATATATTATGCTAAATTTGATTTACCAAGTTTTTATTCATTTTTTTCCAAATCCAAAAACTTCTGTGCAGTTTGACCATTTCACGCATAGATGAACAGCCATGAATTTATATGTCAATTCAGGATCTTTCAACAATGCTGCTCTTCAGAAATACAAAGTTCCCCTCGAGAAAAAAAAATATTGTAAGGCAGCAAACAGAAAAAAATCACAAAACAAGAAACTTACATTGAATCCAGTTCCTATGAGTAAAACATATGTTTCCACCCTATTCAGGCAGCTATCATTTATATATATATATATATATATATATAATGTTCATAAATAAATATTAAATTATGTTTACTTACAGACGACGTCGTTTCGAGCTTATGCTCTCATCAGTGTAGAGAGGTGATGGTTTCAGATTGTCACAAGGCACAAACTCGGTTCACAAAGTCACGCTTGACTAAGCACATTTCCGCTCTATCAACTAGGCCATAGGTAATTATCATGTGATACGAGAGTAATTAAGTTATATTTATGCCAAATACAGCAGGCTGTAAACACTAAGACAATCTAGAGGACTTAACGAACTTAATCGGAGCCTTGCATATATATATATTTATATGTGTGTGTATGTGTGTGTGTGTACACGTATATATTTATATAAGAAGATAAATGATGTGAATAAAAATTCGATAAAATACAATATTTATTAGATTATCAATTAATCCAACAAGGATTATATAAAAACAACTTTTTTTCTTTTCTTTAATCCATGGATTTTCAATTCTAGATCTCTTATTCTACCGAGCATTGACAAGATAGGATATAATTTAAAGATATAATTTTTATCTTTATCATTTCTCAATTTATATATGTATATTAATTTCTTATCCACATACACATGTGTTTCATCCCTTTCCAGAATCATCAGTGTGGAGGATGATTGTTCTGCTGGTCACACGACTCAGACCTAAGTCAACATTTTAACTTCTGTCTGAACTCCTAGACTCATGCAACCAACCTAACAACCATACGCAAAGGAAAATAATCACGGTTTATTTAGGCTTTTACAAGCTGACATACCTAATTTAATCATAAACAAAACAACAATTAGCCCTATAATAAATAGATGTTTAGCTTTACCGACTAACACCATTAATAATCCCATTTACACAAAACTAAATAAACTAGGCATATATTTCATACCTTGTCTACATTATGATTACGTCTACATCTGCGAAAACGAATGCAGTCTTGATAAGAGAATATACAAGCACAAAAGAGCCATCAAAACTAACAGCACACTCAATGCTTTATGTTCTCATACTATGGAATATGGTCACCGTTTTGACTTGACAACCCCCAATTAAACCCATACAAAGCAAATCTACATGATGATTATTCGAATCAGCTCTCATAGCCCACTAACCAAATATAATTAAACAAAGAATGGCCTTCTACTATGTCTCCCCTCTCCTATCTAAAGCTATTATCAATGAAAATAATATAAACCTTGACACAAGATCATTCCCTGCTTTTAAAGTAGGTCCTTTGTATTTTCTTTTTGCTCTTATGTTCTCCTTTCCTTTTCCTAATATGACATCTATGTATATTTTGTATATATATATATATATATATATATATATATATATATATATATATATTACGAGTACATATATATAGGGAAGATAAACAAATATGTATATACATATACATAAAGATTAAAAGATAAACATTAGATAAAAATAAATAAATAAAAAATAATATATATATATATATAATATATAATATTTTAAATTTTTATTTATCTTATTTTTTAATATATATATATATGTATATATGTATTTGTTTATCTTCCCACCCTACATAGATTTGACATTATTATACCCTGATTACTACATAGATTCCCCAAAATGACAAATCTTCATCTTTTGCCACTTTTAACATATGTCTCATGAAAAAGCCCATGCAACAGTTGAGTGAAACGTTGAGTTTAGGTATTTCCATTTTAGCTCATACCGTCAGATTTATGTTATCCTTTTATTGTCAGACACACATATATATATATATATATATATATATATATATATATATATATATATATATACATACACTGGCTAGCTATTTATCTGTCCATTGGATTTCTTTTGTATTCATTAATCTGTCTATAAGCTCCTCTCCATTGAGCTTTATTAAATACTGGCAGTTATGTTCTGTGAAGAATTCATTCCTCTATCAACTAAAAATATTCCTACTAAAGACACCTACAAAAGCTGTTTTATTGTTAGCATCAACACGTTTGTGAGGAACATTAGGTGGAGTGCTTACCACTATGACAGAACTGCAAAGTTAAGGAACTAACTGAGAATTGGGAATAATCTTCTCCCAGTGAACTCAACAGATCACGGTGAGGAATCTCAGACGATAGCAGCAAAGCATTATGGACTGAAGTCATATAATAACCCTAAGAAGAATGAGGCATGGGAGAACTTTGAGAGGGACTCTATCAATCTAACAAAAGATTAAAAATTCAAAAAGAGTAAAAAGTATGAGACAAAATCACTAAGATGCATAAATAATTTCTCTAGAAGCTTAATTAACAACAATAAGAACCTCATAGTTCCTGCGGAT
>OY744550.1:31243009-31255509 GCA_963556195.1 Sepiola atlantica
CACAAAACCTATTTATTTTTCAAAAGATCTTTCACATATCAAAATCAGTAAATATGAAATTTACTGTGAAATATTATTAATAAAATATTAATAAAAATATCCGTCATGATGTAACATCTTTTAATTTCGGGAGAAATTTGCCCCTTCTCAAAAAAGGAATACAAAAGTCAGGCAGAGTAAAGAATTCAAGATGGCTGCCACTCTCTGAAAACATAAGGCTCGCAGACAGACAGATAACAGGAATGCAATAAGGGAGAAAATAAAATACATTAAAATAATATGCTTTTATCGTATTAATATTTATATCAGTTAAATTATTATTAATTAATATTCATTTATTTATATTTTTTTATATTATTTATTTTCTTTATTCGGTGGGAAAATTCAAATAAATTTAATCCGATAATATTATTTGAATCAAATAGTAAATATTAAGCCGTTATCTAATCAATATCAGACATACTTCAACATGTGTGCATACCTATATAGTATTATTATTAATTTTTTTTTTTTAAATCGATTAATAAATATGAAGCCGTCATCAAATCAATATCAAACATTTCTACATGTCAATAGACGCACACTATATTTTTTTTTATATACTGCTTATGTATATGCGATATTAGTCGCAAAGTTAACTAATTGGTCCCTCGATTTATAAAATCGGATGACTTATGTTTTGAGGCATGTCCGTCCATTCGGAATTTTCTCCGCAACCATCCATTGAATTTCTCTGAAATTTTGCATGAAGTTGTAACTTTGGTCAGGTTAGAAAGTGACATTCTCCGATTTAAAAAAAAATATATGGTTAGCCCCCCCCCCCCCAGAGGGTCAAAAGGCCCCAAAAATGGCAAAAAAATGACATTTTTTGCCCCATAACTTTTCATCCATCCATTCAATTTCTCTTAAACTTGGCCAAAATGTGGAGGCAATTGTTCCTAATAGAAAATAAGTATCGCTGACCTTTAAAAAAATCTGGTTCGCGCCCCCAGGGGGTCAAAACCCCCAAAATGGCAAAAAATGACCCTTTTCTCCCATAACGTTTGATCCATCCATTCAATTTTTCTGAAACTTGGCCAAAATGTAGAGGCAATTGTTCTGGATATAAAATGAGCATCCTTGACCTCAGAAAAATTCTGGTTCGTGCCTCCAGGAGGTCAAAAATGCCCCAAATTGCCCAAATTTATTGCATTTTACACTCGCCACATCAGGTCACATACAGAGGGGGACCACGCACGCGCAGCTTGTTTGCATATTGATTTTGAAAATTGAGACTTTATTAATTAACTATTTATAGTATTGTTTTTTTTTTATTCAATGATTGCTTTGATTTTAACATAACAAATAGTTTTGTTTCGCAATATTGTTTTATTTCCTGAACAGATGTTTATCATCTGTATTCAAATATTCCTTTCTTTACGGGACCTGACCTGATTTTCAACAAGTTACGATCTATTTCTAAATTGCAAGTGAAAATGCAAATTGCTTTCTTCTTTTATTTACAGTCATATTTAAAAGATTAATAAATTTGTATCGAAATTACCAATATGTTAATGTCTATCTATATTAATACAAGAGATAGCTTTTTGTTTCGTGTTTACAACAAAGTTATGAACAAAATATTTATTATTTTAAATTAATGTTTCAAGTATTTAAAAAGTCAGTTTATATATATATATATATATAATGTGTGTGTATGTGGCGGGATTTTCAAAATATGGTTTTCAGAAGTAAGACAAATGTTTACTCTCAGGTAAAAATTGAATATTCAGAAAATGTAATTTCAACAAGGTCTTTTCAAAAAGCTGACGTTAATTTCTGGTTTGGACGACATTGAGCACATCTGAGTTTTGATTTACTCCTCTCCAGGAGTTAGGCACAAGGCCAGTTTTTATCTTACTCCCACAAGTAAGATGTGACCCAAGGTCGGGAAAGTGGGGTTTAAAAATTGCCTGGGCAGCCCCGTCGGCATTCCCCGGTAAAGGCGCCTCAGACAGTAAGCAATAAACTTACTTCTCCCCAAAGAGGGGAGGCAAAGCCTGGGAAGGTGGACCTCCTAGAACTGCACAGGACAGACAGACCCATTGACCGGCGTAAATCAAGACCCGAAGGCCAGGACAACACCAGTATGGGGTGCAGTATCCATCGGAACAGATACTACACTTTGATCTTAGCCAAAAGGCCATGGCTGAGTTGATGATGTTGAGAATACATGAAAGGCTGACTCCGAAAGCAGGGAGATCCTTGCAGCAGGAGTGCTTACACTTTGACAGTGAGATGAAAACCTGATTTGTGTCGGGGAGGGGGGGGGGTCATTTCTATTTATGGAGAAGCGGTCAGCTCCCACGATAGTCTCGGCAGCCGTATTTGTGGTCTTCAATCACATGATTGTTAACTTTCTTAATGTCTTCTTTTTCTTTTCTTTTATAAAAAGGATGAAATGATTTCTCGACTTGTGACCTGCGACGTTTCTTTGATGTCTCGGATATTGTGTCACCAGCCACTTGAAATAAAACATTCTGCATCTCGTTAACATGATGCATAAAAAAAAAAAAAAAATGAGTATTATTTGGGATTATTCAGACTACTGTTCTCATCTTAGACGTTATTCTCACAATGTTTTAGTCGATGTAATCCCCGGCCTTCTTCAGGTGCGTCTTGTTGAACTCAGGAATTTTGAACCAAACCCTTTATTTAACCCACGGGGATAACTTGTTCTCGTTCCATCAGCCATGACCTGGTAGAAGGCTTAAGTAATTCGTAATTGTATTCTTTGTATTGCCCGCACTGAGGTTTGAACCTTCAACCTCCAGAAGACTGTTACTTAGAACTAATTATTACTCAGCACTGGTGGACTTGGTTTCTTATCTCCTTCATTAGATTATAGGAGTAGCTTGTTCTCGTTCCGTCAGCCATGACCGGGTAGAAGGCTTAAGTAATTTGTAATTGTATTCTTAGTATAACCCGAATTGAGAATTGAACCTTCAACCTCCAGAAGACTGTCACTTAGAACTAATTATTACTCAGCACTGGTGGACTTGGTGTCTTATGTCCTTCATTAGATTATAGGAGTAGCTTGCTCTCGTTCCGTCAGCCATGACTGGGTAGAAGGCTTAAGTAATTCGTAATTGTATTCTTAGTATTTCCCACACTGAGGATTGAACCTTCAACCTCCAGAAGACTGTCACTTAGAACTAATTATTACTTAGCACTGGTGGACTTGGTGTCTTATGTCTTCATTAGATTATAGGAGTAGCTTGTTCTCGTTCCGTCAGCCATGACCGGGTAGAAGGCTTAAGTAATTCGTAATTGTATTCTTAGTATCGTCCGGAACCAACCGACGTAACCAATGAATACTAACCAGCTACAAGTAAGTCAAAATAAAAAGAGAACAAACAATATAGAACGAACATCACACAGGCTCAAGGAATCTGAAACTGTCATAAATCTCAAACTGACACTTCCCTCTATAAAACACACACACACACACACACACACATGTAATGGTACCAGCCTCGGTTTGTGCCATGCAAAATGGTAATGAATGGTCAAGAAGGATGGAAAGGCTAAGGAGAGAGCACTAACCAAACCTCTACTTGAAGGATATGGAAAGTATTGAGAAGACCAACAATTAGTTACATTGAGAAATAAATTGTAAATGGCTGTTGCATTGACGCAAAATGATTTGCAATGGTTATAGAAAGAGGCGGAGAGTTCTGGAAATCTAGGGAGAGTTATTGTCACTCAGACGCCAGAGAAAACCACTGGTTATTGTCCGTGAACAATCACTGACAATGACTTGTGCGAAAACACTGTGTAGGTATGATTATAATTAAATAATAATAAATAGGATGTTTTTCTTTTCTTTTCAAGTCACTTTATTCATATGTCAAGTTATTAAGCAATTGTAATGGTACCTTACCTATAACGAACTTTGGACTCTTCCATTCACCATAAATACTAGGAGAACGTGCTCCTCAGTGTTGAATCAACCCCAACCTGCTCTGTCTTACATTAACTTCGGTTGATTGAAGACTTCGGGATGGGGTAATACCAGCCAGGGATTCGTTCTCGACAATCAGTCCGGCAGGAACTAGGCCATTTCGGTGGCCTTTTATCTGTCAGGCTGAGGTATAGGTCATGGGTAGTCTTAGGAGGTGCACCCTCCCAGGCCTTTCCTCCACTCTTTGGGGTGGAGTAAGTTCATTGCTTACTGCCTAAGGCGCCCTGATCAAGGAATACCGACGGGGTTGCCCAGGCTATTTGTGATAGGCCAGAGTGCCCCTCTTTTAGGGGGACTGGCTTGACTCTTCCCCCACCTTCCGACCTTGTGTCACATATTCCTGCGGTGGGAAGGAATTAAATACCTGAATCCACCCCAGTCTATACTGGCAGTCAACTTTTTGTAATGGTACCTTACCTATAACGGATTTTGGACTCTTCCATTCACCATAAATATTGGGAGCAACTGCTCCTCAGTGTTGAATCAACCCCAGTCTATACTGTCAGTCAAGACTTACGTACACCTACTCTTGTTTCTTTGTTGTATTATACTTTTCTTGAATATACTTGTTTTCTCTAAACTCTGAGTTCGTGTCTTTCTTCCGACCCCTTTACAGGGCCACAACAGTAATGCAGTAACATGAAAAGACAAAGCAACAAAAATATTTTCTGCATGGGCACCGGAGTTTCCATTATACCGAGGTGACTCAACAGAGAAACTTACATATGTACACAACTGAAATTATGGCTACTATGATGAAAATTTGATTACTGGCAGGTAGCAGCCCAAGTACAGACATACTGAAGAAAGCAGATGAATATTTAATACGGATACCAATAAGCGTTATAGTTTTCTTAACTGTAAAAATAGAAAACAAAGAATTGAAAGATAATTTGGTAATCGCTATCTGTATATTGTATGTAAATAAATTCATTTGTGCTCACAACTGAACTACTTATGTCTGTGATGGGGGGGGGGGGGTAGTGCAGAATATTTTGGAAGTTTTTTTTACAAACAAATGTTGCTGGCACTTTTTTATGTATATTCTAAGAATGTCTTCAGGAAGGATATTGTTTTGTTTTTTTGTATTGTTCATAATCAGAAAACAGAATTTTTTGTTTTGTATATTTATTAGTAGTGATTGTGTAATCATGCGGTGTAAACCGAAAAAGTGCCCAATAAGATTTCTTCTTTTCGATGGGTTGCAGTAAGAGTAATTGTGACTGAGAGAGAAAGTTATCTACTCTGATTGCCTCCTTGACATCAGTAATCAAATCATAAATGGTTGAACGGATTGAATATAAAAAATCAACACAATCGAATGAAAACGAAATTTAATTTCTTCTTGACACAAACCAACTTATTGCAAAAATTATTAACGAAACAGCTTCAATCAAATAGGAAAAATATCACTTTATTTTATATATAAGAAATATGTAGTGTTTGTGGGTTTGGGTTTGTTTGTTTTTTTGTTCATAGGAGTTAATCCTATGAAATTACTGTGTTTATATAGTTTCAGCACTAAACTATCTACTAGACTAATTAACCCAACACAACCAGAAATTGGAAGAATAAGTAAAAAAAAATATTGGAGAGAATTAACTTGTAAATCAGGAACACATACAACCTCAACAAGAGATTAATACCATGGATATTATTAAATGGTCCGCAGGAATTACAAACTGCTCATTCACACAGTTCAAAATTCTAGAGTATTGTGGTGTCTTGATTTATATAAAATCCATCAGGTCATCAAGAAAACCATGGCTGTAAATATAAAGATGTGATAAACAATCATGGCATTAAGTCACATTAATGAAACAATAACAATCTCTGGCATCAAAATTTGAAGAGGATTCTTCCAAGGAGATAGCTTATCTCCTCTACTCTTTTGCCTGACGATAGATCTGCTAAGTAAATTACTGAACAAAAGCCGGAGTGCCTACAATCTGAGCCAGGGCCCCCAAACAAGCCCACAACAAAAGACTCAACCATGGATGATCTCAAGCTGTATGTCACTTTACACGCTGACTCAAGCCGACTCTTGCAGGTTGTCCATACCTTCTCCAAAGATATTGGAATGAAGTTTGGCCTGGACAAATGTTCCAAGTGCTCCCTCAGAGCTGGGAACAAGATCAAAACGGAAAACATACAGCTTGATGAAGATACTATCAAAGACATTGAAGAACAGGAACAATACAAATACCTTGGCATAGAAGAAAACGATTCAATTCAACATGCCAAGATGAGAGAAAAAATTGGTAGAGAATATGTACGCTGTGTTAGAAAAATTTGCAAAACAGTTCACAAACAAAAACAAAGTAACTGCCATTAACCCACTAGCCATGCCAGTGATAACATACAGCTTTAGCATTATTGATTGGCCACAAAAGGACATTAACAGACTGGACACTAAAACGAGGAAAATGTTGATACTGTGCAGATTAATGTACAGAAACCAGTGTCTACCATCAAGGTTGTATCTGCCAAGAGGAGCAGGAGGTATGGGTCTCTCAGAAATTGATCAACATCGAGCCACTATTGTGGGAACCGATCAATATCTGATGAGCTCCCAGAACCCAAACCTTATGATGATACGCCAACACCAAGAAATCAGAGCCAATAGAACAACCTATCTCACAAAACTGGCAAAACATTTTGGACAGGACTGGCTTTACAAATGAGGCAAAAACGGAAAACAAGTCAGCCATGGAAATAGCCCAGAAGAGCTGCCAGAAATACACAGAGACCTTCCATTGCAGAAACCTGGAAGAATGGGCCAACCAACAACATGCTAAATATTTCCCAGATGAACTATCCCAGGAATATATAGATAAGGAAGGCTCTGTAGACTGACTGAAAAGAGGATTGTTCCATTAAGGTCAGGAGAGAATGATAATGGCTTCTCAAGATCAAGGCTTGATGACCAATGATTTTAAAAAGATGAGTGGTATCAGAAACGACAACAAGTGCAGGTTTTGCCACACAGAAGTGGAGAGTGGGAGCCACCTGACATCCAGTTGTAAGGTTCTGCTAAGGGATGGCTACTATACAATGCAACACAACGGAGTATGCAAATATCTCCACTGGACCATCTGTATAAAGTTGAATATCCAGTGTAGCAGCAAGTCCTGGGAGCATATACCAGAAAGAACAGTTGGAAATAATTTATACTCCACCCACTATGACTATGCAATTCCTACAGCTACATGTCTAGAAAACGGAGCTGTTAAACCTGACATAGTGATATGGGACAAGATAGAGAAGGTCGCAGCCCTAGTTGAAGTCAGTGTCCCAAATGATGCTGGCTTAAACAGAGCTGAGAGGAAAAAAATAACAAAATACCAAGGTATTATGTACAACATGAAAAGAAACTGGAATCTCAGGAAGATCTCCATCATTTCAGTAATTATAGGAGCAACCAGACTCATGAAAAAGAATTTCAAAGACTACCTGGTGAATATACTTGGTAAACCAAGTGCAAGAGAGATACAAACAATTACACTTAAAGGGACGGCTAGAATCTTATAAGATATCTCGGCTGGAGTGTCTGAAATAGCGGGTGAATGTCTAACATGCCCAATCCCCAGCAAAAAACAAAAAGATAAGAAATTTTTTTTAAAAGAGTATTACCTTTCCATCTCAAAAGCTGTATTTGAAAGAATAATTGTATTTGCTAAGTGCCTTACTAATATTTCAGATAATGAAATCGATATCATTATAAGCTGCTGTACTAATTAGCAGCAATGGACAAAGAATAGAGAGTATGGATCTTTTGATGTTTCACTTGACTCTGCATAAGCATTAGACTTAGTGAGACTATACATATTACATAACATTACTGAAAACAATAACATTGATGTAGAAGATATTGTCCTGTATAGAGATGATAGTTTACAGATAGTAAGAAATTCCACTAAAGCTAAATGTGAAAAAATAAAGCTAAAAGTAGAAATTACCAGTAATATTAAGCAAGTAGATTTCCTAGATGTACCGCTCAAACTGGAAACAGGTAAATACAAGCCATACATGAAAGAAAATTCTAAACCTATATATTAAAACCACCCACACTCAATAATTAAGCACACCCCCAAATCCATGGAAATGTGAATTAGCGATAAAGCCTCAGACGTAAACATTTTCAATAACCATAAAAATATTTATAATATAACCCGAAAAAATACTGGGTATAAAAATGCTGACATTAAGTATAAAACAACAAAAACCACTACAAATCGAAAAAAAAAATTGTAGCTGAAAAATCATTTGGTTTACACCTCCTTTCAACTAAATGTTAAAAACTAAAATAAGAAAATAGATTCTTAAACTTAATCAACTGATGCTTTCAACCAAGTAGCATACTACATAGAATATTCAATGAAATTACAAGCTATAGCTGCAGTTATAACTTTAAAAAAAACTCATAAAAAGCACAACAGAATACTAATAGGCAATGACACAAACATTAATATAGTTAACAAGCCGCGCATGTGTGGTCTCCCTCTATGTGACTCAATGTGGCAAGTGTAAAATGCAATAAATTTGGGCAATTTGGGGGATTTTTGACCCCCTGGGGGCGCGAACCAGAATTTTTCTGAGGTCAAGGATGCTCATTTTATATCCAGAACAATTGCCTCTACATTTTGGTCAAGTTTCAAAAAAATTGAATAGATGGATCAAACGTTATGGGAAAAAAGGGTCATTTTTTGCCATTTTGGGGGTTTTGACCCACTGGCGGCGCGAACCATATTTTTTTCAAGGTCAACGATACTTATTTTCTATTAGGAACAATTGTCTCCACATTTTGGCCAAGTTTCAGAGAAATTGAATGGATGGATGAAAAGTTATGGGGCAAAAAATGTCATTTTTTGCCATTTCGGGGCCTTTTGACGGGGGGGGGGGGGGCTAACCAGATTTTCTTTCAAAAATCGGAGAATGTCACTTTCTAACCTGACAAAAGTTACATCTTCATGCAAAATTTCAGAGAAATTCAATGTATGGTTGCGGAGAAATATCCGGACGGACGGACAGACGGAAATGCCTCAAGACATAGTTCCCTCGATTTTATAAATCGGGGGACCAATAATAGAATCATAAACAATTGCAATGACTAATGAGTGCCTCATACAAAACAATTGCGTATCGACCGAAGCAGTATACCTAGTTATAATAAACATGATAAAAAATCCAGAAATTGAAAAGTTATATGTAGTAAGTACAGCGGGGACTTAAATAGATTCTACAATGAAAGGACCACACCTCATTATCTCAATACTTCCGGAAATTAATTAAGGATAATAAAGTACCAATTGTTAAATGGAAAATAATAAGAAAAGCCAAGACATGTAAATACCTTAACACACCTTGCTTTTTATGTCATATTGAAAAACTGGATATTATTAGATTTAAAGATAAATTACTTAATTAGAGAAACAACACATCCATTAACTGAAAACACATTAAAATATACACATTAGGAAGCTTTTAAACAACCATTGTCGGTTGCTCACAACTGCTACGGTATCTCTTCTCCCTCTCTACATTTTTACAACTTTTATCCTTATTTAATTGTTTTAATGGCTTTTCATTTTGTATTCTCTTTATTTTATTTTCACTTTTTATGTAAAATTTCATCCTTATACTTATTTGTATATCTTATTTCTACATCTTATACACAAAGAGATACACTGGATACAGGAATGTATATATGTGTTCGTACGTATGTATTTATATTTACATGTATATGTGTGGTGTATGTATGTAGGTATGGATCCATATATCGAGATATCAGGATTTTGCCTTATCAAAGTGGCTCGAATCTGGAGTAAGCAGCAACTCTTTATTTATCTGTGCGAATTTCCTATGCATATGTATAAATGAGCATATGCATGTAGATATATGTATCCTTGTATGTGTATATATTTATGTATCTTTATATATATATATATATATATATATATATATACAGGGTGGGCCAAAATAAGGGTCCTATCTTTAAATTTGAATAACTTGAATTTGAATAACTTCCACAAAATAAAAGTTAAACTCACCAAACTTTATGTGTGTGTAGACTGACCCTTCCGAGATTTTTTGAAATAAACAAAACAAATTTTAGCCGAAAAACACTTCTTAAAACTTACAAAAACTAAAGTATTGTTTTTTACACTGTTTTGAGTTTTTTAAGCAAAAATAATGTTTTCTAAATGAGGGTACGTTCCTTAGGGCTAATACGGCTCATGCTTGCTTCGGAAGGGGTCCTTTACTTATTCTAAAAAAAAAATTTTTTTTAAATCAATAAATAAAAAAGTTATGAATTTTTAAAAATAGGACCCTTATTTTTGCCCACCCTGTATATAAATTTGTTTGTTATTACATTGGCCTTTTGGCTAAGATCAAAGTGTAGTATCTGTTCCGATGGATACTGCACCCCATAAACTGATATTGTCTTGGCCTTCGGGGCTTGATTTACACCGGTCTATGGGTCTGTCCTGTGCAGTTCTAGGAGGTCCACCCTCCCAGGCTTTGCCTCCCCTCTTTGGGGAGGAGTAAGTTTATTGCTTACTGCCTGAGGCGCCCCTACCGGGGAATGCCGACGGGCTGCCCAAGCAATTTTTTAAACCCCACTTTCCCGACCCGACCTTGGGTCACATCTTACTTGTGGGAGTAAGATAAAAACTGGCCTTGTGCCTAACTCCTGGAGAGGAGTAAATCAATACTAGAGAAGTGTTTTCAGGATGAAGCATCAAACAATGTTGTTATATGTTGTTATATTTTAGCAGTCCTCTGCTCTTTCTCAAAGAATGATACGAAATTAAGATAAATGTAACTGTTAAGAAACTGGAATTTTCAAAAGCGTTGAAAAAAATAGAATGAATGCTGCACACTTTTCCAAATTCCAATTTTGTCAACATTTTAATTTTTCTTCATTTTCTTCATTTCGTATCATTCTTTGACAAAGAAATATCAGAATAAAATATAATATTTACAAAAACAACAACATCGTTTTGATGCTTCATACATCACTAATCATCCTTAAAAATCTAATATATATCATAGACGGCGGCACCGGGGGGGGGGGGCTCAAGCCCCCCCCCCCACTTTTTCACTTGCCCCCCCCCCCCACCCCCCACTTTACGGTCATCAATAATGAAGTTATATATACATGTGTTTAACCGGGCCCCCCCCCACTTTTTAGGAGAGCCCCCCCCCACTTTTATAACTGTCCCGCCGGTCCTGTATATATATATATATATATATATATATATATATATATATATATTATATAGTGTGTCAGGTTTTATATGAAAAGAAATCAAATAAAGTGCTCGATCATATAAGAGAGCTAATATAATTTATTTAGATACTGTATATTACATATTTCAGCAATGTACCGCGGTTTCATCCAAAAGATGTCTAAATCTGCCCTTTTGGATGAAACTGCGGTACATTGCTGAAATATGTAATATACAGTATCTAAATAAATTATATATATATATATATATATATATATATATATATATATATATATATATATATACGTTGTATGGGCTTATATGTTTTATGTGTGTGTTTTATGTGTGTGTGCGTATATCTAAATATGTACATCTATACATGTGTATATGCATTTTTTATAGTTTATGTTATGTTGAAGTGTGTGTTTATTTTGATATATGTATGTAAATATGTTTATATATATATATATATATATATATATATATATATATATATATATATGTATGTGTGTATGTGTATATTTATGGATATGTGTTGATATGCATGCATATGTGTATGTACGTATGTTTATGTGTTTGTATGTGTGTGCTTCTCTATGTATGTACACACCCACATGCCAATTAAGTACATCTATACGTCTGGTACTAAACAGGCTTGATCATTAGTTCCTCTGGCCCTTGAAGTAAGCCAGCCTCTAGGGGATAGTGGAACTTTGGGATTGGGCATGTTAGTGATCACTATCTCAAAAGTATTTAACCGTTCCTTGTTCGGGTATACTTGCGAACTTGTGTTAAATGTTTATGTATCTTATATATATATATATAGATATATATATATAGATATATATATATATATATATATATATATATATATATATATATATATGTGTTTATGTGTTTATATATATATATATATATATATATTTATGTGTTAATATATATATATATATATTTATGTGTTAATATATATATATATATATTTATGTGTTAATATATACTTGTGAACTTGTGTTAAATGTTTATATATCTTATATATATATATATAGATATATATATGTTTATATATATATGTTTATGTGTTTATATATATATATATATGTTTATGTGTTTATATATATATATATATTTATTTGTTAATATATATATATATTTGTGTTAATATATATATATATATATATATATATATTTATGTTAATATATATATATATATGTTTATGTGTTTATATATATATATATATGTTTATGTGTTTATATATATATATATA
>OY744550.1:31258009-31303009 GCA_963556195.1 Sepiola atlantica
AAGCTGAGTTAATAAACACTGTTTACTTTTCCTTATATATTTTAATCACTCAGAATACATGCTAAAATATTCTTCAGTTTTGGGATTGCGTTATGTTTGGAAAACCTTCCATTTTAACTGTTCTAATAACTCATCAATTAGAAACTTTCTATCTATCACTCTCCCCCTCTCAATGTATGTTGTGTGACCCTCATCTGCTCTTATTCTATATGCCGTCTCTCTCTCTCTCTCTCTCATATATATATTAGAAAAATCACTCACCATGCCACGAACTTGACAAGGAAAATAAAAAAAAGAGAAAACGCCTGCATGAAGCCTGCATAAATAACGAATTGCTGCCTTATATATATATATATATATATATATATATATATATATATATATATATATATATAATTATTTATAAATAATTTCTTTTTCAATAGACCCATATACACATGTGTTTCATGCCAAACCTGCAATTATAAGTACATACATATCTATCTATCTATCTATATATATATATATATATATAGATATTTCTTAAAGTTTGAACAGTTTTGTGTATAATAGGACTAGAGCTCTTAATTTAACATGATATACTCCTAATACATTCAAAAAGCATTTTATTCACAAACAATTGTTTCTGCCTATTTTTGTAAATATACACATTTTTGGTATACAGAATTTACCAAACATTCACAAAAAGGCTTCATCAGTGCATAACACACCACAGTCAGGCTGAAAAAACAAGATGCATCCAATATTCATTTAATTAATAAAAACATATTTAATTTTATATTCTTTTGTCTTCTTTTTATCACTTCAATCAAAAGGGAAACGTTGTTTAGACTCTGTTTTTTTTTTGGGGGGGGGGGGCATTTAAAAGTTCATAAAACATTATATCAACGATATTTGCTTGTTTTCTTTCTTATTTGACTTGTGTCAATATTCACACATAAGAGAACAATTATTTAATTCACAGTTACTATCATTATTCTATCATTTTTTTTCCTTTTTCCTCTTCCATTTCACTCCTTATTTTCATTTTTGTTTTCTCTTATCACAGTCCATTCTTATTATAAGTCACTTCCGGTGTAATTTTACATAACCTCTCTACTAATTTAATTCAACCACTAATTCATACAAATTTTTATTTGAAACTGTCAATCTATCCTATTACGTCATCAAATAATTATTATTAGAAAAAAAATAATCATTATTTATTTAAAAACATAAATAAACTATGTAACTTAATATTTGTCCAATCACTACATCCGGTTATAATTAGATTACCCTATTTTTTATTTATGATTCTCAATTTATATTTCAATCTCATAATAATTATTCCCAGCACAATTTATATTAATTTCCAATTCAGTTATTCGAGGTTCCGATCTCGACAATCAGTCCACCATTTCGGTGGCTTTTTATCTGTTGGGCTGAAGTAGTTGACCTGGGTAGTCCTACCAGGTACTCCCTCCCAGGCCTTACCTCCCCTCTTTGCGGTGTAGTTAGTTTATTGCTAACTGCCTGAAGCGCCCCGACCAGGGAATGCCGACGGGGCTGCCCTGGCAATTTTTACAAGGCCAGAGTGTCACTTCTTTAGGGGCGCTGGCTTGATTCTCCCCCACCTTCTGACCTTGTGTCACATCTTCCTGTGGTGGGAAGGAAATAAATCTCTTTAATGGTGGCAGCTATGGTCCTAGAATCAGGTGTGTATCTTCTGTAACATACTTTTGTTAATGATACAACTGCGTTTCTCTTGATTATTACCGCCCTTGCAAGGTCACAACAACTACAGGGTGGGCAAAAATAAGGGTCCTATTTTTTAAAAATTCATAACTTTTTTATTTATTGATTTTTTTTTATTTTTTTTTTTAGAATAAGTAAAGGACCGCTTCCGAAGCAGGCATGAGCCGTATTAGCCCTAAGGAACGTACCCTCATTTAGAAAACATTATTTTTGCTTAAAAAACTCAAAACAGTGTAAAAAACAATACTTTAGTTTTTGTAAGTTTTAAGAAGTGTTTTTCGGCTAAAATTTGTTTTGTTTATTTCAAAAAATCTCGGAAGGGTCAGTCTACACACACATAAAGTTTGGTGAGTTTAACTTTTATTTTGTGGAAGTGATTCAAATTCAAGTTATTCAAATTTAAAGATAGGACCCTTATTTTGGCCCACCCTGTAGAAAATTATAAGGTGTTTGGAAGTAATACCAAATAATTCCAAAATTACTCTAAACCATTTACGTGACTGCAATAGAAACTATCTGAGTTTTAAATCTAAATATCATTGTTAGGTTTATTTTATTTTACTTTAAAATTAAAAAATAAATGTTAAAATCAAAAGACTGGTTGGTTTTGAAATAAAAATGTCGATGCCACGGTTATTGCTTCTTCTTCTTTTTTTTAACTTGCCTGTAGAGAGGATGAAAAACTTTTTTGATACGAAAGGGTATTAGGATTTTCCGAATTAGGTATGTAATATTAAATATATTATAACACCGGCAAGAGAAAAGGAACATAACACAGTTGGAAGTTGAATAAAAGCTTGTATTTCGAAGAAGAAAAAGAGAGAAAAGTGTCTTGCAAATAACTGGTATTTGCGGGAACTTATCTTAGAACATTTATCCTTATAACAGTCTTTAGCTTTCTTTCAGTGTTCGTTTCGCTGGGTTGTAGAAACAGGGAGCTTTGCCTTTCTGTGCTACTAGAGCTGATAAATACCGCCACACGTCAGCAGAGCTTAACAGCAGCCATGTTAAAGTTTCAGGGATTCGCAGGAAAAGAGAAAGAAAGTTTTGAAAAACCCGCTCACGTGGGGTTCAGTGAAGGTTCTAAAAAGTGGCCTGTGATTTGGTTGTTTTTCATCCAATCACAGGGCACGTATCAAACGACTCCATTAATAATTTTCAATAAGGGGTGCATGTAGAATAATGTTTTCTTTTTTCGATGAGGAACTTTTGCTTTTAAACTTTGATTGAAGCCAGAACTTACTTCCTAATCAACAGTTTAAGGTTTCAAAATTACTTTCGAATTTAAACTAACTAGATGTTTTTTTTAGTGTAAACTGAAGTAATATTCTATTGTTTTCAGTGTTCACAATATAAAATTATGTTCGATCATAGTAACTGCTCTATATTCAAAGTTATTGTTGAGTATACAGTCATTGTATATACAGTCATTGTATATACAGTCACTTCATTGAATTAAACTCTAAAAACACACATCAGATATTAATGGGTCACTCGTTGGACATTTACATTCATAAAATTTTTAAACAATTGGAAATAAATCTTTGTAATAGTAGTTGTAGTAGCATTCTAAACAGTAAAACTATTTTTTTTATATTTTTGTAAAAAATAAATATGTCATTCGATGATCCCGTCTTGCAATACCGTAATAATCATTAATTTTCAGTAATTTTCGTTATTTAAACGCAGATTACTTGTTCTTCCATTGTAATATTTACCGAATTTACCTTTGGAATGTATTATCTACTTTTTGTATCATTGTTTTATTTTATCAATGAAATTATTATAAATTAAATAGATTTAGACGGCGATATAAAAATATAATAACAGACATCATTTTTTTTCTTCTTATGATTAACAATTTAAAAATAAAATCATCTAAAATATAAATGTATTCAGAAATCTTTGAGGAAAGTTGTAAATTTAATACCAGCTCCCCCTGTTGTAACTTATCTTGATAAACCTATGTGACACAAAATGAAGAAATTTAGAGGATTATTAATATATATATATATATATGGTACGTCAATGAAAATTAGTAAGACCTGCAAATGGAAGCAAATCGGTATTTTCAGTTGTTAAAAACAAGGAGTAGTTTAGTTAATAAAAACATTTATTTTTCATCTCTTTCTTTCCTTAAACCAGGTTTTTCAAAGATTAAAATCTTATCATCAGAGGAAAAATTATGATTGATAAGTTGACAGGGTAGGACTGTCAAAGTTCCAAATTTGAAAAAGTTTTCTTTTAAAATTAAAATTAAAAATTAAAAAAATCAAAAAAACTTCTATAAAAAAACCTTCCAAAAAGTTCAAACGGGCATGGGAATCACCAATAACGAAATCCAAAAAACGTAGGGCTCAGAAATATTGGTAAATCCAGAGGAATCTGTATAAAAATCCAACGACGGCGATTTCACTCAGGTCTGTTGTCCACGGAGAGGAATCAAATTATTTATGTGTATATATATATACACATAAACGGCTTTAATCTTTTGTTTTTCTTTTCTCTACCTATCTGTATTGCTCTGTGCTTATTGATAGAAATTGATGCTTGAATCCTCAACGGAATAATACCAGGTTACATGTGTCAATTCTGGAGCCCTGGAGATCATTCAGGGGTTGCACTGTGGAAGGTTTGTCTTTTCAGGGTGGGGGGCTATATCGAGGTTGACCTAAGGATGTGAGGGTTTCCCTCGTTTTTTCTTTTTTCCCCCACTTTTGGATTGCACTGGACTTGATTCTTGTGGGGGCACATCATATCTGTCACATATTGCCGAATTGTTTGCGCTGTCTTTTTAACTTGTTTTCGTTTTTTTTTTACTTCTTAAATGATTTCAACTGGGTCAAACCCATGTGGGGTATTGTCAGTTGTTGAGGTCGATATCTTAGATTTCTATCTCCCCTGATGAACTGCCTAGCAAGGTGCTTGCTAGGTAGCGAAACACGTGTAGGGAACAAAATAAATAAATAATAAAATAAAAGATCTTTTTGTTGTGATGAATCCTATCTGGAAGAAAAGGAAAAAATATCTTGGTAAACTCTCCAAATTATATATATATATATATATATATATATATACCACCATTTTTTAATAAATATTTGTTATTATTACCTACAGACATCGATGTTTCATGCTTATGCAATCTTCAGTGTAGGGAATGTTAATTCTTACCGGTCGGATGGCACGAACCCGGTTTCAAAATCACTACTGACTCGTAGTCCAGTATTCTGACGGGACTGCCCAGGCTATTTTTGTTAGGCCAGAGTGCTCACCTTCTCGGGCACTGGCTTTTCAAATCCCACTTTCCCGACCTTGTGTCACATCTTAACCTTGTGGGAAGAAGATAAATAAAATTATTGCTTCTGGGTTGTTGTGATTTTATATAAATAGCTTATAATATTTTTAATAAAAAAAAAATAGTTTTGTCATGGAGTATGCTTGTATTGCTAAATACAATTTGTCTAAATTCAGAGGTAGTATATGTATATGTATAAAAATATATATATATTATGTGCATATATATGTATATATAATATATGTATATAATATATCTATATGATGTCTTATCGAAAATATACTTTAGTTCTGGGATTGATTTATGTTTTGAAAAAGAATTCTGTTTTAAGTTTTCTAATGAGCAGTAATTTGTAATTAACTGAACAAATCAAAATTTGCTCTCTTAGGTATCGACTCCCTTTTACTTAGTTAAGTCAACCACTCTCTAATATTTCTTAATGTCTTTGTTAGCATTTAGAGAAAGAGTGATTTCTTTTTTCAGCATCATTATTTATGTGTGTCTACACACTACAATGACAAAATAATATTTCTCTTTACTTCTGTATAATAATAACAATAATGGCAATAACAATAATAATGACAATAACAATAATAATAATGGCAATAATAACAATAATAATAATGACAATAATAATGACAATAACAATAATAATAATAAGAGCGGAACAGAGCAAGAAACACCACCCGACGAAACTCCACAGGAAGATGACAGATAAAACATAAACCCAGTAACGGGCGAGGTCGAAGACTACGAAATCACAGAACTCACCGAAGTAGAACTCACTGAGGAAGAAGCAAGAGAAGTGGAAAACATCAAACGATACATGTCTGAGAACAAAACAAATCTCCCATCTCTAAGGAACGAAGGTTGGAAGAAGTTAGAAGTTGAAACAGACAGTAAACAAGGTACTCGCGTACATTCCAACAGACACTATCACAGACCTAAACAACTTGATATATGCGGGGGGGGGGGGGGCAAAATCAGTAAGTATGAAACTAAGAAAAGAAAAAAGCCTGACCAAAAGCAAGGACCGACAAAACCTGGATGGGAAATAAAACTGGAAACCCAGATAACCAAACTCCGGAAAGAAGATAACACCGTAAACAGGATGAAAGAGAATAGGAAAGGATGGAAGAGCAGAAATCCGGTTCACAAGGAAAGACTGAATAAGAAACATGAAGAATTAAAACAAAAGATAGCAGCAATAGAAGGAAGATTGAGACGATATAGATACAAATCAGAACAGCAAAAACAGAACAGGACCTTTGAAAACAATGAAAGCCAGTTTTACAAAAACATAAACGGAGAACGAATAACATCAGAACAACCTGACCCGACAGAGACAAAACACTTCTGGAGCAAGATATGGGAAAAGCCTAAAACACACAACAAAAATGCCAAGTGGTTGAAAAACATCAAAAATGAACTACAAACTGAGATTACTAAAGAAACCGTTAAGGACACCCTAAGGAAAATGGCAAACTAGAAAGCACCAGGCCATGATGGAATACATGCATATTGGTTTTAAAAATTCACGACCCTACATGAAAGACTAGAACAGAAACTGAGAGGATGTATCCACAAAGCAGACATACCAGTGTGGATGACCAAAGGAAGGACAACGCTTATCCAAAAAGATGCCAAAAAAGGAACGACCCCCCAAGCAACTACAGACCAATAACCTGTTTACCAACAATGTGGAAAATCCTGACGGCACAACTGAAAGAACAAATCTACCAATCCCTAAACAAACGTGGACTACTCCCTGTAGAACAAAAAGGATGCCGTAAAGGGAAAAGAGGGACGCATGACCTATACATCGATCAAAAGATCCTGAAGGATGTAACAGGAAAAAGAACATATCCATGGCATGGATTGACTACAAAAAAGCTTCAAAATCCCTCAAGCATGGATAATTGAATGTTTGAAAATATACAAAATACCCGAAAGGATGATTAATGTTATTAAGAAAGCAATGGGAACATGGAGACTGGAACTGACAGCCGGAGGACAACACCTGGCTGAGATAAAAATACAGAGAAGCATCTTCCAAGGAGACTCCCTATCACCACTACTGTTTATAATAGCTATGATGCCACTCAACTACATACTCAGAAAATGTGATGCTGAATACAAGTTTACAGACACAGAACTAAGAGTAAACCACCTGATGTACATGGATGACCTTGAACTATTTGCTAAAAGGAACTGGAAAAGCTGATAAATACGACCAGAATCTCCAGCCAGGACATCCAAATAGAATTCGGAATGGAAAAGTGTGCACTACTAGAAATAAAAAAAAAGGAAAACTGGAGACAACAGAGGGC
Source organism: Sepiola atlantica (assembly GCA_963556195.1). Taxonomy (NCBI): domain Eukaryota; kingdom Metazoa; phylum Mollusca; class Cephalopoda; order Sepiida; family Sepiolidae; genus Sepiola; species Sepiola atlantica. The sequence continues at coordinate 31,265,369 of OY744550.1, forward strand.
ATGGAACTCCCCACCCAAGAGAAAATGAGGGCACTAGGCAAACAGGATTGCTACAAATATTCGGGACTTCTGTAAGCAGACACCGTCAAATCTACAGAAATGAAAGAGAAGATTGGAAAAGAATATTTACGAAGAGCAAGAAAACTCCTAGAAACGAAATTATATAGCAGGAATCTAGTAACAGGAATAAACACCTGGACAGTAGCACTAATAAGATACTCTGGACCATTCATAGGCTGGACCAAAGAGGATTTAGGCACCTTGTCCAGAGGACTAGAAAATTAGGGGGGAAATTATATGTAATTAATATATAATTCCCGAAACAGATTTTCATGGTAAACAACTGATGATCCCTTAAAATAGTGTTAGAAATAAACTAATATAATAACTGTAAAAAATAAATTGACTTACATGAGTGATTTTCCACTGGAAGACTTGGGACTATAAGTTTTTGTTTTTTTTGTTTTTCAATATAGTTTTAATGGTTGAGAAACTTCCGAGACTATATATATATATATATATATATATATATATATATATATATATATATATAATATAATTATTCACAGATATATATTTCATCATCTCTTCGACTCATCAGTGTGGCTAGATGTAGTGAGATTTGAAATAGGGGCGCCAGTAGTTGGGAGAAATATCGTATTTAAATGAAACTATTCATGTATTTACATTTTTTATGATACTGATAACCAATGGGGGTGGGGATTAATTTATGATGTAATCCTCGCTACCTCTCTGCCTGGGTGGCAATAATCAGGGAGAACCTGACTGAGCTCTCAAGTCCATGAGTAGTTAGTCTTCGACAGTGGAATCATGATTGATTAACCATTTCATGGGACCTTGCTTAGAACTGTCGTGTATGGGCCGCCATGGTTCAGGATATTGTGCAAGCCAGGAAAAAAAGCTGGCTCAACCCGACCAGGGTGAACGCTGTTGCAGCAAGAACCATTCGTTTTTACGGAAAAGTATTGTGTTTACACTAAGAGTGCTCCACACATAAGAGAGCATATGTCTAAATAAAATATATATATATATATATATATATATATATAATTTTTCAGGTATTATAAAATAATTATTTTATATTAATTTCTAATGGGATAAAAGTATGCTCAATATATGAGATAGAGCATTATAATATAAGCGAAAATGATAAAACAAATGTAAAGCTACATACTCTACAAGTTTATTGTATTCAAATAGTACAATATGAATAGTTTATGTTTCGGAATTTTTTAGATGAGGGTTGATAATTTGTAGAATTTGGTATATTCGGACTACTGTTCTCATCTTGGGTGTTTTTATCACAATGTTTCGGCCGATGTAACCTCCAACCTTCTTCAGGTGTACTTTGTCGAAATCGAAAATCTTTCTGTTGAACTCGGGAATCTGGACGGAATTTCAATACAATATGGGAACCTATGATTATAAATAATAGATAAGTAGTGATCTATAGTGATAAGTAGTTAGATAAAAAAACAAAAACAAGAATAGGTTTAAGGCTCCCGAAAATTCAGTGGCGCGGTGAATATAGTACTAAGTAAAATTCAGTTCTAAGTGACAGTCATCTGAAGGTTGAAGATTCAATCCTCAGTGTGGGTGGTACGAAGAATTGCGATTTACTGAAGACTTCTTCCCAGCCATGGCAGATGGAACGAGAGTATACTACCCCCGTGGATTTAATAAAAAGGGTTCCGTTCGAAATTCCGTCCAGATTCCCGAGTTCGACAGAAAGATTCCCGGGTTCGACAAAGTACATCTGAAGAAGGTCGGAGGTTATATCGGCCGAAACGTTGTGATTAAAACACCCAAGATGAGAACAGTAGTCCGAATATACCAAATTCTACATAGAATAGTTTTAAAAAAATTTTTGTAAACTATTCTATGTTGGACTATTTGAATATAATAAACTTGTAAAGTATGTAACTTTACATTTGTTTTATTATCATTTTATCTTCTATATATATATATATTATATATATATATATATATTATATATATATATATATAATATATATATATATATATATATATAAAATATACTTATCCAAAGATACATGTTTCGTCATCTCTACAACTCATTAGTTTGGATAGATGTAACAAGATTTGAAACGGAACCCTTACGGTTGGCATTCAGGGTTCTACCAACTGAGTATACGAAACTGCTGCTGTATGTATCATCATCATCATCATCATCATCAACCGGTTTATTTGTTGAATCAGGCCACAATTAATCCTCTGATGAGGGTGGGGCCTGATTGTCTAGTCTCGAAATCTAAGTCTTCCTCTCCACTCCTGTCTTTGGCAAGGTTTGATGGAATCCATACCCATGGCCTTCCTATCACGTTTGACTACGTCCTCCCAAGGCAACTTGGGTCTGCCAGTGGTGATGTTCTCTGCTGGCACATTCAACTTTCGGACTTTAGCAATCCAGCCATCGCTACGCTCAATGTGACCCAACCAACGCAGTCTGTTCTTCCGCATGATGTCCGTAAGGCTTTTCAAGTCGACCTGTGAGAGCAGGGATTCAAAAGAAACGTACTGTTCAGGCCTCACCAAACAGATCCATCTGACCATTGCCCTGTCATTACGGCTGTATGTAGCAGAAATTATATCATTTAAATGACACTATTCATTTATTTACATTTTTTACGATACTGATAACCAAAAGTACTTAATACTTTTTTACAGAACAGTATTGCTTTTACACTAAGTGAAACACATTTCTTCAACCATAAACAATAACAAATATTTATATTTGTCGCTCCTCGTAAAAAAAGTAGAGCACTGTAATGGTAGTACTAACACAGCATGACGTCACTTGCTTTATAATGCATCATTCCTTCCCTAATAGAAGTAGAATGCCTGGACGTCAGGCCGCTTTAAAAGTGTTAAAAATTATCATTGTTTATCAGCTATTCAAAATTGGCCGAGCGGTTAGCGACGTAGGATTTGAGTTGAAAAATACTTGTAATCCAGGGTTTCGAATCGCATGATCGGTAGTGAATAGTCATATCTCTATGCTGATGAGTCCAGATTAAAAAGGACGAAAAGTATACGCATAGATAATAAACAATAACAAATATTTTTATATATATATATATATATATATATATATAATAATGTTAGCCCCCCCCCTCCCTTACATGTGTGTTCAATAGCTTTGGTAACAAAAATCATATGCATAAATCTTTTCAATTAGTTTTCTGCCACATACTGGTCTATGTTGTTCGAAAGCAACATTTTAGTTTTTATTTCTTTGATTTTATTATTTAGTCCTGTTTGGTATTTTTCCTTTAAAGGAAGTTGAATGTGTTTTCACTCTTCCCACTGAGATCTAGTACCACCTATGTACAACAAAAAGGCATGCTGTAAAACACATATTCTTTTGTATTTCAATCTTGCACTTTTACCTTAAATACTCTATATTTTCCTATGAAACAAGGTATGCTCCCTTCTCCGTGCACGTTTCCTTTGGGAGACATATTTTCATTGGATAAGCAACATCATTTTCTTTTCACTTGACCAATCGCTACGTTTGGTTATCTTGCTTACCAAAATTACAGAATTACCAACGCATATCTTGGTTTATTTATCGAAACAAAATTAAACTGCAAGCTAGAAACGTTAATTAGATGTAAACTTAGATCAGACACAATAAGTTTTTATTATTCTTTTACATCTTAAATAGCAATGTTATTTCATACCTACAGTTCAAATGTTTTATCTTCAACTACATACAACCATTAGTTCAACACAATCGTCAGACTTCAGTTTGTTATTCTTGATTACCAGTCCTTCCGTTATTCTGTTATTCAATAATCATTTGCTTCAACAAAATTAACTTGTCGCATTCTTTTAGATATTTGACTATACTGCTATTCACTTGATATTTCATAATATAATATGTTTTAGTGATATTCAGTTGATCACCTTCTTTACATGACACAGTTAAACATTAGACATTGTAGTGATACTGGCTAATTGATATGCATAATTAGCATAAGTAAGAATTGATTACTATATAAGTCTCTCCTTAAGTATAGCTCGGAAAAAAGTACACTAGCGACTGATTAGGTAAATTTACAACTTCACAACAATGGCGTTGCCGATAGGATCCCAATTGTCTCTCGAGGACCCCGACTTTGTGGACACATGGATAAGATGCTTCGCTGCGAGTGCAAGGACTAAAAAGTTTAAAGACAACAAGGAAACGGGAGGAGAAAATGAAATAACAGATTTATTTTTGGCTACAGCTGAATGTGAGGCCATCATGAAAGTCTCAACCATGGCGTATCCCATGAACCTAGAAGACCTGACTTTCGGAAGAATAAGTCAGATCATAAAAACAAATATGAGACCTAAGAAAAGGTTAGTCGTGGCAGAAAGAACGAAGTTTATGTCAATGAAACAATCATCAAATATCTACACTGTCTACGAAATGCGAGTAGATATTGTGAGTTCGAAAAACTCGGACAAGAAGAACAGACTATCGAAGAAGATTTAATCCAATTAAGATTAATTGAAGGTATGTGCAATGCGTCACACAGGAATAAAATAATGGAACAGCTACAAATAGGAAACGTCCTTAAATACTTACATTGACTTTATACAGCAACAAGAATTAATACAGAAATACAACGATCATAAAAGTCAACCCGGTGAACAAATAATCACCGATACATACATGTAAAAAAGGGAAAATGTTGGTACTATGAATGTGAACACGAAATAAAAAGGGAAAAATGCCCAGCATTTGGAAAAACTTGTACACATTGCTTAAGAATGAACATTTTCAAGCAGTGTGCAAGTTCAAAAAGAAAAACGTTGAAGGAGTTGAAGAAAATCAAACCCATAGAGAAGTCTTTACATTAAAAACAAAAATAAGAACGTTGAAAAAATTGAACAAAAGAAAACAGATATTATATTAAAAGTCAAAATTAACAATGTCGATTTGGATATGCAACTGGATACCGGCAGTGAGGTAACACTTATACCAAAAAAATTTTGGGAACGCATTGGAAAGCCGACTTTACGACAGAGCAGTATATAACTCTGCCAATTTGATGGATCAGTCATAAAAACTTTAGGATACTTTGAAGGTTCCTTAGAGTTAAAAGACAAATTCGAGGTAATACCTATAATTGTCACAAATTGTAAAACTAACTACGGACTCCTTGGAAACGATGTGCTTAAAATAAATTCTACCAAACTAATTAATGAGATAAAAATGGAAAAAAACAGAAAATTAAAAACCTACAAAGCTAGTTTAAAATTAAAAGAAAATGTTACCCCCTCTTATTATGAAGCACGAAAATTGCCAGTACATTTGTTGCCATTAGTAGTAGCAAAACTACGAAGATTAATTGAACAGGACTTTATTGAACATGTTTCACTTGAGGGTAGCAAGTGGGCATCACCCATTGTAATTTTGAGAAAGTCAGACAGAGACATATGTATATGTGGAGATTATAAAATAAGCGTTAACCACAAAGTTTATTCGGATTCGTATCCTATACCTAATGTGGAGGTTGCATTACATGCGCTGGCAGGAATGAGCGTTTTTACAAAAAATAGATTTGAAAACGGCATACCACCAAATTCCAATAGATGATAATTTCAAAGAAGTAACAACGATAAATACGCCAATAGGGTTGCTAAAATGGAAAAGAATGCCATATAGAATAAAGACAGCAAGCGCCATATTTCAAAAGGCCATCGAACAGGTTTTAAGAGAAGATATAAAAAATATGGTCTGTTACCAAAACGATATTTGCATAGGAGCAAATAATAAAATTGAATTAAAAAAGAAAACCGACAGCGTCTTAAACAAATTAAGAAATGTGGGAATGACTGTAAATTTAAAAAAATGCGTAAACAATAGTAGTAATATATCATTTTTAGGGTATTCCATTTCAAAAAAAGGTATATCACCAGATCAAGCTTTAATAGAAAAAATATTAAAAATATCTACAAACAAAACAGAACTTGAATCTTTTTGGGGATTGGTCAATTTCTACAGGCGAGATTTACCAAAATATACAGACCTGACTGAACCGTTTGCAAATTTAAGAAAAAAAGAATGTTGAATTTATTTCGTCAGAAAAAGAACAAAAAGCTTTTGAGAGATTGAAATTAGTCATGACAAAGTAGTAAAAAATTTTGATCCCAAAAAGAACATTATGTTAACCACAGATGCAAGTGAACATTCGATATCTGGAATATTATCACAAGAAGGGCATCCGATAATGTATTTATCAAGAAGACTAACGAACACTGAATTTAATTATTCAAATATAGAGAAAGAAGCATTGGTCATTGTATGGTGCACCACCAGGGCTAGACAATTTCTAATTGGAAAAAAAATTCTCTTGAGAAGTGATCATAGACCATTGGAATTTACATTCAATCTAAGAAAATAATTACCCAAAGTTACGACATCGAGAATATTAAGGTGGGCAATAAAGTTAATGGTATTTGACTTTGATGTAGAATATGTCAAAGGAAATTCAATTCCACACGTAGATGCACTATTAAGGTTGCTATTTTACAAAGAGTCAAAAGATAAAACATCGAAAATAGGAAAAATTATATGAAGAAATTGTTCCAAGGGAGAAAGACCATACAAAGAAATAAGGCATAAATTAACAATAGAAAATGAAGTGATTTGTAATGGAGATCTGGAAGAAATTGAGTGATAAAAAGTGTACATGATGATATACACTGTCGAGTATTGATTTACTCCTCTCCAGGAGTTAGGCACAAGGCCAGTTTTTATCTTACACCCACAAGTAAGATGTGACCCAAGGTCGGGTCGGGAAAGTGGGGTTTAAAAATTGCCTGGGCAGCCCCGTCAGCATTCCTCGGTAGGGGCGCCTCAGGCAGTAAGCAATAAACTTACTCCTCCCCAAAGAGGGGAGGAAAAGCCTGGGAAGGTGGACCTCCTTGAACTGCACAGGACAGACCCATAGACCGGCGTAAATCAAGCCCCGAAAGCAAGGACAATACCAGTCTATGGGGTGCAGTATCCATCAGAACAGATACTACACTTTGATCTTAGCCAAAAGGCCAAGAACACACTGTCGAGTAGCAGTCACACAAAAAAGAATCAAACTAGAAGTATGGTGGCCGGGATATTCACGAGATATCGAAGAATATATAAAAAGATGCAGAACATGTAGAGAATTAAGAGATTTTACACAAAATACTTTAGATTCATGGCCCAGAGAAGTAGAGCCATGGAGTCGTGTGCATATGGATGATGCATACATTTCTGGAGTTGGACTCTTATTAATATTAATAGACTTTTTTTCAGACTGGCCTGAGGTAGTCTGTGTGCTTGACAAGAAAAGTTCTACCATAAAACAGATTCTAAGGGTCATATTCTCTAGAATAGGTATCCCAAAAACCCTGGTATCTGACAATGCTCCAGAGTTTTGTGATGAAGATCTTAATTCATGGTTGAAAAAATAGGATGTAAATTGTATAAGACACCGTCATATCATCCTCAATCGAATGGGTTGGTGGAAAGAATGGTGCAGATCGTAAAAACGGGACTAAAAGTATGTTCGCAGCAAAAAGAAAAAATAGAAGTTTTTCTACCAAGACTGCTTTTAAGCTATCAAACAATACGACACGCGGGAAGATTAGAAAGCCCATCAGCTTTAATGTGAAGACAAATTAGAGCTCCGTTAACTATGTTGTATTCTACAAATGAAAAAATCTGGTACAAAAAGAACAAAGAATCAAATCGAGAAAGGAGAGTATTTATCTTGAAAAAAGGCCACAATACAGCTATAATAAATAGAGAAAACGGAAACAGTGTGTTGGCCTATGCAGACCAAATATGGTCCCAGGGTAAATATGAAGAGCAAAATGAACAAATCGCTACGACTCTTTCCGTTATTGAGTTATTAGAACAACCTCTACAGAATGAAACGTCAGAAGATGAAACAATGTAAGATCAAGCCGATCAAAATGAAGATTCGGAGTCGAATTCGGATCAAAGTCTGAAAGGGGACAACCTTTGTTACAGTTTACTGGCTAATTGATATGCATAATTAGCATAAGTAGAAATAGATTACTATATAAGTCTCTCCTGAAGTATAGCTATGAAATAAGTATGCTAGTATCTGACTAGGTAATGTTACAACTTCACAACAGACATGCTAAAAGGAAGTCCAATTTATGAGTGGGTTTGCACTATGAAATGACCCGACTTCGGTTTGTTATTCTCATTTACCAGTCACTCCGTTATTCTGTAATTCCATAATACATCACTTCACTAAAATCAACATGGCGTCACATTTTTTTAAACAGCATTATACTGCTATTCACTAGATATTTCATAATGTTTTAGTGTTATTCAGTGATGTAAGTTCTTATAATTTTCTTCTTCCATACTACTAATCAAACAAAAAGAGATTTACATAGAATATACTATTTTTCAGCATATTCTTTGCTAAAAGAAATTCACAATTTATATAGTGACGCTGTCGAAAAATACTCTTTGTTTTCTTTTTTTTATTTTCAGCACCCAACCCACGTGTACTGCTCAGCCAAATATAAACCCTATTTTCCTTCCTTACAAATAATTAAAATAAAATAGATTTAAAAAGAAAATGCTTTTTGTTCAGCGGACCGTACACAACCCAGGTTTAAGGATCATAATTTAAGATACATATGCTTAGATTTTAGGGTTTGACCAAAATTAATTTGAATTTTAGAAGGGTAGAAAGTGGACCTTGGGTTTATTTTCAGCAGCCTCGTAACTCCTGCTTCCCTTACTTTGTCATTTAGTCCTCACATTCCATGAGCGATGTTTCTGACAAAGGGGGAAGAATTGCCGTTTTCTGGGCCGGAATCTATCCATCTGACACTTATTGTTGGCTAGTTTTTTACCTTGAAGTGGTAATTTTGTTAGCTCCTTACATCAAGTGGCTTTATGCCTTGTCTGGAGCGATTTCCATTAAAAAAAAAAAGTCGGGGCTTGCATTGAAGCCTAGCATCCATAAACAGAAAATAAAACATTTCACTTGCTTCCACATAGAAAGTGAAAAGTAAAAATAGTAATATGGGATTCAAGTGTGGGAGAAGGAGTTTCTCAAGTTTCTTCAATTTTCACGAGCCACACTGGAACACAGGTACTGCTTTGAAAACTATATTACATATTTCAGAATCGTACCGCGGTTTCATCCAGATGGTTTGACTTTTTTTAATTTAAAAAAGAAAGCCTTTACTCAAAGGAAATCGTCAGGGAACTGAAATGAGGTAATAAAAAAAATTAGAAAAACATAATGAGAAATGGGGTTTGTGTGTATGTATGTATGAAAAAAAGGAGAACCGAAAATTGTTTATATGTTCATCGACTTTTCGTCTTTATTGTTCAAAGACTTTCTCAAGATGATTGATTTGAAGAAAACCATAGAAGTTAAAATTTGAAATATGTGGTGGGTTTCCATCTGCTTTCGCATGGTCAAAATCGGAGGGGTTTTTTTTTATTCATGTCATAGTCACACCTTGTATTTCAAATTTTAACTTCTGTTTTTCTTCAAATCAGTCATCTTGAGAAAGTCTTATACCAATAAAGTGGAAACATCGAAGAACATAAACAATTTTCGTTTTTCTTTTTGTTTTTTTCATTACTTAGATTATTTATTCCATAACTATCATATATAGTATATGTACATATAATACATATAATATATATATATATATATATATATATATATATATATATATATATATATATATATATATGTACGTACATATTATATATATGTATATGCATATAAAAACTGAATAGATCTATTCAGGTTAATATATATCTATTACAAAAGATTCTGATATTACAAAAAAAAACACATTTTTATTCATTTATCTCCAAAAAAATAGTAACGTGTCTAAGATTTAAGTAATGGATACTTTTTTTACAGCAATTTCAGTAATGTATACTTTGGACTCATTTTTCATTCCATTCTTGCCCTATTATCAAATTGTGTTTCTATCGGTTTTTACATGGACAAAATCTGAGGGGTTTTTTTTTTTTATTGATTTACTATTAAAAGAAAAATTTAGCCCGATCTCAGATGTGCTATGAATCATATTAAGAAGATTCAATGTATTAGCTGTAGCTTCCTATTCTAGTAGCTTCTATCCAATAACCGCAGACTTGTGGAACTCTCTTCCTGCTGACTTTTCCTCCTACCGATAATCTTGGTCTTTTTAAGACTAAGGTCAATAGGCATCTCCTGTCTTTGCGATAATCATATTTGTTCTTGTTAGCTCCTTACATCAAGTGGCTTCATGCCTTGTCTGGAGCGATTTCCATTAAAAAAAATTAAAAATGAAACATATGAACAGTTAAAGTTGTGCTTCCGTGTCATTTTTGCATGTTTTAGGTGTGTGGTAATGGGATTTCGCCCAATGTTTAGACTGGTATGATCTAATAATTATTGCTTGCATTATGGTTAATTTTCATTTACCACAAGATGACATTTGTAACGATTTTTCACTTGTCCAAAGCAGCATTTTTAGTTTTACATTGTGAAAATTGGCTTCTAGATCAATAGCACATTAGACAGCAAATTTTCTAATTTCCAACGAACTTTGAACGGTCATAATTCGGTGGCAAATTGTGCTACCAAAATAAATTTGGTATCATTGTTTATATTTTGTAAAGATCTATGTGCAAACATTTAAATGTTTTACATATAATGAAAATAACATTTTTGTTTAGGATACCTTATGTAATGAACAATTATGAATAACTTTCCCTATTTTGAATTATCTCCCCTTTGGAGAACTCTCCTGCTTTTACTAAACAATATAAATAGTGGCGCTAATATTGGACTAACATTGTATGCCGAATAAAGCTTTCTAAAGTTACGACTGTTCTCGTTTGTCATTACACCTTATAATAATAATAACAAGCCGCGCATGCGTAGTCCCCACCTGTATGTGACTCGATGTGGCGAGTGTAAAATGCAATACATTTGGGCAATTTGGGGCATTTTTGACCCCCTGGGGGCGCGAACCAGAATTTTTCTGAGGTCAAGGATGCTCATTTTATATCCAGAACAATTGCCTCTACATTTTGGCCAAGTTTCAGAAAAATTGAATAGATGGATCAAACGTTATGGGAGGAAAGGGTCATTTTTTGCCATTTTAGGGGGCTTTTGACCCCCTGGGTCGCGAACCAGATTTTTTCCAAGGTCAGCAATACTTATTTTCTATTAGGAACAATTGCCTCCACATTTTGGTCAAGTTTAAGAGAAATTGAATGGATTGATGAAAAGTTATGGGGCAAAAAATTTCATTTTTTGCCATTTCAGGGCCTTTTCACCCCCTGGAGGGGCTAACCAGATTTTTTTCAAAAAATCGGAGAATGTCACTTTCTAACCTGACCAAAGTTACAACTTCAAGCAAAATTTCAGAGAAATTCAATGGATGGTTGCGGATAAAAATCCGGACGGACGGATACACGGAAATGCCTCAAAACATAGGTCTCCCGATTTTATAAATCGGGGGACCAATTAATAATAATAATAATAATAATAATAATAATAATAATAATAACTAGTGGGGCCCATGGAAATTCCACAGTTGTAGTCTTCATCTGTTGTATATTTCTGCCAGGCTTAAAAATAGTTCCATTCTATGGATGTCTGGTGCGAACGCAGACCCCACCTTTGTTCAAACTGAAACACACTTATCTAGTTAATGTAATTTCAGAATATATCTGGTTATGGTTATCTGTCTCCAAACCCCTTGTAGGAGTTTGTGACATATTTCCATTCTATAAACGTCCAGCGCAAACACAGACCCCCCCACAATATTTCCATACCGTCTTTAGACAGAACAGATGCTACACTTTGATTCTAGCCTGACGATTCAGAAAGTTTCACGCTCGACACAACAGCAACATGAGATGACATTTTTTTAAATTAGTTTTTTTTTGCATTGCATCTTAAGAGATCAGGTAATCACACCTTTTAAAAGAGGTGGAGAGTGATAACATAGGTACGAATACGGGTACTGATATCGATCCTGACCCAGTTTTCGTGAGGTTCGACTCTGAAGCGTTCGGCTGTCCTACGCAAACGCCCGAGAGTTGACGAGCCGATTTGTACCAGACGACAATTTTGATACGGTGCTGCATCCTATGATAATGTTTTGCTTGTTTTGTTTTGTTTTTTGTTAGGGTTAGGGTTAAAAATATTTATTTGATAACAGTAATTTCGCTCTGTTTTACTTGTTTTATTTGTTTTGTTGTTTAAAAAATGTCTTGCAACTATAACTAAACATTATAGGACGCAGCAACGTATCAAAATAAAAAGAAATATTTGATAACAGTAACTTCGCTATGTTTTGCTTGTTTTTTTTTGTTGTTTCTTTTAGAAAATTTCTTGAAAATATAACTTACAATTACAGGACGCAGCACCGTATCAAAATTGTCGTCTGGTACCATTCGGCTCGTCAACACTTGGGCGTTTACGTAGGACAGCCGAACGCTTCCAAGTTGAACCTCACAAAAACTGGGTCAGGATCGATATCAGTACCCGAATACGAAATTGCCTTAGCATAATATTATATAAATGAGTTTTCATTTTACTATTAAAAGTCAAGGGCTTAACCAGTTGTTGGGTGCTGAACAATCATTGTCGCTTTTTTTTTTTTTTTCCTCGTCTTCATGTATTTTCAGTGTGTTGACATTTAATCACGCAATTTTACCAAAACTTTTGTATTGAAATATTTTATTTAGTTTCCAGTTTACCTCTGATTTTTAAATTATTTTTTCCTCCGTTTTCCAATACGGGGCAGTAAGATGTCAGTTCCGGTTTTTAATTACCCATGTGCTCCTACATCAAAGATAAACTATTTTTTGCATATTCTACTTACAAATAAATATGAATTTTCATAAGAAATAAGAAATTATATGTATATCTTTATATATTTCTACATATAGTATTTACTCCTAAACTAATTAACTGATCATTATGAATTTTGAATACAGCTGCACAGTTTAAGAGTGGGTAATGTGGACTATATTTAGTTTAATTTAGTTTTATGCAAAGGGGGCAAAAAGGAGTAGAAGCCATTTGTGAAAATTCAAATACCTCTGATTTGGGGGAAATTTTAACAATAGGTATTGGACGTCAATTAATAAAAATTCGTCAAATTTCACTTTCTTTGGATTATTTTTATAGGTGTCATAATATGGGCACAACTTTCCATTTGAAAATTTAAATATTTCAGATTTGCATTAAATTTGATCCATATTCATTATACACCAATTAAGCAAGATTCCCTAAATTTTAATTTCTTTTTAAGACCCCTTTAAAATTAAGCCTTAAATTTTAGACATTTTTTAAAATCAAAATCATGTAATCGATTTTGATCAAAATTGGAATAAGGATTCTAGACATGAAGTTTAGTAGCGTTATATTACATATTTATTTTGATCTTTGTAAGGGGACATAAAAGTGGTGCAAAACTGTTCTGTTCGGAGGAATTAGTTTTACTCTTCCTGGGACGGGTATTCTTTTAGTTAGATTATGAAGATAAATTTAATTCAGAAATTACATTTTTCATTTTTATCTTTCTGTTCACGTTTTACAATAATATTGTGGGGTCTGTTTTGGTGCCGGACATCCATAAACAGCAAAGAAAACATTTTACATTCTTTTATTTATAACTAGCAGGGCTACACAGCGTTGCCCGGGGAAAAAGTGTAGCATATTTCTATTAAAACTTATATCGCTTTACCTCTCTCTATCCGTCTCTCTTTTCTCCTCCCCTAATTTTCCCTCTCCCTCTTCCCACCCATTCTTTTCTCCTCCGCCCAGATCATTCCTCTCTCTAAACATACACATGCACATAGGCAATTCTTTGAGGAGAATTAGTCGGCATAAGGGAAGTAACTCCTTAAAAAGTCAGAGTTACTTCCCTTTATTTAGTACATGAAATGTTTGGAAAACTGACCGTTCCTGATGCATTCTTCACCGGTTTAGGGTCAAAGAATGAATTTTATTTTTCTAGGTTTTAGATATTATTAACCTGGGGCAACGCCAAGCAGGAATATACCAACTTTGTGTGTGCTTTTCTGTAGTTTTTAACGTTTAGCTGAACATACAGACAACTGCCCTTTATTTAATAGATTTGAATATTGATATTTATAGGAACGTAAACATTTGGAATAAAAAGAAAAAAGTATGGGGTGTGATCAGCGTTTTTTTTTTTTTTTTTGTTTCTTCAATTTTCCCGTGCAACGCCAAGACACGGGTCCTACTAGTATGTATGAGTTTACCATTATGTCCATCTTGCCAAGAAGATGGGCGTACCTGTAACAGTTTACTTGCGTCGTTTTATTTACCTAAAGACAAGCTGTGCAACTTTTGACAGGTGACATAAAAAGGTGGGAAGAACCAGGCAAATACTGGACAGGTGTGTCAGGTGTGCCTTAATTAGCATAGCATATATAATATATATATATATATATATATATATGTATGAGAGGGACATATACATACCTACCTGTATACCTAAGGATTTGCCTAAATGCAAATTAGTATAAATTTACATCTATGTGTAATATAATGTTTACTTTGAAGACTGCACACACACACACACACACACACACACACACACATATATATATATATATATATATATATATATATATATATATATATATATGTATATATATATATATTGTGTGTATTTAGGCAGCATATTTTCATTTAGGCAAACATTAAGAAAAAAGAATGGAACAAGAAACCCATGGATCATATTTACATCAATTTGACTGAAACATTAGATGGACAATTCGGAAAATTGAAAAAATGAAAAAAGTCGCATCAAACTAAACCACTCCGTGTTATTTAATAATGTTTGCCTATATATATATATATATATATATATATATATGACTAGACCACCCGTTGTGTCAGTATTTGTTATATATACTTATAAAACTCTGTGAGTCATGTTATCTTGCTTGTTTATTACCATGCACACTGGATGACGTCACGAAATGCGAATGAAGTAAATAACAGACGATTGATTAATAATTTAAAGAAAGATAAACGAGTGAGTGGGGAAATAGGAGAAGGAGGAGAAAGAGAAAGAGAGGGGAATATAACAAATAGTGATTCAACAGGTTACAGGTCATCTAATATATTATTAAATATCTCTCTCTTCCCTTCTCTTTCCCCCTCCCTTCTCTCTCACTCTACCGAATGATTTGCATCAAGAAAGCTTTAGGCAACTACCATATATCCTTTATGATGTGTTCAATGCAAATCTTCATTTTCATGAATAATAGTCTTCTTTCATCAATGTTTCCTTCATCAATGGTTTGCACTTGGAGCCATACAAAGCAACAGGGCATACAACAGTCTATTAAGTCTTGGACTTGTCAATCACATCTGTGGATCACAGAGGACTTCAGGGTCAGTACACGAGTTCAATCTGTGTATTTTTTTAAAGGAAATCTCTCCAGACAAGGCATGAAGCCACTTGATGTAAAGAGCTTTAAATAAAAAATTTTAAAACTCCAAGGTAAAAAACTAGCCAATAATAAATGTTAGATGGATAGATTCCAAGCTAAAAAGCAGCAATTCTTCCTCCTTTGGCAGAAACATCGCTCATAAGTGAATCATGCAGTCAAAAACAATTCTCTCTTCTTGCTACATGGCAGTGAGACATGCACCTCAAACTGTTCTGAACAGCAATCACTATGGTGTAATGATCATGGTCAAGTGGATGTGTAGCTTCAAATTGGAAGAAAAAATCCCATCAATTTTGCTTTATCAGAATGGCCGTAAAGGTTGATATGCCGTTAAACAAAATAGATGACTTATACTTGAGGCCCCCCAGAACAAGCAACGACTAAAAGGACATATTTTGCTTTGACACCAATTTCTTTTACTCTCATTAGCAAAACAATATGCACATTTGCCGTCCCGGAATAGTTTTATTTATAAGAA
This sequence comes from Sepiola atlantica, assembly GCA_963556195.1. Taxonomy (NCBI): domain Eukaryota; kingdom Metazoa; phylum Mollusca; class Cephalopoda; order Sepiida; family Sepiolidae; genus Sepiola; species Sepiola atlantica. Next base: position 31,281,376 of record OY744550.1, read on the forward strand.
TTTGTTTTTTTAATTTGTTTATTAGAAAATATTTTGTAAATAAAACTATGTACTTTTAATTTTATTTTATTATGCTTGTAAATAAATATTTAATATACTCTCACCTTGTTTTTATAAATCTCCAAAGTTTAGAATTTTTTTTTTTTTAAATGTACGTATAACAAAACGTGCTTGTTTTACTAATAGCCTAAAAAATAGGTAGTGAGATTCCGGATGTTTCAGGTGGTTCAGCCATGTAGAGTGTACCACCTCTTGTATCAACTCCATAACGTGTTTGGATATCCTGGTCACTAGATAGCATGGTAGACCTAGGAAGATGTGGATCAAGTGGATAAGAAGCAATATAACTGCATGCAACCTGATTTCGGTCAACTCTTTGGACCGGACTGCATGGATAGCAGACATGAGACATTGGGTATTTCTTCAGATTAGGACCCGAGCTAACTTTAACCCAAACCCTAACCCTAATGACGGGGTCAAATTTAACTTGGGTCCTATTCTGGAGAAACACCAGACATTGCCCACCCTTGAGTTCGAGATATCCACAGCACCGTAACGAGCATAACTGGATGAAGAAGAAAAGTCATCAAATACATCCTCACATCCTCAATGAATATAATAATTGTGTTAAAAGGAGATCAGTCTCTCAACACCAAAAATGACCATTTGTTTTACAAATTAAACAAAGAGGTATGAAATATCCAGCTTTTTTTTTTCAAAGCAATGTGTACTTTTTTTAAAAACAAAGTCAGTTCAGTTTCTCATAAGAAAAAAAAGTCCATTTCTTTTTTTTTCTTCTTGAAATTATCTTTTCTTCGTCTGAATTGAAACAAAAACAGTAAAATAGGGAAGATTTCCTCAAATTTGAGGACAGAGAAAAACACAAATACATCCCCGTTCTTTTCTTCTTTCGTTCTTTTAATAAGAAAAAAAATCTTGTCTTTTTAAAATTTTTATTTTAGGAAAAATTAATCAAAAACATCCTTTTCTTCTCTTTTCTTCTTGAGGGAAAAGGATCTATTCTATTTTTGTTAAAAAAAATAAGTTAATAATCAAACACATTAATGTAACAATTGTGTTGAAAGATCATTCTCCTAAAAGTAACTTGGTTGGTAAACTTTCAATTCTTCTTCTTCTTCTTCTTTTTCTTCTTCTTCGTTTAATGTGCCTCTTTCACATCAGATGTTGGTTGCACATTCGCCATTGGCAGCACGAAATGACTTTCTCCATGAAACTATCATTTGCATTGGTTTCAATGGGCCATTGCTCGAGGTAATCTTTGATTAAGTCATCTCAAATTTTTCTTACTCAGCTTGCCTTTTCCTCCCTTATCCTCAATTGGGAGTTGTGTACATCTGTTTATCCAACCAGACGATCATTCAATATGTCCATACCACCGAAGGCAGTTGCAACACAGAACTGACTACAGTCTGGGCACCTTCAGCCTCAATCTCAGGGAGTCAGAATTAACTATTTAAGTTTCATTTCCAGAATCCACTTCAAGGATTAAATATGGTATTTAGGACTTTTGTAAGCATGTATGATGCACACTATAAATCCACTGAACCATAGCCATGTCATTCTTCTGCATTCTTACAAGAATCTTAAATACCATCTTTAATCATTCAAGTGGATTAAATACATTGCCAAAAGACAACGGAACCTCAAAACTCTAACTTCATCTTGCAAATCTTGCTAGAAATGCTGTCTCATGTGACAACCAGCAGTAGTAGCTCTGTCAACTTTCAGCCAATGAGAAGCAAGCTACTTCTTGTTTCAAAGATTACTTCCAATTTCAAAAAAATAACTGACTTTCAAAAATAAAATCTGCATATGTGGCCGATGCTAAATTAATTTGTAAACAAGAGTTCTAAAGTATATAAATAAAATCTACATTGAATGATGATGATGATGATCATCATCATCATCAATCAGCAGCATTTTTGCCATTGTACAGTGTTGATATTATTATAATCGATGTGGCCATTTTTATCACCATCATTATAAATATTAGCATTAATATCATAGCCCTTTGCCGGTGTGAAAATTGTACTTACATGAAATGACCTATCATAACCGTTTTTGTATTATTTGAATTATTCGGACTACTGTTTTCATCTTGGGTGTTATTCTCACAATATTTCAGCCAAGAAACCTCTGACCTTCTTCAGCTGTGTATTGTCAAACTCAGGAATCTTTACGAAATTTCAAACGGAACCCTTTATTTAATCTACGGGGTGGGGGGGGGGGGTAGTTTTCTCTAATTCCATCAGCCATGACCGGGAAAAAGTCTTAAGTAATTTGTAAGTGTATTCTTAGTATCACCCATTCGAAATTCAGTAAAGATTCCCGAGTTCAACAAGACGTATTTGAAGAAGGTTGGAGGTTACATCGGCTGAAACGTTGTGAGAATGAAGCCCAAGATGAGAACAGTAGTTCGAATAAAACAAATTATCAATCCTCATCTAAAAAAATTCCGAAACATTACCATTATTGTTATATATATATATATATATATATATAATGTAATACTAGTGTTGTTGAATATGACAGACAACTTATGTCTGGATATCCTTGCGTGGATCCTTTCCATTATGCCAAATCAGGGTCTTTGTTTCGGTGGGGAATTGGCTGATGAATCTGCCATAACTGTAGGTGTCCCAAGTACTTTCAGACCCATCCGGGTACATCTTCAGGGGAATCAGATAAAGATTACCTGATTCCCCTGAAGATGGACCTAAAAGTACTTGGGACACCTACAGTTATGGCAAAGATATCCAGACATAAGTTGTCTGCCATATTCAACAACACTTGTATTACAGAGAAAATGCTGCCTATATATATATAAAGCTTTTTTTTCTTTTTCTTTTTTTTTCTAATGCAACCTTAATTCCTATATAATTTTATTTCCAGCTACCATATCGTAGAATGGTTCGTAGGTGTAGTGTTTAGATAGTATTTTATTATTATTATTATTATTATTATTATTATTATTATTATTATTATTATTATTATTACTAGTATTACTATTGTTATAAAGAATTTTATTTGATATGCAAATTACCATATCACACGGTAGTCTTAAGGGTAGTATATTATTATTATTATTATTATTATTATTATTATTATTATTATTATTATTTTATTATTATTTATTTATGTATATATAAGTAACATTTTAAGCTGAATTATTTCGACACTTGATTATTGGGGAAATGGTAGTTTTATCTGTACCATTGGAGAGCCATGCATATAACTGCCCTGTTTTTAAATCTCCGAAACAGTTACATGGTAAACAGCTGAAGATCCCCGTGTTTATATTAGATGCTTACGTTAAGGTCTCCTGCTTTTGTTTCACTGTTAGATACTTAATCCCCCTTTTTATTTTATTTACTTACTATGATATATTATTTATTTATGAATTTTCCAACAAATGTTAAGTCTACACTATTTTTGATTTAGTTAGTTTCTCTGGGAATTTAAACTGCATTTTCCTTCTTTTTTTTTTTGTCTTTTTGTTTAAAATAACTCAAAGCTTCTTTAGACTATATATATATATATATATATATATATATATATATATAAGGAACAGGAGAATAAATATATAATATATACCTTTAAAGTAAAAACCATCATGAAAAGTTGATGCTCGATATATAAAATTTTATAAAGAAGTAAATGATGCGAATAAAAATTGTGCAAAATACTATATCTATTAAGTCATCAGTTGTTCTAAACAATGGGGTTTAAATAAGAGAAATTTTATTATTCCTTCCTTAAGCGATGGCTTTTCAAAGAATAATATCTTATCGTCAGAGGAGTGATAAGTTGGTAAAGGAGAAATTACCAAAATGTCATAATTTAGAAAAGATATAAAAAATAAAAATGATATAAAGTGTAAAAAAAAAAATTTAAAAAAGTAGAAAATATAGGTAAAAGATTACGGTCGAAGGTACCAGGAGAGTTCGTAGAAGCAGATTCGAGGTAAGGTTAAAATCAAGTCATATTTTAGGAAAAAATATTGGCATCTCAAGGTGTACAAATCCGTTGAAGTTGTGGATAGGCAAAGACCATTAAATGGCCCAAATAATCCGACAAGTGGGAAGTTGTGGTGTGTGAAAGTTTAGGATGTCAGTGGTGTATTTAAAGCCATTTAGATAACCTTCCCGGGCTTTGCAAATCGTGAGAACGAACTATGATAACCTCTGACAATAAGATATCATTCTTTGAAAATCCATCGCTTAAGGAAGGAATAATAAAATTTCTCTTTTTTAAAACAGCTTGTTTTGAACAATTGATGATTTAATAGATATAGTATTTTGCACAATTTTTATTTTCATTTATTTGTTTATATATATATATATATATATATATATATATATATATGTATATAATCTGTGTAGCTTAATTGCCATAAATATATTTTCATAAATTACTACCTAGCTCTACTCACGTATTGAGCACTGTTGAAGTAAATACTAAAAATTGATACATAAAAGATTATATCTTGTTATAACATTTTATGTGGATACATGAAATATATATATAAATATATATGTGTGTGTGTGTGGGGTAAAATAATTTAATAAAATATTGCTATATATATATATATATATATATATATATATATATATATATATCAATCAGGTTAAGAATTCTCGGATTCTCCTGATATGTTGCCTCCAACCATCTCTGTCGGCAAATCTTCCAGATGGCATCCAAAGTCTTCTACAAGTTGGTTGATGTAGGTGTGATGAGGTGTTCTAACCAATCTTTTGCTGAATAATGAATTCTATAAAAGGATGTTACTCACCAGTTCTAACTAACTTCTCCGAGAGTGACCAGCAAGAAAAATTCTCTCTCTTAGCGACATCGAGAGGAAAGTGTTTATATAGGCGTTTTCAGTTGCGTGTTTCCTCCAACTCATCTCCACTGGAAATCGTAACACATTTGTGTATGTTCCGTCACAGTGATGTTTCTTGTTGTTTTCTCAGTGTTCAAGCTGTTGAGTCATAAGCAAGACAGATGCCGCCGTGGCCTCTACAAAATTCCCTCTCCAGATTATCAGAAAGGGAGGATTTCCAGATAGTCTATGAAGAACAACGCAGGCTCTGCCTTTGCAGATTTTTTAGCTCTCTTTCTGCTGACTGAATGTTGCTGACAAGGTATACAAATTCATGGATGTACTTGATGATGTTGTTGTTGTTGCCGATTTTCAGCTTAATAATTTAGCTGATCAATTCTATTTTGCCAGCATTGATGTAGGGACCAATCTCACTGGCTGCTTCTTCGATGAGATAAAGAAGTTTGCTAAACCCATCAGTCGTGCATTATAACAAGTCACGGTCATCTACGTAATCCATGCCTATCATTGTTTTTCCTGGGTGACGTGAACTTCTTGCTCTTTCAAGGGTGAACCTCAGAACCATGTTTAGATGAGCAAATGTGTGCAGGGTGTAATCTATGCACAGGATGAAAATGAAAGAAGCAAGTCTATCTCCCTGCAAAAGATTTCCACAATAACATTGAAGAAGTCTTTATCTCAATCATGAGATTGGACTATTTAGCGTTGTCGTATAGCATCAAGATAGCTGATACTGACTCTTGCGGGATTCTATATATATATACAGGGTGTCTCAAAAAAATGTACTCACTCGTAGAATGACGAGAAAACTTTGCTTCATCGCTCCACACAATTTTGTGTGCAAACTCGACATCTTCTGCATATTTTGCCATTCTAAGAGTGAGTACATTAGCAAAATGTGCAGAAGATGTCGAGTTTGCACACAAAATTGTGTGGAGCGATGAAGCAAAGTTTTCTCGTCATTCTACGAGTGAGTACATTTTTTTGAGACACCCTGTATATATACCAAATCAAGAAATCGACAAATACAAGCACAGTTTTGAGGTTCTTGGCTTTTACACCCTCAAATATATAGTGGATGGTTAGAATTAGGTCAACTGTTGATCTCTTTCGTTAGAAACAGTGTTGGTTGTTGCAGAGAATTTTGTTCAACTTAGGGTAAGTGCAATTCAAGGAAAGTACATTGTGGATTGTGGAGGGTATAGTTTATTGCTTGTAAAGGGGAGTCTACAACTTTCTGTCCAGCGCTTAATGGGTCTGATTGGTAAACTTGATTGCAAAATGTGAGCCACTCATTGTCAAAGTCATCTGTCAGCCAGACCTCGGCAGGAATGTTAGCAAGGCCATAAGTCTTTCCACACTTCTTTGCAGCTGCCAGTTCGTCATTGTTGAAAATTCTCTTCTTGATGATAACTACGTGAAATACCAACAGACCCCCCTACCCTTCAATTTAATAGAACTGTGTCTAATTGTATGTATCTAATATATAAAGATGTCAGTTGGATTATTGATGTTAGACCTAAATAGCATTGCATATGACATATCATTATTGTAATCTTATTAACCAGTCATTTACCTACAGTTACAGTCTGTTATTCAGATAAAATAAATCCCAATCGTTTTCATCGATTACATATTTATTCCTTCCTGTTACTTCCTTTAGTAAGACACTTCCAGGTCTTCATCAGTCAATACTAGTATGATGTAAATTGAGATTGGTGAGTTTATTACAGAGACAACATTTAAAATGGCTTCATAATGCTGTTGTATGTGTAAGTACTCATTATTTTTACTTACATTACTACTTCGTTTTACTGTGATTTCTGAACCTTTCCATTGATTTACCTCACACCTTAAAAATGCTAATTTACTGTTATAATCAAGCAAATCATATTTTGCTAAGAAAATAATCGCTTATTTAAAGACAAACAAAATTAAATTATGTGTTTAACTTTATTTTAATCATTTTCTTTTTTTTTGTGTCAACACAACAGTTTAGAGCTTTTTTTTTTAATTTATGAAAATAATATTAATTATGCTCCAGTTTCTTCTTCAACACACAAGCAAAATTATACTTGTTTTTTTATTTTTCGTACACTTATATTGCGAATGTGTTTGGTACACAATCTATAATGCAATACAGTTTTGTTTTCCGATTGCTACCATTTCTTTGATTAACATAGGCATTCTTATTTTACACTATAAAATATTTAACAACAAGCCATGCGTGCGTGGTCTTCCTCTGTATGTGACTCGATGTGGCGAGTGTAAAATGCAATAAATTTGGGCAATTTGGGGCATTTTTGACCACCCTTTGACACCCCTGGGGGCACGAACCAGAATTTTTCTGAGGTCAAGAATGCTCATTTTATATCCAGAACAATTGCCTCTACATTTTGGCCAAGTTTCAGAAAAATTGAATGGATGGATCAAACGTAATGGGAGAAAAGGGTAATTTTTTGTCATTTATGGGGGCTTTTGACTGTCTGGGGGCACGAACCAGATTTTTTCCAAGGTCAACGATACTTATTTTCTATTAGGAACAATTGCCTCCACATTTTGGCCAAGTTTCAGAGAAATTGAATAGATGGATGGATGAAAAGTTATGGGGCAAAAAATGTCATTTTTTGCCATTTTGGGGCCTTTTGACCCCCTGAGGGGCTAACCAGATTTTTTTTCAAAACTCGGAGAATGTCACTTTTTAACCTGACCAAAGTTACAACTTCATGCAAAATTTCAGAGAAATTCAATGGATGGTTGCAGAGAAAAATCCGGACGAACGGACAGACGGAAATGCCTCAAAACACAGGTCCCCCGATTTTATAAATCGGGGGACCAAAACCAAATGTTTTAAATAATTGCTTATCCTTACAAAGTGTAGGTAAACTATAAAACAACAAAAAAGAAACGTGTTACTTGAAGCTTGTGTTAATACTTTGGCTATTTCAAGTAGGTTACAAGGCTGAATAAGGCTAACCAGAAGTATGTTGTGTCTCCAACTTCATGTACACTGCGAAAATATTTTTGTTTTAATCATTATTTTTTATTTTTTTTACTTTTATTCGCCCCAAACACGTCATATTGCTACTAAAGCATAAGGGGTTACTATGGTAGGGGCCAGATTTATAGAGAGAAACCTGGGTTTGGAGTTGGGTAGAAAGATGTTTGTTCACATTACATTTACATTTCTTCTGTGGAAACAGGGAGAAGAAAAGGAATTTCAAAAGCAAGTGAATTGCATACAGGTCTAATGTCTGCCTGTTCATGGGCTCTGTAAATATACATACATTAATTCTCTCCTAATCCTTTGTTAATGGATGAAAGGTGGTCTGGGTAGACTGCCATTGTGAGCATTTTTATATTGTCGGGGATGATGATGATCATCATTATCATCATCATCATCGGTTTAACGTCCGTTTTGCATTCTGGCATGTGTTGGACAGCTTTAAGAAATTGACTTTCAAAGTAACCTATCTCTAGCTAAGCCTTTATTTATTCCTCTTTCCCTCAAGTTCATCCTTATCACTTCCTTCCATGTTTTCTTTGGCCTTCCCCTGTGAGCTGAACCTGCTACCTTAAGTGTTCTACATCTATTGAACAAATAACTCTCGTTCATTCTTTCAACGTGATCATACCATCGAAGTCTCCGGTTCTGCACACATCTCTCTATACTGTCCAGATTTAATCTTCCTCTGAGCTCATCAGCGCTAAGCCTGTCTTTAAGACTCGCATTACACATTCATCGTATCATTCTCATCATTTCTTTCCATGCAATGCATGGAATCCCCATTGCCTATATGTAAAGCTTCCAACATTTTATTTTTCCTCTTTTTCTTTCTTGGAATTGTGACTTAATTTTTTTTTTCCTTTATAAGTTGAAAAGATCTTGCCTGTGTATGTGCGTGTGTGCGTTACTTTGGTAAATAAACATTGACTTTTTCTTTTCTTTTTTTAATCTTATGTTTAGTGAAATCTAAATACATTTTTATAGAATCCTATTTAAAAAAAAAGAAATATATATAAGACTACATTTCATTTATTTCCCCTAATCCTGTCACCTGGGCAACGCCGAGTCAATACAACTAGTTTACAATAAATAGATATACACACACAGTCTCAGATATGTACACACAATCACGCAAATTTTCAAAGACGAAAAAAAAAAACGAAATTCACTTTCTTTTGTACATTTCAGTGTTGGAACATTTCAAACACATCGAAGACAAAAAAGTTCATTGAAAATCCGAGAAATCTAAATAAGACAGAAATTGGCAGGTAAGTTTTATGTTCCTGGGTCGAGGAAAGTTTTAATCTCTATATTTATAAAACTAGATGCAGCTGCATTGGAGTCTTTTATTTTAATTTTTGTTTCACTTTTTGTTTTTTGGAGTTTTTTGTTTTTTTTAACTATGTCCTCTGTTATTCTTACCAATGTATTTTTTTTTTAATAGGATTTTTATAATTAAATTTAATTATTATGGTACTTTTTGGTTATTAAATTATCAATTAAACCAAATTAAACCTATAACTAATACTTAGTTAAGGTATAAATGTTATTTTAATCTTTTCTGTTTATAAAAGGATTGGATGTAAATGGCTTGCAGAGTTTTCAATCTTTAAATTAAATGAGGATTTGATAAGAAATTTAAAGACAGTTTAAATGATTTTCTAGTTGACAGTTTAAAGGCTTCCAAATTCCTTGCAAATTTCGAAGTAATTCTGTCTACCTAAATGTTCTCTGTTTTAATGGATGATATTGTTAGAAACAGCAGCGAATGTTGTTTTTAGGTATTGACTCTCGATTGGACAAAACCTTGAATCAACAGTTTCTTTCAACCAATGAAAACACAATAAATATTCACTCCGAATATTGGCTCGTACTATAAAAGCCCAAAACAGCATTTATCTCTTTTCGGGTATTTCTTCCACAGTTGACAAATGTGAGAACAGCACTCATAAAATAGCCTTGGCACCCTGCCCCGAGGGCATAACAGCAGATGTAATGAGCAACATTCACAAACTACTAAAAACAGCGCCAGCATATACGCTCCGCTAACCGAACTCTCTCACTAACAAGTTCGTACATACACTCTTACTAGCACAACACTTCATGACTATCCTATTTACACACATATGCACACACATGGCGCCAACCTAAATGAACACTCAATTCCTTCTTAACGCACAAAGCGACAGCCAAAATGAACATGTGTACTGAATTTATCCTTGCAGACAAAACAACTCTTCTTTCACTTATAAGTTCTTAGACTCTTAGAACTCACATTCTTCACAAACTCTTTATCTTTCATTGTCTTAAGAAGTTGTCATTCTTTCATTTGACAATGATCTACCTTTCATATTTATTACCCTGAATGCAATCAAGTCAACATTAATGACCCTGAACCATCCAACGTTCTGCCAACTTTATGTATTGATTTGTTTCTTCTAAGCACTCATGAATTGTTATCCGTACCACTGCAACATTGGCAAATCACGACTACAAGAACCACTTAGACTCCTGACAAATCAACTGGCTTCGATTCCGTACAACTTAAAGACAACTGGAAAATATTTCTCTCTGCACACATGCACACATTTAATCCACATCAACATTCTCCTACAAGATTTCCACTTCGATGTTCAAACAAGCAACGTTTGCAGAAAAATAACTCACCGTTTTCTAACGGAAAGAAATATAACTTCAAAAAGAAAACAGATCTGACTTTCACACAACATAGTCTTCAGATATTGTTCGAATAACAAAACATTCAACATGACACCATTTTTGGAACGCACACGTAAAAATAAATCAGAAAAACCCTGTCAATACGACACCATTTTCTTTAACCTACGTTGGGAAAAATAAACAAATCAAAATCCTGACATGACATCATCATTTTTTGTGAACGTTTGTGTGAATGAAATTTTTTCAAAAATCAACAAAAAAATAAAATAAAATAAAAATAAAAAATAAAAATCTTTCACACAATAATTTACCATAAACAAAATTAAAAAATTATCAACAAAACAATGATGAACAGATACAGTGAAAAAGAAAATTCAACGCCAAAAAAAAATTGAAACAAATTCTATGAAAAAGAATACTCTAAAATCGCCATTATGTTTCAACAAATCACAATCATTCACACATCCCGCTTTAAACAACAATCCAAAATAAAATATATACCTCAACAATCAAATCTGAATTATCATTCAGCAACTAGCCAAGCAAACACAAAAAATCAGCCACTTGAAATAATGATTTACAAAAAAAAAATTTAATTTTCAACACATTATCGACAACACAGACTCGTTAAATTAACTTGAGAAACCAACATATTGTCAGCAACAAAATATCACCTCGTCAACTCGACAACAAACGCTTTCGGATTTAAACCTTGTCTACCAGACAAAACAACAACAAAATCCAAATAACAAAATTCCATCATCCAACAGAGATTTTTAAAATTCCAATTTCAAAATATCATCTACCCGACAAACTATGAAAACAAATTTGAATTTCAATACGGGCCCCACAAAAATTCACATTTCATCAATAAACGAAGCACAAATTTGAATTTCAATACGGGCCCCACAAAAATTCACATTTCATCAACAAACGAAGCACAAATTTGAATTTCAATACGGGCCCCACAAAAATTCATATTTCATCAACAAACGAAGTACAAATTTGAATTTCAATACGGGCCCCACAAAAATTCATATTTCATCAACAAACAAAGCACAAATTTGAATTTCAATACGAGCCCCACAAAAATTCACATTTCATCAACAAACGAAGCACAAATTTGAATTTCAATACGGGCCCCACAAAAATTCACATTTCATCAACAAACGAAGCACATATTTGAATTTCAATACGGGCCCACAAAAATTCACATTTCATCAACAAACGAAGCACAAATTTGAATTTCAAAATCCGTTAATCAACGTCGACAAATCATTAAAGAAGGTTTATAACTTCTGTTATAAACCTTTTCGATTTCCATGCGAAAATCGATCCCGGAAGGGGAATGTTAGCAGCAGCAGCCGCAAATGTATTTTTTACGTATTAACTCTCGATTGGACAAAAGTTCAAACCAGGAGTTTCTTTCAATCAATGAAAACGCAAGAAATATTAACTCTGAATATTGGTGCGTATTTTAAAAACACAAACCTACCGTTTCTCTCTCTCCTTCCTGGTCTTTTGTCCAGTCGACACATGTGAGAACGGCTCTCACAAAATAGCCTTGGCATCTCTGCAGAGACCATAGCAGCAGATGCAACAAAAGACTTTCACAAACTACTAAACACAATGCCAGCTTATACACACTGCTAACCGAACTCTCTCATGCACAAGTCTGTACATAAACTCTCTCGCTAACAAAACACACTAATATACACTCACATTTTCATGCATATCCCATTTACACACAGTAAATGCACACATGGCACCAGCCAAAATGAACATGCCTGCTCAATTCCTTCTTAATGCACAAAGGCGACAGCCGAAATGAACATGTGTACTCAATTTCTCCTTTCTTTCACTTAGAACGTTCTTGAACTTTTTTGAACTCACATTCTTCACAAACTCTTTATCTTTCATTGTCTTTAGTTGTCAAATAAAATTAATTATTTTGTATGGAAAGACTTTGTTATTATTTTATTTAATAATGTCCAATCTTCAACAATATATTCAACCTATTATATTGGATGAGATAAAGGATTTTAGCTACACAGACATGTTTGTGTTTCATTCATGAGGAAAATCACTAGGCTAATTCGCAATTAAGTTCCCAATAATGATATACATACTATATCTGTGTTTTTTTGTTATTGAATGTGCTTTTGTGATTAAAATGTCTTTATTTAAATTCAAGTTCAGTTTCCCCATATTATATTTTTTGATTTACAGGTTTTCATTGGTATATATCATGGCTAGGTTGATTATGTTTTTTGCTAAGGAGTGTTTTTTGTTTGTTTTTTTGCAGTTAGTTTTTTTAATTATTATTTGGATTATTACTATTTCTATCAGTCATTACTATTTCTTATTTTTATTATTATTATTATTTACTCACTAGGAGTTTTCACACAAGTCATCATCAGTGATTGCTCACTGACAATAACAAGTGGTGTTCCCGTGAGTCTAAGTGACAAGTCTCCCCAGATTTCCACCACTCTCCATCTCTTTTCGATAACAGTTGAAAATATCTTTGTGTTATCGCAGCAGCCGTTTACCGTTGGTCTTCTCTAATTTGAGTGACAAAAAGCTTCCCAAAAGTCCTAATGCTCTCTGCACCCTTCCAGTAGAGGTCTAGTTAGTGCTTTCCCTCCTCGGTTTTTCCATCCTCCTTGACTTGTCATGATCATTTTGTGTGGTACCTACCGAAGCTGGTGCCACCACATGTGTGCTTTGTGGGTTTTTTTTGTTTTTTGTTTTTTTTGGGGGGGGGAGGGGGCAGTTTCAGTTCTTTCGGGTTAGTGTGATCTTTCAATGTTTTTGTTTTATTTCTGTTTCAACCTACCTATGGCTGCTTAACATTCATTGGTTATGTTGGTTGGTTCCTGCATTCAAGGACTTTTCTTAGGATTCTGGCTGTTTTAATCATTACAGTGTGTTGTATGGTCTCAGTCTTTTTCGGGACTGTTTCTAGTGCTCTTACAAATTGTGTTATTATAGTGATTTTTATTATAATAATTATCCTTATTGTTGTTATTTTTATTCTTGTTATATTTGTCACTTTTATCTTCAAATTTTATTTTTATTTTTATCTTTACTACTGTAATTCAAAATTACCGTGGACTTTGGTGATCATTTCTAAATTCTCACAGCAACTGTAGGACAGTTTTGAATAATTATATATATATATATATATATATATATATATATTAGATATTTGTTTCATTTTACTTCAGTCGAAATCCTCAGAAATCAAGGGGCTTGATCTCTATATGAGATACATATATTCAAATATTACATCAATATTCTTATTTACCTGTCAAACGTTGAGTTAGTAAAGAAGTTAAGAATATTAATTTTCCTCTCCAATTGACCCGTGAACTATGTTATATATCTTTCTTGTGGTCTCTTGGTCTTACTGGATTCCAGGACAAGAATTCATCTAGTCTGGTGGAGTATCCAACTAAGTGATGTTACTTGAGATAACATTACTTGGAAAAGGTGCACCATTCCTCGAATGAACCAATGTATAGCCATGTCGAAGGGATCTTATTTGGGCTTCGAATACTATGTTATTTTTTAATATTTGGTCAGGGTTTACTTGTTGGGGAAGTATCCTTATGTCAGGTTATCTTGACAAACCCTTGTACAGAGAGACCGAAGACACTCGAAGATCGTGTCTAGTAGGTAATTCAAACTCCCCAGTAGGTAATTCAAACTATATATGTGTGTGTTTGTGTATGTATATATATGTTAATATATACATATGTTTTATATGTTTATATATATATACAGGGTGGGCCAAAATAAGGGTCCTATCTTTAAATTTGAATAACTTGAATTTGAATAACTTCCACAAAATAAAAGTTAAACTCACCAAACTCTATGTGTGTGTAGACTGACCCTTCCGAGATTTTTTGAAATAAACAAAACAAATTTTAGCCGAAAAACACTTCTTAAAACTTACAAAAACTAAAGTATTGTTTTTTACACTGTTTTGAGTTTTTTAAGCAAAAATAATGTTTTCTAAATGAGGGTACGTTCCTTAGGGCTAATACGGCTCATGCTTGCTTCGGAAGGGGTCCTTTACTTATTCTAAAAAAAAAATTTTAAAAAATCAATAAATAAAAAAGTTATGAATTTTTAAAAATAGGACCCTTATTTTTGCCCACCCTGTATTTGTTATAAAACTTTATTTATACAAACATTTTGGCTATACATTTGCAGACATTTTTAGTTCTAGCTAAAAATTAGCTGAAATATCTCACAACTGACTGTGAACATGGATATTCACGTGGCAACTTAAATTTCCTCAAGTATGCTCTGAATTTTTCTAGAAACGCATGTAAGATTTCTTTTGCTTCAAAATTTCCATTCAATCACAGTATGATATAACTCTAACCTGTCATTTTATTTATATACTAGCAAAAAATGACTGCCCTTCGGGTAGCTATTAATCTAGCTGTAGCCTTATCTACCGAAAATCAAAGAAACAATGTTCGTTTAACATTTTGGTAATTTGAAGGTAATAACAAAAAGATGATTGTCATGGTGTTATTTGATATATTCCAATGTTGAGGTTTGATTTTGTTTAGGCATGAAAATTAATTCCTCTTAAAAAACTGGTTATATATTCAAAGAAATAAACGAAATAGTGTGGCAATTGTCAAGAATAAGAATGAAGGAAATAAATGAACAAATAACTGTTACCAAAGACAATAAAGTTACTTTTCTACCTACCTGTCTATTTTTTGTGTTTTAAAGTATTTTAAAGCGTTTCTATTGCATTTTAATAATCTGTCCAAATCCGATAGCGTTACAGTTCCATTTTCAAGATGGCATAATCAGACATCCACAAAGCTTTTCTCATGGGTTTTTTTGTCTTTTGGGGTGAAAAAAAACAACAACAAATAGTCAACAAATAACTGCCCAAAACGCCTTAAAATTTACTTTTCTACGTAATTGAAAAGAGAAAAGTAAAAAAAAAAAAAATCAGACTTCATAGACGGTTGGCGAACGACTGTCAGCTATCTTTGTTTTTCAGTCTAATGTAATTTATTTGACCAAACTTTTTTAATTGAAATTAAAATAAACGCTTTAAAATGCACAAAAAATAGGCAGGTAGGTAGAAAAGTAACTTTTATTGCCTTTGTTGACTATTCGTGCCCCTTTTCTTTCTATTGGCTATTCTTGACAATCGCCAAAAGCGGATCGTCAATTGGTCAAATGAAACAATTATATATTCCTGAGTAATTTAAAATGGTTACTTTGTATTTTTCGCCTTTATTATTATAGACAGAAATAGAAAACAAAAATGATGATTTTTTAAAAATATTATTCTATTTTTTTATTTTTTGTGAAGAGGGGGGGGGGGATTTTTCTTTTTTCATTTTCTGGCAAATGTAATTGTTATCTTCATAATCATCAGCAGCAGCATGATCATCGTCGTCAACAACAACAACTGGAACTTATCTTTTGAATTTCAAAATAATCATTTTGAATGTTAAACGTTTTTCATTAAATCGTTGTAATTAATATTACTACTACTAATAATAATAATAATGTTAATATGAAGGAAACTATAACATATAAGAAAGTTGGAGAACAAATATAGAAATGAATTGTGCCAAATATTAATGGTGGTGAGGAACATTGTTGAGAAGCTACACCTAGGTCCTCTTGGCCTTGTGTGCAAGAGAAGTCCTTGCTGGACTACGTAAGGGCATCCGACAGCGATCTCGTCCATCCAGAGCTTCACCACGCCATTCAGCACTTGGTATTTTGTTTACATTTTGTAAAGTGTCGGATTTTGCTGCAACGTACGTACGTACGAGATATATATATATATATATATATATATATATATATATATATATATATATATATATATATATATATGGGAAATGAAAAAGGAAAAACCAAGAGATATTTTTTTATATATTCATCAACGTTTTGTCTTTATTGTAAGACTTCCTCAGGATGATAATGTTAAGAAAAATGTCATGCAAGTACATCGAAATATTGGGTTGACATGATGGGTTGATAAGGAAAAGTAGTAGCCGTGGCTACTAAGAGCGCTGGACGAGGGTCCAGGCTGCTAGAAGTCAGTCAGTAGCAGAGAGTGAAATGAATATGGAAAGCTTTAAGTGGGTACATTAAGGCAGCAGTGAAAAAGGGGAGGGGGAGAGTGTTGACAAAAATCTCAGCCTCCCCCCCCCTCCCTCTCTCCCACCCTAAGGCAAATTCACTAACAATCTTACCCTCCCCTTTTTCACTCATCACACATAGGGGTTTGTCGCCCTCAAGTTGTGAAATTCATCTCGATTTTAGCTTTTTTTTTTTTTTTTTGCCATTGGCGACTCACATCCCTGTAGAATAGTCCAGTGTGAACCGTACATTCAAGATATTGCTAATTTTCACAATTGTTAGTCAGTTGATGTTTAAATGAAAAAAATAATAATGTTTCCTTCTTTTGGTTTGCCAAATTCTAATATATCACTTTGTCACATAAGTCACATATTACTATGAAATATTTCAGAGCAACACTCAATCATGGTGGACAAACAGACAAACGAAAAAACACATTGGCCAGGAAATAATTGGCTCTTCCAGTGACATGCATCACGCCGGCTACTTTGTTGATTGAGACGTACAAGTGTGACAATATATCGCATTAAATGACCCATAAGTCTCATTTTATTATTATGGAAAAAAAATGAGCAATACTCAATCATTGTGGGCAAATAGCCAAACGAAAACATACTGAGAAGCAAGCTGAATGCTCGTACATGCTGATTTTTACTTTTGTTTAACCCCCCCCCCCTCCCCCCCCTCCCCCCCCTCCCCCCCAAAAAAAATAACGCATATTGCATCTCAAGCATCAAGGGTTACTTTGATAGGGGTCAAATTTATAGTGGGGCAACCTGGGTTGGACGGCACTGATTGGTTGGATTCGCCCCATCCTATTCAGTCTCTCATTAACTTTGGTTGATTTAGGACGTCGGGATGAGGTAATACCAGTAAAGGATTCGTTCTCGACAATCAGTCCGGCAGGAACTGGGCCATTTCGATGGCCTTTTATCTGCCGGGCTGAGGTATACTGTCCTGGGTTTTCCTAGTAGGTGCACCCTCCCAGGCCTTGTCTTCCCCTTTTGGGGTGGAGTAAGTTTATCGCTTGCTGCCTGAGGCGCCCTGACCGGGGAATGCCGACGGGGTTGCCCTGGCTATTTTTGCTAGGCTAGAATGCTCCTTCTTTAGGGGCGCTGGCTTGACTCTTCCCCCACTTTCCAACCTTGTGTCACATATTCCTGCGTGGGAGGGAATTAAATACCTGATTGGCCAAAAAAACATTGGCACTTCTAATGGCATGCATCACACTCTCTCCTTTGTTGATCGAGACATGCGAGAATGAGGAAATGGGAAATACCTTGTATGCCAATTACACATGTACGTAAATGCATACAAAATATTTGTATACATGAATACTGTATATACATTGTATGTATAACAACAAGAACACACACTTTTACTCGGACTCACTAGAAAACAATTCGCTGTTAATCATTTATTTTCTGGTATTTTATTCTGTTGATATAGTAAACTGAAGGGTGCACATTTTATGCATGCCTTACGAATATATATATATATATATATATATAAGAGTATAAAGGTATACTCAAAAAAGAAGAATAAATGGGAAATTCCAGCAGAGTGCTCAATTACTTTATTTTACTGAGCCTTGCCTGCATCCACGAACGTACCCCTTTTTGGACTTTTTACCCTTTGGATTCATTCTATCTTCGCCGCACTTGAAGTTGTGGTTTTTGGAATTTAACTTCGAATCCTCTCTCACCACCTCTCGTGCCTTTTAACGACCTACCTATCTACATTTCATTTTCTCTGCTGGACTCTTCGACACCGGACTTTTTAGCAATCGGACATTTGCTTGCATTCGGGCAGAGTTTTGCCCTGTGTTTCTTTCCCTACAACTTTTATTTTACTTTTTCAAATTTTAAATCTTGGCCTTTGCCAACTTATCTATCCCAGCGACTTCCTCTGATGATAAGATTTTGATCTTTGAAAAGCCTGGCTTAAGGAAAATTTAACTTTAATAAATTGCCTTTTTGCGGAATATACCTTGCTCTGAGCAATTGAATTGAAATTTGATTTGGCTTTTGCTTCTCTAATTCCTTTCCATTCTTCTTCATATATATATATATATATATATGTATATATATGTATATATATATATATATATATATATATATATATATATATATATATATATACCCCCTATTTATAGGTTATCTATATTTATAGATTTTATTCTGTGATGCCATTCCAGCATCGCTGAATTTAAATCGTCAACAACTTTCTTAGAACAATGTGAAAAGCGTTCTACGTGCGGTCTTTTTAAAAATTCTCATTCTCCAGCTTTTTTTTTTTTTTTTGTTCATTTGCTTTTGACACCTGACGAAGAATCGAAAACATTCCTGAAACCTATGGGACATTTATTAATTTTTTTGATTTTAATACAAAAAAGACCATCAGAAAAATTGAAACAATAAAAAAAAAAGTATAATTAAACAGACGAATTCTGTTATTTTTTACAATGTTATATATATATGTGTGTGAGGGAGTTAATATTAAATCAAAATTTCAGACCAAATGTGAAAATGGTTAAAGAAAAGTGGACATTCAATGAAAATAAGGACACAAACGCATCATTAAAGTTGAACCAAGATATTTCGGTTTAAGGATTCTGACCATATTCATATCAAATGTATGTGTGTATACATATAGATATGTGTGTGTATGTATATATATATATATATATATATATATATACATAATGAATAAATGCAAAAGTTTCCTTTATCACTTCTATCTGATAATTAAAATGGGTTACTGTTATTTCAATCAAGAATACAACACAATGACTTAATATTAAGTGCAGATAAACGATTAAGAAAGAACCTTTAACTGCCTAATTAGCATAACCATTTTTTTAAACATTCATAATTAATTAACATTTGGTATTATTAATTTAAAATTACATTTGCTTATGTTTTTATCTATATGCAATAGTTTTGTTCATATTAACAGTAATTACTTAAAGTTATTTAATAAATAAATCGAAAAAAAATAACTAAAACACCTTAAGTTTAAACAACCAGCACTTGCCCATGACTTAACTGAAGAGAGAGAGAGAGAGTGAGGCTGTCTCACTCACTTTCTCTGATCCCTTTTCTATCACCCTCTTTTTTCAGTTTTTACATTTTCTCCTGAAAAATAACTAAATAACTTCTTTTTTTTTCCTTTATTGTAAAGTTTAACAACAAACTTATTGTTTAATGTTTACAAAGACCTTAGTAACACTGTGATCTGTCCAAATTACGAAGCGAAATTCCCCCCCCCCCCATCCACCCCAAAAGTATTCTACCTGTTTTAGGCGATCAGGTGTGAACACCCTGAAAAACTTCACGGAAAGATGAAAAGAAAATTTTTAAAAAGTATTATTTTGGAATTTAAAGTGGGGGAAATTTTTTGTATATAAATTTAATGTAAAATGATCCCCGATTTTGGAGGCCAGTTTTAACGAAGTAAACTAAATCCTTTTTTCTATGAAGATTTAACTCCGCTGTGTTTTTTGGGAGAGTTAGCTACTTTTTTTAGGCGATTACATGTCGTTTTATGACCTTGCCACTCGGACTTAGGGTCAGTAGTAAAAACATTTGGTAAGTTCCCTAAAAAGATAGAATGGCCCGGAAATTGGGAACATAGTACGTTTGATATATATATATACACAACTGATCCCACACTAAATTCTAAAATATTTATTTTTCTTTATCTCCATTTTCCAGTGTTAACACGCAATCGCCTAAAAAAAAAGCAGAATGTGATTTTTTTTGCATCGTTTGATATTAATCTGCAAATTTACCCATATTTAATTTTTCTTTAATCTTATACATATTTTAACTGTACGTCCCTGTTTTATTTTAAGCAATTAATTTTAGTTGTGCAAATTGAATAAAATAATTATTATTAGTTAGATAATTTTTAAGTAACTAATTAAATACCATATTTTTATGGTATAAATAAAAATATTAAAAGTTTGGATATTATTGTAAATGAACACACATCTCTCGATAAAATGAGATTCTATTTTTTTTTTTTTTTTTAGGCGATTACGTGTCAATACCCTAAAAAAAAAAAATTTTTTTTTAAAAACTGGCGGAAAGAGAAACAAAAAAAATTTAGAATTTACACTGGGGGATTAGTTTCGAAAATAAATTTAACGTAAAATGATCCATTTTCAAACCATTCTAGGGCTTTATGGCAGTTAACCATTTTTTGCCATTGGCGATGAATTCTGTACGTTATTATTTTGGGGTGATTGTTTGTGGTTTTACGACCTTGCCAGTCCGAATTAGGATTAGTGTTAAAAAATATATTAGTTAACTGCATTAATAATTTAGAATTACCGTAAAAAGAATATTCTCATTTTTATAGGGGTGTAATTTAGCTGAGTGTGTTAATCTACACATTTACCAAAGTTTGTTTAAATTTTGGAATTCTGAATAAAAAATTTTTTTTTTTTTTAATTAACGCCTCCCATCCCAATTAACTGCTGCCCTGGGGGCGGGGGGGGGAGGGAATGGGTAAGTTTTGCTAGTATCTAGTTCTAAAATTTCAAAGTTTATCATTTCAACAGCGTTTCAAACTATAGTAACACTTACCTCATTATTGTACACACGCGCTCCACTACAGATCGGACATTTATAAAATAAAAAAAAATTAAAAAATTAAAAAACAGTCTCTTCGATAACACCAGAAAATCGTCGATCTTCGGCTACGCCGTAAGACTTCGACGATGAAAAAAAAAGGGGGGGTATATTTTACAATAATCCGCAGAGTCGCCAACGGGGTCCAAAAAACGAACGAGAACGGGGTAAAAAAAATAAATATGCAACAAGTGACGGTGACCTACGTCGAGAATAGATATTTTCCTACTTACCTATGATATTTGTTTGTATTTTTATGTACTATAAATGGGTTTTTATTAGATGTAAAATTGTCTGTATTACCAT
>OY744550.1:31313009-31398009 GCA_963556195.1 Sepiola atlantica
TCGAAAGTTTTGGGCCTTCTTGACAAGACTCCATTGGCCGCGTCCGAGTAGCATTCTGGATACTTTATCAGATGAATACTGATCATGGCCTCCATGATTGAGCTTTTATGTAATATTTTCTTGACCACTTCTCTCCCTCTCTCTCTCTCTTTTTCCCCCTCTCTCCAATTGCCCTCTCTCTCTCTCTCTCTCTCTCTCTCTCCAACTGCCCCCTCTCTCTCTCTCTCTTTCTCTCTACCTCTCTCACTCTCTGTTGTATCTCATTCAATATAATAGAAAGAAAGACAAAAAGAAAGAAAACTGACTGACTGTCTGACCTGTTTTTTGTTGTTTTTTGAAACACCTACCTTACACTAATTTGGTCCCTTATGACCCTAAGGGAATGTATATTACAGTAGATTCTTTTACCATAACTGTATCAGAATATGTATGGTTTGACAGTGTATCTTGTGTAGTTTCTGACTTTTAGCCGAACATACACACACGGACAGAATTATGACTTTCCATCATATGAATGTATATCACTTTATATGCTGTCATACTAAAAATATATAAATTATTGGTTGAGAATCCGGCTATAGCTACACAAATGATAACGTAGTAATTATTTGTGATCAAGAGTAGATGCTCTTTTTTTATTTATTTATTTATTTTGAATCATAGTTCACCCCAAACAAGACAGGCCGCCACTGTAGACATAAGGGGCTACTGAGAATTAAGGTGTAAGTTTTGGTGGGCATCCTAAGTTGGGAGCTGTGTAGCGAGATATCTGTTTACATTAGTTTTAAATTTCTGCATGTCGGTACAGTCGGGGAAACAGGGAGCAGGGAGGGAGTTCCAGAGGCCGGCAACACGATGAAAGAAGCTATTTGAAATCTTGAGTAAATGATGTCAAACTAAAATATCCACTTTACCAACTTTAATGTAAAAGTTATATAAAACTTAGAAAAAAATATTGTCAAGACCAGGTCCATTAGCAGCCATTTGCTTATATCTGTATTATAGACTTTTTATTTCTGACTATAAATGATTGGTCAAGAGACTGGCTATAGATACATACACTCCGGCCTATGAATTATTGAATTGCATGTTTGAAATCTTGAATAAATGCTGTCAAACTAAAATATCCACTTTACCATCTTAATGTCAAATTTTGTAAAACGTCAAAACAAAATGGAGGCTTTCCATTTTTTTTATATCTGAATTGTAGCCTTTTTTCTTTCTGACTACAAAATATTCATTAAGTACGAATGAAAACAAAAACTTTATGGAGTTCAAGTAAAAATATTAAATTTTATTAAATTTTCTAAATCAAATAAGTTTAACTCTGTTGCATAAATTGTGTTACTATTAATAAACTCTAACATGAATAGCAAAGTAGAATAGTTAACAAAAATGTGTGTATAACATCTTCTTTTTTTTTTCATTTCTCTCTCACTATCTTTCTCTCTCTACCTCCATCCGACTGACCTTCGCTTTCCACATCTGACTGTCCATCTGTCTTTGCATCTACCACCGGCTGCGCCTCTCTTCCTGCTTCTTCATTCCAGTGCCCTTCTCTCTTTCCCTATCTCTTTTTCTCACTGTGTCCCTCTCTATCTGTTTACCTTTCTGTCTCACTCTTTTTCTCTCTCTCTCTCTCTCTTTCTACATCTCTCTCTCTCTCTCTCTTTCTCTCTCTCTCTCTCTCAACTTGTTTAATATAATAGAAAAAAGAAAGAAAAGGGAAAGCTGACTGACTGTTTGACCTAGTTTCGGTGTTGTTTTTTTAAACAACTATCAGTAAAAATGAAAAAAAATATTAACCCCCCCCCCCCCCCCCCGCCTCCGACACTATTTTGGTCCTTAGTGATCCCAAGTAAATGAATATTACGGTATTTTCTTTTACCATAACCAAGTCGAAATGACACTGAATCTGATGATGCAAGGTTTCTAAGTGTATCTTGCATAGTTTTAGCCAGTCAGACACACACACACACACACACACGGAATTCTTACTTTATAGATTAATAATTTTCATGAATAAAAATAACCTGTAGAATTGAATTTATGGATTTAAACATGATTTTTTTTTTTACTTTTTACTTTGAATTTGACTTTTTTCGAGGTCATTGATGCACAACTCACATTGTAGACATCTTATTGACGCAGCCCTTATCACTGATTCCAACAATATCCTCAAACAATGAGATTTTTTTCAGGTTATTTCTATCTTAGAAAAACGGATTATTCAGATTTCCAAATTCTTGAATCTGGCACGAATCATCATGATGCAGATCACTCTCTTCCAATATTCTGATGCTTTCCAGTCGTCCAAGTACATGGCAACAGAAATATGTTGCATTTTACTGCTATTAACTACTTCAAACGGTTCTGCTTGCCTTTTGGCTAAGATCAAAGTGTAGTATCTGTTCCAATGGATACTACACCCCATAAACTGGTATTGTCTTGGCCTTCGGGGCTTGATTTACGCCGGTCTATGGATCTGCCCTGTGCAGTTCTAGGAGGTCCACCCTCCCAGGCTTCGCCTCCCATCTTTGGGGAGGAGTAAGTTTATTGCTTACTGACTGAGGCGCCCCTACCGGGGAATGCCGACGGGGCTGCCCAGGCAATTTTTAATGGCCAGAGTGCTCACCTCTCGGGCGCTGGCTTTTCAAACCCCACTTTCCCGACCCGACCTTGGGTCACATCTTACTTGTCGAAGTAAGATAAAACTGGCCTTGTGCCTAACTCCTGGAGAGGAGTAAATAACTACTTCAAACGGTTCTGAAATGAAAGACTATAAAAATATTACCAAATTTATCCCAAACACTCTGTATATATATATATTTTTTTCCAAGTATTATAAAATAATTATTTCATATTAATTCCTAGTGCGATAGAAGTATGCTCAATATTGGGGATAGAGCATTATTATAGAAAATAATGTAATAATAAAACAAATGTAAAGTTACATGCTTTACAAGTTTGTTATATTCAAATATTGCAACAAAAAATAGTGGCACTTGTGCAGATGCGGTACACGAGCCGAAATTTATTTTAGAAGAGCTCCAATGGTGTAAGGGACAGACAACTCTCTTTTTAGTATATTAATAGAACATTTATTGAAGAAAATAGAATTTGGTAAAATGAACAGTATATTTTTTTCATTTCAAAACCAACAAAACGAACAGTCCTCTTGTTTGGATTAACAGATTTTTTTTTTTTTTTTTATAGTTTAAAATATTTAATTATCGCAGAAATTAACATTTATGAAAAATTTCTAGCTTCTAGGAAAATGGACGTAATCGACGTGAATGCCTTGAAACTGTTGATTTTCACAAATTTTAATTTCTGCAATAATTTAATACTAAAAAGAGAGGCTAAGAAAGCAACATATATATATATATATATATATATATATATATATATATATATATATATAATCCAGGTAAAACATCCACAGGGTAGTAATCCAAAGAATTTCAACCGGGTTTATAAAAAGTGCTCAATATCAAATAGAGCTTTTATATATGATTATTTTTATTTACACAGACATGTACAAAATCTGCGACACTGGCATGCCGATGTTATCGATCAACAGCTATTATAAACTGAGATCTCATCAGGCAGAGTATCTAAGGTTAAGATCGGATTCTAACTCTGCCTGATGAGATCTCAGTCTATAATAACTGTTGATCGATAACATCAGCATGCCAGTGTCGCAGATTTTGTACATGTCTGTGTAAATAAAAATAATCATATATACATATATATATATAAAACACATACACACACTAGACCACCCATGACCTGTTATGTCAGTATTTATTATATATATTATCTCTATTTATATAAAGTTATGTATTTGCAGTGATGTTGATAGCTTTTTCATTTAGTGAGTCCTATAATGTACGAATTTGATTTTAATAAGTCCTCGGTAAATTTATGTTACTATCCCCCCAAAATCATCATCATCATCATCGTCGTCGTTGTCGTCATCATCATCATCGCCGTTGTCGTTGTCATCATCATCATCATCATCATCGTCATCGTCATCATCGCCGTCATCATCATCATCATCATCATCATCATCATCATCATCATCATCCGGTTTCAGTGTTTAAGGTGCTGCAAGTGTCAAAGACTGCAGGGTGTGCAACACCATGCAACGTCTCACACCTGCTCCCCATGCAGTCCAATCCAAAGGGTTGATACCAGTTATGTTGGAAGCAGTCAAGTCACTTCATACACACTCAAGCCAGGCCTTTCATGCACCATCATGCCTGGGGTATCCATGCGTGTTATTGAGTCGATGCAGGAGGTGACACGTATATGTTCTGCATCAACTCAATAACACGCATGAATACCTTAGGCATGAGGTTGCTTGTAAAACCAAGGAAGACTTGGCTGGAGTGCGTACGTAGTGACTTGACTGGTATCAACCCTTTGGATTGGACGAATAAGACGAGAAATAACAAAAATTTTAAAATATAATAAAGAAAATAGTTTATTCGATTTATGTAAATGAAAGCATAAAAAAAATATAACAGAATGTGAATTATCCCTCCCCCCCCCCTTGTAAGGGATCACATGACCAGAATTCAAGAATGTACATTTTTAAAAAAACGGTTGACCCTAAGAAACTGCTCTGATGAGAGATGATAATGAGGTTCTGAGCTGAGAATCCTTGTTCACAGCCAGCTGTATGTATAGCAAAGAAATGTATTTCCCTGATCCTGATCACAAAAATAAAATTGTTCAGTTATACTGAAAACAGAAAAAGTTGGGTTGACTGTCCTTATAGTAAGCTTGAAATGATAGAGGAATAAAAAAGAAATTAAAAACAAAGAAAAAAAATGAAAAAAAATCCAGAGGTAAAAGAGAACTTACATTCCTGACGGTTCTTTGTGTGTATTGCAATGTATAGTTTTTCATGAAAAAATTGACTTGCGTCCTTGGGGCACATGGATAAGAATTTACTGCATCCTTTTAAATTTTTATGCATCTTTGACGCAGGACATTTATAGGATTCACTCCTAATCTAATTAACCAATCATTATGAATTTGAGAACTAGGCCTAAAGGTGGATAATGTGGACTATATTTAGTTTAATTTAATTGTATGCAAAGTGGGCAAAGAAGGGGTAAAAGCCCTTTGTGAAAATTCAGATAGCTTTTGATTTTTGTGAAATTTTAACAATAGGTCCATCCATCCATCAATTCAAATTCCCATAACGTCAAGAGACGTTTTCGGAGAGTCATGCAGATACTCTATCTGTCCTAACTTTTCAGATGGCAAGATAGAACCTGGTGGAGCTCCATGTCCTCTCCAGGCCACATACAGCATCTGGTATTCCCAAATGGTCACCCATTTTAGTAATGGCCAGCCTCAATGTTGCTTAACTTTGGTGATCTAATTGAAACGGGTGTGTCAATGTGATCATGCCGTATAACAATAGGTATTAGACATCAATTAATAAATATTCCTCAAATTTCAGTTTCTTTGGAGTATTTTAAAGGGTTTTTAGAGGACATTATATGGACACAACTTCTCATTTGAAAATTCAAATATTTCAGATTTGCATTAAATTTGATCAATAGTCATTAGATACCAATTAAGCAAGATTCCCTGAATTTCAATTTCTTTTTAAAATTCTTTAAGCTTTAAATTTTAGGCATTGTCTAGAATCAAAATCATGTAATGGGTTTTGATCAAAATTGGAATAAGGATTCTAGACATAAGGTTTAGCAGCATTATATCTTGATTTTAATCTTAATGAGGGGACATAAAAGTGGTGCAAAACTGTTCTGTTCCGGGGGAATTGATTTTACCTATCTTGGGACGGGTATTCTTCTAGTTGAATATATAATAGATCCCCTTCTCTGCTTTCTCTCTCTCTTTTAATTAATTACATTATTCCATTACAAAGTAAAAGGATTTCACAAATTCAAAATACATTGTGATGTCATAATAGACACTTTCTCTCTTCCCCCTCTCTATTCCCCCCCCCCTCCTGCTCTTTCTCTCTCTGCTCCACTTTCTTCTCTTTTCTCTCTCTACATTGGCCGTAACAATGACTAAGATGAGAATCGTATTCCAAATAATACAAATTCATTGATTTAGAACCAAATTAATGATTTGTGTTACAAAAAAGTGCTCTTTCATTCAAAAAATCAAAGAAAATAACTATAAAGTATTTTTAAGTTATTTTTACCTGAACCAATTAAAACTGAAAAGTATTTATTGAAAATAACCTTTTTTTTTCTTGTTTTTAGGGTCCTAAAAAGATGACGGAAGGTTCATCGTTAGTTTTATCACCAACCAGCAATCAAACTCACGACACAGCTGCGCCAAATACTCCAAGAATCGAAGACCTCCACGACGGTGCCAATGTGCCTTCAGACATAAACATCAAACAAGAACCAGACAACGATGAAAACTTCCAGATCGTCTTCGCAGAGGATCATGGGAGTTTAAATCCGAGTGAATTAAACAGAGAACTGCAGTCAAAACAGAGAACCAAAAAGTTGCTAGCAGAGTCGAAATTACCACTTATAAAATTAAGTCAAATAAAATCTGCTTATAATCGTAGTTCAGCAGGTTTCTCTTCAATGCCAATTCGACAGATGTTAACACTTAAGAAATTGAAAGTGGACCCACAAAATGGCGATCTTGATACATGCTGGAGCCCAAAAACTAAAACAGAAGGTGAATTTACAAAGGTTAGTAGAAAGATAAAATTAATAAAAAAATATTTTACATTTCTTTTGTACGGATAAAGCAAAAAATAAAATAATTCGCTTTCGATTCTTGATCAAGAAAGATTGAAAATACAAGTGTCATGTTAGGGTTAGGGTTGCTTTTTTCCTAACACGTTGAGTCTTAAAACTCAGGTGACTGATTTAGCAGCACGTGGTCACCTATATAAAAGTTGTGACTCAGAAGTCCACTTCATCTTTTCTCCCTTTTTGGTCTGACTATTGAGGTGGTGACATGTTTGTCGGATATTCTCTCTTTTCCTCTTTTTTGGTTTAATCACTGAAGCGACAACATTCGTTTGTCCACTGCTACCATTTCGTCCAGGCCACTTTAGTGAAATGTGTTCAGTCATCTCATCACCACCAAACAAGTTCTGTTGAGGTGCTTTTTTGAGACAGCCTGCAGTTAGTCGTTGCCACGTCCATACCAGTTCTTTCAACACATATTGGTAAGTCCATCTTTCATATATTCATGTGTTAGGAATCTTTTGCATCTATTGGTGTAGTACTTGTAAGAGAAAATAAATCCTGTTATATTTTTTCTCATATCTTTTTTGTTTATCTGTTTTGTACAAGAACAATTACAAGGCCAATAATTCTTACACTATCATTTTATTTTGTTTATTACGAAAAGAAGAAATACAATTATTTTTGCTCATTGATTATAATTATATTTTTATTAACTGATAGGTCATGGGTCCATGTAAACAATTTTACTATACATTTTTGGAATCTCAAACCTAATATTGTCGAGATATGTAGCACTACTATAAAAATCTTTTTTTTACCATTACTCACATTGCAATTTTATTACTTGTGTTCTAATCTATCATTTATCATTATTGGTTCTCATAACGTATAATGAAGGCATTGAGAAAGATCATAAACATACTGTGATACGCTTATAAAACCAATATCTTCATTAATAAATTAGCTGAAGATTTAGCAGGACCCAGCGAGCGAGCAATTATTACCGTAAAACGGGGCAAATTACGATGGTTTGGCCATGTGTTACGACATCAAACTCTAGTGAACAACATACTACAAGGTTGGGTAGATGGTTCTTGCAAACCAGAACGCCCGAGAAAGCAGTGGATGGACAATGTGCTAGAATGGACAGTAAAAGAAGTGGTGGTGAATTGCTAATGATTGTGTGAGATGGAGGGAAATTGTACGCTCCCGGACAACGTCCCTTGATGTTGTGGGATATCAATAAAAAAAAAATCAATCAATAACATATTAAATTCTATACTAGGTCTACTTAGGAGACTATTGTCACTTCTACCTGATAATGGCCGTTAGAAGGAGAAAAATATACCCCCATAAAAGGGTTTATTAAAAATTTCAGACATATTCGTGACTTCGGCATGCCTGTTTTATTAGATCCTATGTTCGAAAAGATTTACCTGGAAAAAGTTTGCAGCTTCGAACAATATACTGAGGTATTCTTCTAAGTGGATGTGCAGTGGTCTGCTGATGCTACTGATGCAGAAGTCTTTGCACTTGTCACATCACATACAGTATGTTGCATACATACGCTGGCATGTACCCATTGTTTGGATTGGGCATTTTTTCCTATGTGCAGATGTTTTTGTCAGTATGTTGGGTTTTTTTTTTAGGAAATCTTGTAGTGAGGGCCCAGTTTAAGTAGCAATATACAAGACTAGAGTTAAGGCTCCCAAGAGCTATGCATTGGCAAGGAGATTAGAAAGTGACTAACTTGGATCTACTTTTGACAGCCTCGTAACTCTCGCTTCCCTTATTTTTTCCATGTTTCTGACAAAGGGGGAAGAATTGCTGTTTTCTGGGTCGGAATCTATCCATCTAACACTTATCGTTGGCTAGTTTTTTACCTTGAAGTATTGATTTACTCCTCTCCAGGAGTTAGGCACAAGGCCAGTTTTTATCTTACTCCCACAAGTAAGATGTGACCCAAGGTCGGGTCGGGAAAGTGGGGTTTAAAAATGGCCTGGGCAGCCCCGTCGGCATTCCCCGGTAGGGGCGCCTCAGGCAGTAAGCAATAAACTTACTCCTCCCCAAAGAGGGGAGGCGAAGCCTGGGAGGGTGGACCTCCTAGAACTGCACAGGACAGACCCATAGACCGGCGTAAATCAAGCCCCGGGGGCCAGGACAATACCAGTCTATGGGGTGCAGTATCCATCGGAACAGATACTACACTTTGATCTTAGCCAAAAGGCCAAGTTGTTTTTACCTCCTTACATCAGGTGGCTTCATGCTTTGTCTGGAGCAATTGCCATAAAAAAAGGCTTGGTCTGAGATTGGAAAAAAATATCTCCCCCCTCATTAACTATAGAATATTGAGGAATTTTGATAAAGCTATAAGTTCCTGGATGGGGGGGGGGGGGGGTATCTCACTCAGGCTCAAAATACTAATCTTCTGTTTCATCACTATAAGGAGATGACTGGGAGGGGGGGGGGGGCAACCTGATCATGAGATATTGACACATCATTAGATGATGAACTTAATTTCTTTTTCTCTTTCCTATCTTTTTGTTTCACTTTTATATTTTTATGGCAGCTTTGTCTATTGGTTCAAGCTGAAAAGTAACCTTGAGTCCTTTTTTGGCTCACTGGCCTTTCAAATACCCCGTCTCTTCCATAGAAACCTAAAATCTAAAATTTTACACATTTTGAAAAACATAAATATCACAATATTATTCCACATGGAAAGAAAAATGGTAAGAGTTGCTTTTTATATTTAAATAATATACATGTATGGAAATTCGTTTAATTTATAATGTGCATGATTTTGTTATTCGAATATATTCAAAAAATAACTAAAGAAAATCATCTTAGCTTCTTTTTCAGAGAACAAGTGCAGATGATGTTCTTTGTATGGCAATTTTCTTTGTTGCACTTCACATTGTAGTCATCACAGCTTAAAATGGACAGTTTACATTAACAAGAAGAAATGTCAAACACTGTATCCACCTTCTTTTTTTCTTTTTTTTAACTTAGTTCACCCCAAACAAGGCAAGTTGCGACTGTAGACGTAAGGGGTTACTGAGAATTAAGGTGAAAGTTTTGGGGATCATCCTAAATTGAGAGCTATGCAGTGAGATGCTTGTTCACATCAGTTTTAAATTTCTGCATGTCGGTACATTCGGGGAAACAGGAAGCAGTAAGGGAACTCCAAAATCCGGCAGCACGAGGAAAGAAGCTATTGGAGTAGAAGACTCTCCTGCATCTGGGGACCTCCACAGTGAATGGATGGGGTTTAGCTGATTGTTGGGTTGGTCAAGTGTATTTATGTCGAGAGAATACCAGAGTAGCACATAAATTATTTCTTGGGATGCAGTGATATTATCAGAAAGTACACAAATTGGATTGATATTTCCAAATTAAAATTGAAAATAAAATTGGAAAAATATGATGAATTGATGTAAAATATACTTTCTTAAAAACGCAAACGCAATAAATGCACATAAAAGTCTTGTGAATGAAAAACAATAACTTTGAAAACTAAAAAAAACTATCACAGTGAAAGTGTCTTTTAAATGATTAAGTCTATTTTAATATAACATACAATAAATTTAATTAGTTTTGCATTATTATATGAAGGATATAAATAAACAACAGGTTAAAGGGAGATAATTCCTTATGATACACAGGAAAATAAATACCCTAATAAATTCAGGCCAGATCCGGAAGTAGTTATTTGTATTTTACAAAAAATTAAATATACGATTTTATTCTTTTAAACTTTAATTTGATTTATTGGGAATAATATAAATATTGCAACTAATAAAATATGTTATTAAAACTATGTTCTATGTTTATTTTCTTCAAGACTTATATTTTTGGGTGATACCGAAATAATGATAAAGTTCACTATTATTTTAATCTTAAAATTAATTTCCACAAATAATGACAAAGTTTTGAACAAATATCATTTGTGTGGTAATTCTTCGTTAATTCACAACTTTCACTTTTTGAGGTATCGGAATCAGTATCGACTGTTATAGTTCCGAAATTAACTTATCCTATTGTGCAACCTTTGCTTCACTATAGACTTGATGCAGGGAGTATCCATTGTATCTCAAGACTGGAAGGAGACTTAAATTTAAAAAAAATGTTCGACTAATGGCTATGTATATTCAGCTGTCTTGTTTTAAAAAGCAGTTATGTTGGTATGCCATCTGAAAGGTGGCTGTTATCTTTAGTGTTCAGTTGTGTCAATGCTCTGTTGTCAGCTGGAAAAACTCTCTTCGTCAGTAATCTCTTTCTTTTATCTAAATCGTGTTGTTCCTAGACTTGTTTCGATAAACTGTGCAGGAAACATCACAATTGGTGAATCAACATTATTTTAAGAATATTTGGTGCTTCTGTATTATTGGGGCAAATGAAATTTTCATTTAAGAAGAGTCAGTTGAAAGGGATGAGGGGGGGGGTGATAATTCAAACTGTTTTTTTTGTGTGGTTTTTTGTTGTAACCATAACCCATAAGGAAAATTCAGAGAATTAGTAAGAAAATAAATTTTAAAAAAGGGTACTTATGCAGTTTACGGACCTGGCTGAAATAATAATAATTTAGAAAGCCATTCTTAACATTGGGAGGTGGGGTTTGATTAGCTATTTTGTACTTTCACCTAACAATTTAATAAACATAATAGTTAATCACACACACACACACCCACCTTCCCATGTTAAGAATGGCTTTCTAAATTATAACGTTATTATTTCATTTCGGTCTGTAAACTGCATAAGTAGACTTTTTAAAATTTATTTTCATACTAATTCTCTGGATTTTCTTCATGGGTTATGGTGACAAGAACAAAAAACAGTTTGAATTATCTCCCCTTTCAACTGACTCTTCTAAATTAAAGATGAAATTGCATCTGTCCCCAATAATACAAAAGCACCGGATATTTTTGTTCAAAGCCTCAATGCATTAATTCGCTATTAGATATGTTAATTGTGTTTTGTTTTTTCTCTTACATCTTTTAAATAACCAATTTTATTTATCTTCCTCCGACAAGGTAAGATGTGACACAAGGTCGGGAAAGTGGGATTTGGAAAGCCAGCGCCCGAGAAGGTGAGCACTCTGGCCTACAAAAAATGTCTGGGCAGCCCCATCGGCATTCCCCGGTAGGGGCACCTCAGACAGTAAGCAATAAACTTACTCCTCCCCAAAGAGGGGAGGCAAAGCCTGGGAGGGTGGACCTCCTAGAATTGCACAGGGCAAACCCACAAACCGGCGGAATCAAGACCCGAAGGCCAAGACGACACCGGTCTATGGGGTGTAGTATCCATCGGAACAGATACTACACTTTGATCCTGGCCAAAGAAACCAATGTTTACAGATAAAGCTTGTTAAGAATAATGATCAGATTTTGTTTATTTGCATATCTGTTGTTATTGGAAACATTGTTTCAAATCAATTTTTTTAATATACATGCAGTATGTAAGTGTTGGTTTAAGATATCAATTTCAGAATGTAGTTATAGGTGTGGAACTAATAAAAAATAATTTATTCGAATTTAAGCATGAATGTTCTGTGTCAGTTATGTATGCGTGTGTTAAATTAAGAATTCTGCTTTGAGTTCTAATCTGTTATTAATTTATGGATTGAGTTTAGCTATAAGTAGCGCCTCCTTAATTCTAAGGTTGCCAATATTTTTCTGTGATATTTTTCTTTAGTATACTTACTGTTACGTTGCTTTTTACGTTCTTACATTTAAATAGGTGTTTTCTTTTAAAAAAAAAATGGTTACTTGTGTGTTGAGGTGTTCTTTAATGCAGATGCAAGTTAGCATGCTACCGATGTGGAAGCCTTTGCACTTGTCACATTGTATGCGCTACATTGCATACGTATGCTAGCCTATACCCATAGTTTGGATGCGACATTTTGCCATTGTGCAAGTGCTGTTGTGTGTGTCTTGTTTTTTTTTTAGGTAACCTTGTATTGAAGGACTGGAGTGTTTTAATTGTTTATAAGTAATACAATTTTTAACCTCTTTTTTTTTTTCTTTTTTTTATGGACCCGGGCAATGCCGGGTAGCACTGCTCATGTATATAAGTAATAAGTGGTAATACTACACATCTACATAAGACTCTCATCATTAATACTAGAATGGCACAACAGTTAAAAGTATTGTTTAGCAATCAGTGATAAGCGACAGTCTTTTCAAGTTCTGAAGAAGGGTGGAAGTTAAGTCGGCCGAAACGTTCTGACTATAACAACCAAGATTGTATTAGTAGTTTGAATAATCGAAATAATATAAATTACCAATATTGCTTATTTCTCTGTCTCTTGTGGCACCTGTTTCTGTCAAGAATAGACTTAAGGATATCCACGTAGGAATTGCTTATTTGCATAATAGTAAGGTTGAAATATTTTAATCCATTGTCTTAGACTTCTTGTATGCAAACTGGTTATCATCTCTCAACTTACCATTAATTCCACTACAGTTCCTGTGTGCCCAATGCTTACAAGTACATAAAAAAAATTAAGTTGCACCCAACTCATTTTCCAATACTACAACCATTGATCACTACTTCGATTTTAGTAACATTGACTCTCAGACCTTTACATTCCATAGCATTCCTCAAAGTTTCTA
Source organism: Sepiola atlantica (assembly GCA_963556195.1). Classification (NCBI taxonomy): domain Eukaryota; kingdom Metazoa; phylum Mollusca; class Cephalopoda; order Sepiida; family Sepiolidae; genus Sepiola; species Sepiola atlantica. The sequence goes on from OY744550.1 coordinate 31,326,331, forward strand.
ACTTAAGTAGACTTTTCATTGTTTCATAAGCAAGTACTAAATTATCAGCATAACGTATCTCTTCCGGACAACCCATCAGAAATTCCCTGGACAATTTTTCTAAGAAAACAAATGAAAAGCAACAGACTCAGTACAGACCTCTGGTGTATTCCCACTTTAACATAAATTCTGTCACTAAATATTCTGTTAATTCTAACGTGACTTTGAGCATTTCTGTACATTGGTTGAACAACCTTCACTAACCATTTGCTTGCACCTAGTTTATGCAAAGACCACCAGACAACATATCTTGCCACTCCCTCAAAAGCTTTCTCCAAATCGACAAAACCACAGATTCTTCTTTTTGCTAAGATACTTCTCTTGAATTTGTCTCAGGATAAAACCGAACTGCATTTCATTTATGCTAATCTGCCTTTGTATTTGCTGCTCAATTATTTTCTTGACCACTTTCAGGATCTGATCCGTCAACTTTAAGCCTCTATAATTACTCCTATATAATGCTTACCCTTTTAATAGTTCACAATTGTACTAAGATCCCAGTCTTTTCGGATAATTACTTCTATTATGATCTGATTTGTCAAGTTTGTGATCATCATAATGCCTGATTAAACCCGCAACCTTCGGGTCCTACAACCTCACCCTTCTTCATCTTATTTACAGCTTCCCTTATCATTTCTTTCTCAAATCCTATAGCTGTACCTTCTAAATTTTCTCAGTCCCATGAAAACTCAGTATTCAACTATCTCTCATAATAGCATTTCCAAGCCTTCCTCTTGTCCCGTTCATTTGTTGTGAGTACCCTATTGTCATTTCAAATGCACTTCTCTCCAACGATATCAATATTTCACTTTGCCATCTGTTTAGATATCCTGAATGCTTCATTCTTCTGGTCATTCCTTTGTAATATATCTGTAAACCTAGCTTGTTCAGCTTCCATCTCGGCTTTGTAGATTGCTTTTCTTGCTGACCACTTTGCCACCAGATACATCTTCAGGAAACCTTTTCTCCACTCACTCCTTCGTTTCTGTTTTTCTTTGATACACTCTTCACTTTCCTCATTCCACCACCATGTCTGGTATTTTCGTTCACCCACAAGTCTGGTCTGTTATCTCCAACAGTGTATTCTTCAACTTTTTCCAATGTTCTTTCATGTTTCTTAATATGGATCTGATAACCAAGCGCTTCGTCACTAAATTTGCATTTCACTTGTTCTTCATTGAACCTCCACACCTTTATTCTGGGAATAAACTTTCTCTTTATGTCACAAATAACTAGTTTATGCTGTATTACAATTTCTTCACCAGGTATTACTTTCACATCACTCAAGAGCTTTCTGTCCCTTTTCCTAACCAACAGATAATCTATTTGAGTTTTTGCTGGTCCCGATTCATATGTATCAAGATGGTTTCCCCTTTTCTTAAAAACAGTATTTGTAATCAATATGTCCATAGCAAGACAAATTTCTAAGAATCTTTCCCTTTCTGCATTCTTATCAACGTATCCATTTCCTTTATGGACATCATCAAAACCACCAGAGGTCTTGCCAAATTAAAATTTCCTGCCACAGCAAGTACTTCCTTCTTATCAACCGTACTAGTTATTGTAATAAGCCTGTCATAAAACTATTCTTTCACATCTTCACTCAAACTACATTGTGGTGCATAAACAGATATTGCTGTGAATATTTTCTCACCAACCATCAACTTCATCAGTATGATTCCAACACGTGGGGAGGCAAGTAAATAGTGACACAAAAACATGTTTTAAAAGAAAACATGTTAATATTTTATTTGTTTTATTTATGGACTCTCTGCCTTAAAATAAATATTAACATGTTAAAAGAAAAAAAAATTCCGAAATATACTGCATTTAGTAAAATAAATAAAAGATTTATTTACAAGTGTTTTGTAAATAGAGACCACGTGTATTGCGAGGTTAACCGGTGACTTCCAAAATATGTCCCGCGTCTTGTGTTAATGATCTGGGGTCCCTATTGTTGTCTTGCTCCAAATATTGATTACAAGTAAATAGCTCTATTTATTATTGAGCACTATTATATAAATACAGTAAAGATTCTCTGGATTTGTTTACCCTGTGGATACAAACTTTACCTGGATTACTATATAGATGTATGTATGTTAGTGTTGAGACAATTAATCGGAACAAATCGGAACTTTTGGGGTATCCCATCACCAGACCACAAGAAATCTTAATCCCAGATTTAGCATTGATTCTTGGAGTTTAATTTATTTATTTTTTATTAGCAAGTTATGATAAACAAAGTAAATATTCTCAAGTTCATTTGCCTATTCCCTATATAAAACTTTTTGAAATGTTCAAATTTCTTTTCACACCTATTTACTAAACGTCTATATGACGCCTCTCAGAGAGTTCACAGTTAAATATTCAAAGATTTTTTATTTCACTGGCGCCGCTCTGACCTTGGTTGTTGTCTGGTATATATATCCTCTGAAATAATTAATGTTTTATTATATATTTTTTGGTTTTGCACAAGTGAAAAATATAGATTAAAATTTCACAATAAGTTTATCAAAATCGTGTATACAATACATAAAGGGAAAACATTTATAAGTTTGTCAAATTAAAAAAGAAATTATATCTACATTTGAAGGTACACCCCCCCCCCCCAAAAAAAAATGTGATTCTACTTTTATGTATGAACACACTGAAAAAAAACAACAATTATTTTAGAATTTAGAGTGGGGGTTTAGTTATGCATATAAATTTGACATAAAATGATCCCCCATTTCTGGTCTATTCTAGCTTTTTAGGGCAAAGTCATGAAAACCACACTTAATCGCTTTAATATTCATATTACCACCCAGACTTAGTGTTAGTGGTAGGAAGAAGGCGTGTTTTTTATGACATATTTTATACTAAAGTTTGATCAGGAACATTAACATGGCCAAGATTTAAAACAAATAAAATTGATTACATGTTCTTGAAAAAAAACTGTCTGGTCTGAAAGGTGTGATCAATTTACGTTAAATTTATATGCGAAACTGATTTTTTGTTGTTTTATTTTATTTTTACCACTAAGTTTTTCAGGCTGTTTACATGTCATCGGCTAAAAAATGAAGAATCATATTTTTCTTTTTAGGTGAATCAGTATAGCGTGAAGAGCTCTAATAATACCTTGTTTTCTCTCTCACAAAAGTTATGATTGCGAATTGGTGAAAAAAAAAAAAGAAAACAAGCACCAATAATTTCATAAGAATGCAGTATTTACAAAATACTGCAAGAATGTTTAAAAATGAAATAAAAACATTTTTGTCAAGAATCAAAAATTACTGATAAACTTTTATTGATAATTATTAAAAAATTAAATATAAAACTATTTAATTATGAATTTAGAGTGGGGGATCAGTTTCACACATAAATTTAACGTAAAATGAGCTCCTATTTCCGAGACATTCTACCGTTTTAGATCAGTTAATTAAAAAATGTTATTTTTCTGTAGAAGATAAATTCTGTGTGTTTATTTTTTTTAGGGAGGGGGTCTACTTTTTAGCAATTACACATTGCTAGTCAGACTCAGGGTTAGTAATAAAAAAAATTTGTGAACACCTTTAAAAGGTTAGAAATAATGATCATTTTATGTAAATTTATATACGAAACTGATCTCCCACTCTAAATTCTAAATTAATTGTTTTGTTTTTTTCTTTTCAACAAATTTTTCTAAAAAAAAGTAGAATGTCATTTTTGGGGGGTGATTTAACTGAGGGTGTTAATCAACAAATTTGCCATCATCATCATCATCATCATCATCATCATCATCATCATCATCATCATCATTATTGTCGTCGCCGTCCAAATCTTCATAATTAGGATAAAAATATGAACATTCTTTGATAGAGGGAAGGCACAGAATAGTTAACAAAGCCTCCTCCACCCTCCCCATGCTAAGAATGGTTTTCTAAATAGTAACATTATCATTTAGAAACTCATTCTTAGCATGAGGAGGGGGCTTTGTTAACTATTCTGTTCCTACACCGTCTTCTTATTTTGCATACCGATTGTTTATGAAAAAATCCAAATAAGATTTTGTCAACTAACGAGGAACTACAGCAAATCGGCTTTATTTTAAAAGAGAAATAAATCTTTAGTTGTCTCACTATTTTCAATTAATTCCAAGGAAAACATTTGAGAATAAATATTAGAAAGATCTACACATGTATTCTTTTACGTTTTTCAAAAATATATGTGGACATTACACGGGGGGGGGGGGGATACAGTAATTTGAAAATTATAAAAAGTAACAAATCTTTAATTTAATATTTAGAAATTTTAAAAGAATCAGAATCGGTAATTGTATCGGAATCGGGAAAGATTTTGGAATCGTCCTATCACTAGTATATATATATATATATATATATATATATTAGAGAGAGAGAGAAAAAGATGTGTATATATATATGTGAATATATATGTACGTATAAAATGAATAAAAATATATATTAACGGAAAAAATACGTCCTATGAAGTTACGGGCGACTAATAATGCCATTTTCTGCATCTTAATCACTTAGGAAGTGAGACAATCGAAATTATAGTAAGCAAAATAACAACGAACGCTACAATCACCAAAAAAAATAATTACATAAAAATATATGCATATATATATATATATTAGAGAGAGAGAGAGAGAGAGAGAGAGAGAGAGAGAAAGATGTGTATATATATATGCATGTTTGTGTGTATGTTAACAGGTATATGCACACACACACACACACACACACACACACTTTCATATATGTCTGTGTGTATTTGTCTGTGTATATAGTGGTGACACCTTTGGAAACAAACCCTTAAATACCACCTGTAATGTATGCAAACACACCTGAGCAAATATTACCTGACAACATCGCTTTGTCAACTTTTCTCCCTTCGTCCAAGCATTGCTTACCCCGAATTTCTTAAAGTATGTAAAATTCTCTGCATTCTGTCTTTCTGTTATTTTAGTCTGTCTACCCATCAATCTATCACGGTATGTATACCGAGAGGATTCGCATATACTAGTGCATACATAAAAGAGATCTCAGTAATCTCTATTTCAATGAAATTACTTTGTGACACTTCGAAATTTAAAAGAAATTTGGAAGCGTTTAAACTGTCGAATAGTAACCATTTCTGGCTTTAAAATTCTTAGCAAATACTCATATATTAAAAGATTGATAGATTCGGCCAGAATGCATTTCAGTTTCTTTGTAAACAAATCATTTTAATCTTTTGTTAACAGTTTTGAACAAAAAAAATGAACTACTTTCGGAATTTGAAAGGAATCTGGAACCCTTGAAACTGTCATATAGAAAGTCATTTAAACTGGCTTTAAAACATTTAGCAAATTATGTATTAAAAGATTTCGAAGCTTTTTACACATAAACAACATTACCGTATCAAAATTAGTTATAGTTTTTGTTGTGAAGTTGTTCCACAGTAAATAATAAATAAAGGAAGTCAAGTCGAGGGTTGGTTTAACAAGTGTATTAACAAAGTAAGAAAGTGACTAGCTCTTGGCTAGACAGTTACAAGACTGTGCTTTGTCTTCTGTGTCTCTGGTGACTCGCACTATTTATAGTGACAACCGGTGTAGTTTCTCCTGTGTAAGAACGGCTGGTGTAACAGTTTTTTAACAGTTTGATTGCATCTTTATAATAAAGTAAAGTTAGTTTTCGCCTATTTTAGTTCATTTCTTTTTATTTAATTTCCTTTCACACTTGTTCAAATTATATGATTAACAACAAAAAATTCATTCCCGGATTATACCAGGTACATGCAGTTCTCAATTTTTGTGTGCTTACACAATACTGTGGTGAAACATAGAGAATCATGATTAACAGATTGCCAGAATAGCATTTTCTAAACACACCACAGACATTTACGTTATTTACAAAATGGCTGCTCAATAGTTGTTTCGATTATTCTTAAAACATAATCTTATTTTCTTGTTTGTTTAACTTCTATTTCGTATCTTTCACATAATCACAAACTTCAAATTCCCAGACTACACCTGTCATATTTAACGGCTAAGTTTGTTTTCCGCAAGGTTACATCCATTGCATAGCAATTTAAAATCACACACAGACTACATTTGTTTCCAAATTTGCTTTAACAGAATAAATGGAATAACGAACTTGAACAGTGTCAACCTACTGTGTCTTCTGTCTACCCATTAGCAATTTCACTATGTGCTATCATGGTTATGCACAAATGTTGCAGCTACGATCACATAGATTTACAGAATGAAACAGTTTCTTTCTTTTTTTTTCTTTTTTAAAAACTATTTGGTTCTTTTTTAACTTTACAGATTGAGCACTTTCTTTTTCTCATTTTCCTTTACATTCTATTTCGTATTCAAATGTAAACATTATTGAGCATGACGGACACTTCAATTAATTCTTTCCTTAACTAAATTTTTGTTCAAAGGGAATGGGTGTCATCTTCCTAGGCATTACCTCCTCCTTTCGGAGGATGGTGGGTTTATTGCCTGATGCACTCTCTTTCGTGGAGGAGTTTCAACAGGACCTACCTGTCAAAGCATGCTACGTTCGTCTATATCTATAACACAATCTCTTTTCATCTAAGAGACTGAAGAGTTCCACTTTCTATCAGACTCAACCTATATAGTCAAAACCCGAATCAAGGGAGATCCCTCTTATCTCTAAAATGGTTCAAGAAAGATAACTTAATCCACACTATCAGTATACGTTTGTGTGGACTTTTAATGGTCTTTGAGACAATAAATTGACTTTTAATGATTTTGTTACGCCAACTGCGTATGCACCGTTTCCATGTCCTTCTTTTTTTTTGTATTTTTTCATGGATTTAGAGTTAGTTTCTGAAAGGCATGTATTTTTTCTTTTATTTATATCAAATAGTACCTTCCTTCTGGTGTTTGCACATAGAGATAATTACTTAATAACCCCAAAAGAAAGTTTCTCGCCTCTACGTAGGTATATTGCTGCGAGGAGGCTCTTTCGAAGAAATATGAATTAATACTAACATTTAATTGTTATTTAAAAATTTACTAATTACAGAACTAAAATTAATATTAGGGTTAGTGATATAGTTATTTTTTTTATCTCATATCAAATATTACCTTCGTTCTAGTGTTTTTTTATGGACATAATTACTTAACCTTCTCCTCAAAACAATTTTTGTTGCTCCTCTCCATGTGAGGATGCTTTTTTATACTAATGGGTTACCACTTACTAAGGCCAAAAGCCACTCGAGGGTAATGGTTAATGAGATCGATGAATTGTCAGTTGGATGATGAAGAATATTTGAGGGCATTGGAAATGACGAGTGGAATACTCAGAATTCGATTACCTAAGAGAATGGATCAACAAGTATTTGTTGACATTGGACTTGAAAACGACCATGTTGTAGTCAGCAGGGAAGCAGTCCCGTTGTTTTTTTTTTGTGTTCCACAGATAGGAAGTTCTTGGAAATACACTCTATTATGGAAATTCCATTTTTGTTTTAGGTACACGGAGGAAGAAAGAAAAGTTCTTTGCAATGGTTTTAGCTATACGAGTTTTTACTATGAACGTTTTACAAGGGTGAAAGAGATTGGAGCTCAGTCGAGCACCTACCATGAAAATAACGATAGAGTAGAGAAAGACTAGCAACGTCTCTTCTGTGAGAAATGGGCTGTAGAGAAAAGAAGAGATTAAACTCCCACTCTTTCATAGAAATATGAACTAATACTAAAGTTTAAATGTTACTTATAAATTTCGGAACACTACGATTAATATATATAAGTAATATATATATAAGTAAAACATTGTGTAAAAATATATAGAGTTTAAAGGTGGGAGCATGAGTTTCTTGAATCCTCCTATTTTCACGGACTGCTTGTCTTCATATAAAGTAAAGTGATTTCACCTATCCTATTGACCATTATAGCTTTCTAACCAAAACCTGCATATATGATTCATCAGCCATTTCGACCAATTCCTGATGCATTTCAGAAAATATGTGTTCACTTTGTTTGCTTTCAATAATTTTTACATTTTTTCTGTGTAAACAGTCTTTTCTAACATAGTCATCCACACAGGAGGTATTTTCCCTCCATGCTTACATCTACTTTTACTGCCACCCACTTCATCAGGAATTCTTCTTTGTAGGTTAATTATTTCGTTGTAGCAGTGTTAGTATTTCATTTTTTCGCTCTTGCTATTGTCTGTTACATATTATACATGTGGGGCATTCTCTTCAACTAAATTTTCTTTATTCTGTGCATTTTGATTGATTGATACTTTCTTTCATATTGCCGATTGAGGAAATAAACAAATAGCAGATTGACATTCAAAGAATATAGTCAATACAACAATAGTCACTTACATTATTCATACATTTAACTATTCATTTCTTATTTACTTTACTTTTACATTTTTCAAATCATGTGATTTATGTAACAACAAACAATCCATTCCTAAGTCACGCAAAGTACATTAAGATATTTATTTAGGCTTTTATTTTTTGTCTTTAGTTATTGATTTTCACGCAATATCGTGGTTACATATAGTATCCTGATTATCAGATTGACAGAATAGCATTTTCCGAACACACCATTTGGCGTTATTAACAAAATGCCTAATCGATAGTCACTGCTATTATTCTTACAACATAATCCTATTTTCCTAACCATCCCTGCTTGTGATACTTCTTTTGATAATTTGGATTATTTGGACTAGTGTTCTGATTTTGAATCTTATTCTCACATGAACCCATTGCATAACAGATAAAAGTGCTAAGCAATAACCGGTTCTAAGTGACAGTCTTCTGAAGATTGAAGGTTCAATCCTCAATATGGGCGATATTAAGAATACAATTACGAATTACTTAAAACTTCTACCCATTGATGGCTGATAGAACGTTGTGAGAATAATATCCGAGATGAGATCAGTAGTCTGAATAATGCAGACTTTTTTCCGTTCATTTTTCCGTTCATTTTTATTTTGTTATTTTGAATGAGTTGCCAAAGAGAGGGAGGATGTTGGGGGGGGGGGGGGGGGGGTTAAATAAATATCATGACCTAGGATGAGTGACAAGAGAGACAACTTTTTAAAAGAAAGATTTTACACTTACTTCCTTTTGTCCCCATGCCCCAGAAAATGGGTATCTGCGCTAGTTTAAGATATAACAAAATTAATTAACTTAAATTTTAATATTTTTTTGCCCTTTTTATTTTTGTTTATTTTCAGCCTGTACAAACAGAACCTGTTGATTTGTCGTTAAATAAACAGAAAAGTCCTTCAAGTTTCACAGACCCCCACCAGGGATTAGATTTACGCGTTGTCCGAAAAGGTTAGTATATCCCTGTTTTTTTGTTTTTTTAATATATCAGTGTCAACTCCAGTGGTCAGGTTTCTTAGACTTATCCAGGTTTTGTGTAAAAAAAGTGTATGTATTTAAAACAACCAAGAAATGTCTCAGAACAATATTTAACTTTATTGTATTAATTTATTAATTAATTTAGTTTTAATTATTAATTTATATTAATTTTAACTTTATTATATTATTTATATTAATTTTAAATAATTTATTATTTAAGTGTTATAATTATTACTGCTCTATAAAATAGAATAGTGAGCTCTTTAATGATATATATATATATATATATATATATATATATATATACACACTAGAACTGAAAGATATATTTGGTTAATTAATTCCTATTTCAGTCACGTAAGTTATTTAGAGTTGAAAGAACACCCACAATGCACACTCTCAGTATATTCGCCTTTTTCTGGTGGCAGATTTTTTTTGTTCTCTTCACCAACAAGAGATCAAACGTTCATTCTTAGTAGCAGCAGTCCTTGCCTCAATTCAACTAAGTGGCAGCCCAAAACAAAATAATGTTGTCGACGATACACACAAATGACGTTAGCTGTGTGGCGTCTAAAAAAGGTCTCTGTCTCGAGCAAAAAATGTCACTCCTTTTATTCGGTTCTTTTTGACTGCCAAAAGCACCTGTCTTGCATAATTACGACTGTTGCATCAAAATAAAACAGTTCCGGGTTTGCTCCTGCGCGCAGCCACTGTTTCCTTGCAGCGGGCCCATGCTGGTCGTGGCCACTTACCCCTTGGTCCATCCGCACCATCACCACAAATCCAAAACTGATTTGCCAAAAGCGATTTTAATATTTGTAATTTCATCATTTCTCTATTGAATTCCTTGATGGCCGTTGCTTATTTTTACAAGCAGATCGAATTAAATATTTGTTTTTTGTTATATTTTGCAAAGCGTGGATGCTCATTTTTACAGTACTTCAAGAAAAAACAACAACAACAAAAAAAATAAAACAAAAATACATCATGTTTGAAATGCTTGTTGTTAACCGTTGCTTAAACTTTGCAAACAAATCGAGTGTGGAAAACATGCTTTTGTTCACGCTGATCTTTAAAAATCAAGGAAGCATGCAAAATCTTTTAAAAGCAATATGCCTACAACACAGCTCCAGTCGGAAATCCAGGTTGATCATGATACGCTGCCATCAACCTGCCTTTGTGATTGCAAGCAGATAAAAATTACCAAAAAAAAAATAATCTTGACTTTCAAGCTGAGATAGATTCCCTCTAGTCAAAAATGTTTATTATGGAAGAAACTGTAGCATCACTTTAGTCTTTGATAGATTTGACCACCAAATACACTAAATCTACTTCTGCAACCAGTCAGCCTTTAAGTATTGATTTACTCCTCTCCAGGAGTTAGGCACAAGGCCAGTTTTTATCTTACTCCCACAAGTAAGATGTGACCCATGGTCGGGTCGGGAAAGTGGGGTTTAAAAATTGCCTGGGCAGCCCCGTTGGCATTCCCCGGTAGAGGCGTGTCAGACAGTAAGCAATAAACTTACTCCTCCCCAAAGAGGGAAGGCAAAGTCTGGGAAGGTAGATCCCAAAAACGGAACAGGACAGACCCATTGACCAGCGTAAATCAAGACCCGAAGGCCAAGACAACACCAGTATGGGGTGCAGAATCCATAGGAACATATACTACACTTTGATCTTAGCCAAATCAGCCTTTAACTAGCTGAGTTGTACTGTTTGTTGGTTGCACTGTTGTCACTAAAAGCATTTGTACTGTTTCAGTGATTGGTATTTTAGACATAAACATTTTATCTACATTCATTCTTTGATAGATTTGACCACCAAATATACTTCTGCAGTCAGTCAGCCTTTAACTAGCTGAGTTGTACTGTTTGTTGGTTGCACTGTTGTCACTTAAAGCATTTGTACTGTTACAGTGATTGGTATTTTAGACATAAACACTTTATCTACATTCATTCTTTGATAGATTGTCCAACCAAATATACTTCTGCAGTCAGTCAGCCTTATACTAGCTGAGTTGTTTGTTGGTTGCACTGTTGTCGCTAAAAGCATTTGTACTGTTACAGTGATTGGTAATTTAGGCATAAACATTTTATCTACATTCATTCTTTGATAGATTGTACGACCAAATATACTTCTGCAGCCAGTCAGCCATTAACTGGCTGAGTTGTACTGTTTGTTGGTTGCACTGTTGTCACTAAAAGCATTTGTACTGTTACAGTGATTGGTATTTTAGACATAAACATTTTATCTACATTCATTCTTTGATAGATTGTCCCACCAAATATACTACTTCTGTAGTCAGTCAGCCTTTAACTAGCTGAGTTGTACTGTTTGTTGGTTGCACTGTTGTCGCTAAAAGCATTTGTACTGTTACAGTGATTGGTATTTTAGACATAAACATTTTATCTTCATTCATTCTTTGATAGATTGTACAACCAAATATACTTCTGCAGTCAGTCAGCCTTTAACTAGCTGAGTTGTACTGTTTGTTGGTTGCATTGTTGTCGCTAAAAGCATTTGTACTGTTACAGTGATTGGTATTTTAGACATAAACATTTTATCTACATTCATTCTTTGATAGATTTGACCACTAAATATACTTCTGCAGTCAGTCAGCCTTTAACGAGCTGAGTTGTACTGTTTGTTGGTTGCACTGTTGTCACTAAAAGCATTTGTACTGTTACAGTGATTGGTATTTTAGACATAAACACTTTATCTACATTCATTCTTTGATAGATTGTCCCACCAAATATACTTCTGCAGTCAGTCAGCCTTTAACTGGCTGAGTTGTACTTTTTGTTGGTTGCACTGTTGTCACTAAAAGCATTTGTACTGTTACAGTGATTGGTATTTTAGACATAAACATTTTATCTACATTCATTCTTTGATAGATTTGAACACTAAATATACTTCTGCAGTCAGTCAGCCTTTAACTGGCTGAATTGTACTTTTTGTTGGTTGCGCTGTTGTCACTAAAAGCATTTGTACTGTTACAGTGATTGGTATTTTAGACATAAACATTTTATCAACATTCATTCTTTGATAGATTGTACCACCAAATCTACTTCTACAGTCAGTCAGCCTTTAACTGGCTGAGTTGTACTTTTTGTTGGTTGCACTGTTGTCACTAAAAGCATTTGTACTGTTACAGTGATTGGTATTTTAGACATAAACATTTTATCTACATTCATTCTTTGATAGATTGTCCCACCAAATCTACTTTTGCAGTCAGTCAGCCTTTAACTGGCTGAGTTGTACTTTTTGTTGGTTGCACTGTTGTCACTAAAAGCATTTGTACTGTTACAGTGATTGGTATTTTAGACATAAACATTTTATCTACATTCATTCTTTGATAGATTGTCCCACAAAATATACTACTTCTGCAGTCAGTCAGCCTTTAACTAGCTGAGTTGTACTGTTTGTAGGTTGCACTGTTGTCACTTAAAGAATTTGTACTTTTACAGTGATTGGTGTTTTAGACATAAACATGTTATCTACATTCATTCTTTGATAGATTGTCCCACAAAATATACTACTTCTGCAGTCAGTCAGCCTTTAACTAGCTGAGTTGTATTGTTTGTAGGTTGCACTGTTGTCACTTAAAGAATTTGTACTTTTACAGTGATTGGTATTTTAGACATAAACATTTTATCTACATTCATTCTTTGATAGATTGTACAACCAAATCTACTTCTGCAGTCAGTCAGCCTTTAACTAGCTGAGTTGTACTGTTTGTTGGTTGCACTGTTGTCACTAAAAGCATTTGTACTGTTACAGTGATTGGTATTTTAGACATAAACATTTTATCTACATTCATTCTTTGATAGATTGTCCCACCAAATCTACTTCTGCAGTCAGTCAGCCTTTAACTGGCTGAGTTGTACTTTTTGTTGGTTGCACTGTTGTCACTAAAAGCATTTGTACTGTTACAGTGATTGGTATTTTAGACATAAACATTTTATCTACATTCATTCTTTGATAGATTGTCCCACCAAATCTACTTCTGCAGTCAGTCAGCCTTTAACTGGCTGAGTTGTACTTTTTGTTGGTTGCACTGTTGTCACTAAAAGCATTTGTACTGTTACAGTGATTGGTATTTTAGACATAAACATTTTATCTACATTCATTCTTTGATAGATTGTCCCACCAAATCTACTTCTGCAGTCAGTCAGCCTTTAACTGGCTGAGTTGTACTTTTTGTTGGTTGCACTGTTGTCACTAAAAGCATTTGTACTGTTACAGTGATTGGTATTTAAGACATAAACATTTTATCTACATTCATTCTTTGATAGATTTGAACACTAAATATACTTCTGCAGTCAGTCAGCCTTTAACTGGCTGAATTGTACTTTTTGTTGGTTGCGCTGTTGTCACTAAAAGCATTTGTACTGTTACAGTGATTGGTATTTTAGACATAAACATTTTATCAACATTCATTCTTTGATAGATTGTACCACCAAATCTACTTCTACAGTCAGTCAGCCTTTAACTGGCTGAGTTGTACTTTTTGTTGGTTGCACTGTTGTCACTAAAAGCATTTGTACTGTTACAGTGATTGGTATTTTAGACATAAACATTTTATCTACATTCATTCTTTGATAGATTTGACCACTAAATATACTTCTGCAGTCAGTCAGCCTTTAACTGGCTGAGTTGTACTTTTTGTTGGTTGCACTGTTGTCACTAAAAGCATTTGTACTGTTACAGTGATTGGTATTTTAGACATAAACATTTTATCTACATTCATTCTTTGATAGATTTGACCACCAAATCTACTTCTACAGTCAGTCAGCCTTTAACTGGCTGAGTTGTACTTTTTGTTGGTTGCACTGTTGTCACTAAAAGCATTTGTACTGTTACAGTGATTGGTATTTTAGACATAAACATTTTATCTACATTCATTCTTTGATAGATTTGACCACGATATCTACTTCTACAGTCAGTCAGCCTTTAACTGGCTGAGTTGTACTTTTTGTTGGTTGCACTGTTGTCACTAAAAGCATTTGTACTGTTACAGTGATTGGTATTTTAGACATAAACATTTTATCTACATTCATTCTTTGATAGATTTGACCACGAAATCTACTACTACAGTCAGTCAGCCTTTAACTGGCTGAGTTGTACTTTTTGTTGGTTGCACTGTTGTCACTAAAAGCATTTGTACTGTTACAGTGATTGGTATTTTAGACATAAACATTTTATCTACATTCATTCTTTGATAGATTTGACCACCAAATCTACTTCTACAGTCAGTCAGCCTTTAACTGGCTGAGTTGTACTTTTTGTTGGTTGCACTGTTGTCACTAAAAGCATTTGTACTGTTACAGTGATTGGTATTTTAGACATAAACATTTTATCTACATTCATTCTTTGATAGATTTGACCACGAAATCTACTTCTACAGTCAGTCAGCCTTTAACTGGCTGAGTTGTACTTTTTGTTGGTTGCACTGTTGTCACTAAAAGCATTTGTACTGTTACAGTGATTGGTATTTTAGACATAAACATTTTATCTACATTCATTCTTTGATAGATTTGACCACGAAATCTACTTCTACAGTCAGTCAGCCTTTAACTGGCTGAGTTGTACTTTTTGTTGGTTGCACTGTTGTCACTAAAAGCATTTGTACTGTTACAGTGATTGGTATTTTAGACATAAACATTTTATCTACATTCATTCTTTGATAGATTTGACCACCAAATCTACTTCTACAGTCAGTCAGCCTTTAACTGGCTGAGTTGTACTTTTTGTTGGTTGCACTGTTGTCACTAAAAGCATTTGTACTGTTACAGTGATTGGTATTTTAGACATAAACATTTTATCTACATTCATTCTTTGATAGATTTGACCACGAAATCTACTTCTACAGTCAGTCAGCCTTTAACTGGCTGAGTTGTACTTTTTGTTGGTTGCACTGTTGTCACTAAAAGCATTTGTACTGTTACAGTGATTGGTATTTTAGACATAAACATTTTATCTACATTCATTCTTTGATAGATTTGACCACAAAATCTACTTCTACAGTCAGTCAGCCTTTAACTGGCTGAGTTGTACTTTTTGTTGGTTGCACTGTTGTCACTAAAAGCATTTGTACTGTTACAGTGATTGGTATTTTAGACATAAACATTTTATCTACATTCATTCTTTGATAGATTTGACCACCAAATCTACTTCTACAGTCAGTCAGCCTTTAACTGGCTGAGTTGTACTTTTTGTTGGTTGCACTGTTGTCACTAAAAGCATTTGTACTGTTACAGTGATTGGTATTTTAGACATAAACATTTTATCTACATTCATTCTTTGATAGATTTGACCACGAAATCTACTTCTACAGTCAGTCAGCCTTTAACTGGCTGAGTTGTACTTTTTGTTGGTTGCACTGTTGTCACTAAAAGCATTTGTACTGTTACAGTGATTGGTATTTTAGACATAAACATTTTATCTACATTCATTCTTTGATAGATTTGACCACGAAATCTACTTCTACAGTCAGTCAGCCTTTAACTGGCTGAGTTGTACTTTTTGTTGGTTGCACTGTTGTCACTAAAAGCATTTGTACTGTTACAGTGATTGGTATTTTAGACATAAACATTTTATCTACATTCATTCTTTGATAGATTTGACCACGAAATCTACTTCTACAGTCAGTCAGCCTTTAACTGGCTGAGTTGTACTGTTTGTTGGTTGCACTGTTGTCACTAAAAGCATTTGTACTGTTACAGTGATTGGTATTTTAGACATAAACATTTTATCTACATTCATTCTTTGATAGATTTGACCACTAAATATACTTCTGCAGTCAGTCAGCCTTTAACTAGCTGAGTTGTACTGTTTGTTGGTTGCACTGTTGTCACTAAAAGCATTTGTACTGTTACAGTGATTGGTGTTTTAGACATAAACATTTTATCTTCATTCATTCTTTGATAGATTGTACCACCAAATATACTTCTGCAGTCAGTCAGCCTTTAACTAGCTGAGTTGTACTGTTTGTTGGTTGCACTGTTGTCACTAAAAGCATTTGTACTGTTACAGTGATTGGTATTTTAGACATAAACATTTTATCTTCATTCATTCTTTGATAGATTGTCTCACCAAATATACTTCTGCAGTCAGTTAGCCTTTAACTAGCTGAGTTGTACTGTTTGTTGGTTGCACTGTTGTCACTAAAAGCATTTGTACTGTTACAGTGATTGGTATTTTAGACATAAACATTTATAGTTCATTCATTCTTTGATAGATTGTACAACCAAATATACTTCTGCAGTCAGTCAGCCTTTAACTAGCTGAGTTGTACTGTTTGTTGGTTGCACTGTTGTCACTAAAAGCATTTGTACTGTTACAGTGATTGGTGTTTTAGACATAAACATTTTATCTACATTCATTCTTTGATAGATTGTCCCACCAAATCTACTTTTGCAGTCAGTCAGCCTTTAACTGGCGGAGTTGTACTTTTTGTTGGTTGCACTGTTGTCACTAAAAGCATTTGTACTGTTACAGTGATTGGTATTTTAGACATAAACATTTTATCTACATTCATTCTTTGATAGATTGTCCCACCAAATCTACTTCTACAGTCAGTCAGCCTTTAACTGGCTGAGTTGTACTTTTTGTTGGTTGCACTGTTGTCACTAAAAGCATTTGTACTGTTACAGTGATTGGTATTTTAGACATAAACATTTTATCTACATTCATTCTTTGATAGATTTGAACACTAAATATACTTCTGCAGTCAGTCAGCCTTTAACTGGCTGAATTGTACTTTTTGTTGGTTGCGCTGTTGTCACTAAAAGCATTTGTACTGTTACAGTGATTGGTATTTTAGACATAAACATTTTATCAACATTCATTCTTTGATAGATTGTACCACCAAATCTACTTCTACAGTCAGTCAGCCTTTAACTGGCTGAGTTGTACTTTTTGTTGGTTGCACTGTTGTCACTAAAAGCATTTGTACTGTTACAGTGATTGGTATTTTAGACATAAACATTTTATCTACATTCATTCTTTGATAGATTTGACCACTAAATATACTTCTGCAGTCAGTCAGCCTTTAACTGGCTGAGTTGTACTTTTTGTTGGTTGCACTGTTGTCACTAAAAGCATTTGTACTGTTACAGTGATTGGTATTTTAGACATAAACATTTTATCTACATTCATTCTTTGATAGATTTGACCACCAAATCTACTTCTACAGTCAGTCAGCCTTTAACTGGCTGAGTTGTACTTTTTGTTGGTTGCACTGTTGTCACTAAAAGCATTTGTACTGTTACAGTGATTGGTATTTTAGACATAAACATTTTATCTACATTCATTCTTTGATAGATTTGACCACCAAATCTACTTCTGCAGTCAGTCAGCCTTTAACTGGCTGAGTTGTACTTTTTGTTGGTTGCACTGTTGTCACTAAAAGCATTTGTACTGTTACAGTGATTGGTATTTTAGACATAAACATTTTATCTACATTCATTCTTTGATAGATTTGACCACGAAATCTACTTCTACAGTCAGTCAGCCTTTAACTGGCTGAGTTGTACTTTTTGTTGGTTGCACTGTTGTCACTAAAAGCATTTGTACTGTTACAGTGATTGGTATTTTAGACATAAACATTTTATCTACATTCATTCTTTGATAGATTTGACCACCAAATCTACTTCTACAGTCAGTCAGCCTTTAACTGGCTGAGTTGTACTGTTTGTTGGTTGCACTGTTGTCACTAAAAGCATTTGTACTGTTACAGTGATTGGTATTTTAGACATAAACATTTTATCTACATTCATTCTTTGATAGATTTGACCACTAAATATACTTCTGCAGTCAGTCAGCCTTTAACTAGCTGAGTTGTACTGTTTGTTGGTTGCACTGTTGTCACTAAAAGCATTTGTACTGTTACAGTGATTGGTGTTTTAGACATAAACATTTTATCTTCATTCATTCTTTGATAGATTTTACCACCAAATATACTTCTGCAGTCAGTCAGCCTTTAACTAGCTGAGTTGTACTGTTTGTTGGTTGCACTGTTGTCACTAAAAGCATTTGTACTGTTACAGTGATTGGTATTTTAGACATAAACATTTTATCTTCATTCATTCTTTGATAGATTGTCTCACCAAATATACTTCTGCAGTCAGTTAGCCTTTAACTAGCTGAGTTGTACTGTTTGTTGGTTGCACTGTTGTCACTAAAAGCATTTGTACTGTTACAGTGATTGGTATTTTAGACATAAACATTTATAGTTCATTCATTCTTTGATAGATTGTACAACCAAATATACTTCTGCAGTCAGTCAGCCTTTAACTAGCTGAGTTGTACTGTTTGTTGGTTGCACTGTTGTCACTAAAAGCATTTGTACTGTTACAGTGATTGGTATTTTAGACATAAACATTTTATCTACATTCATTCTTTGATAGATTGTCCCACCAAATCTACTTCTACAGTCAGTCAGCCTTTAACTGGCTGAGTTGTACTTTTTGTTGGTTGCACTGTTGTCACTAAAAGCATTTGTACTGTTACAGTGATTGGTATTTTAGACATAAACATTTTATCTACATTCATTCTTTGATAGATTTGAACACTAAATATACTTCTGCAGTCAGTCAGCCTTTAACTGGCTGAATTGTACTTTTTGTTGGTTGCGCTGTTGTCACTAAAAGCATTTGTACTGTTACAGTGATTGGTATTTTAGACATAAACATTTTATCAACATTCATTCTTTGATAGATTGTCCCACCAAATCTACTTCTACAGTCAGTCAGCCTTTAACTGGCTGAGTTGTACTGTTTGTTGGTTGCACTGTTGTCACTAAAAGCATTTGTACTGTTACAGTGATTGGTATTTTAGACATAAACATTTTATCTACATTCATTCTTTGATAGATTGTCCCACCAAATCTACTTTTGCAGTCAGTCAGCCTTTAACTGGCTGAGTTGTACTTTTTGTTGGTTGCACTGTTGTCACTAAAAGCATTTGTACTGTTACAGTGATTGGTATTTTAGACATAAACATTTTATCTACATTCATTCTTTGATAGATTGTACAACCAAATCTACTTCTGCAGTCAGTCAGCCTTTAACTAGCTGAGTTGTACTGTTTGTTGGTTGCACTGTTGTCACTAAAAGCATTTGTACTGTTACAGTGATTGGTGTTTTAGACATAAACATTTTATCTACATTCATTCTTTGATAGATTGTACAACCAAATATACTTCTGCAGTCAGTCAGCCTTTAACTAGCTGAGTTGTACTGTTTGTTGGTTGCACTGTTGTCACTAAAAGCATTTGTACTGTTACAGTGATTGGTATTTTAGACATAAACATTTTATCTACATTCATTCTTTGATAGATTTGACCACTAAATATACTTCTGCAGTCAGTCAGCCTTTAACTGGCTGAGTTGTACTTTTTGTTGGTTGCACTGTTGTCACTAAAAGCATTTGTACTGTTACAGTGATTGGTATTTTAGACATAAACATTTTATCTACATTCATTCTTTGATAGATTTGACCACTAAATATACTTCTGCAGTCAGTCAGCCTTTAACTGGCTGAGTTGTACTTTTTGTTGGTTGCACTGTTGTCACTAAAAGCATTTGTACTGTTACAGTGATTAGTATTTTAGACATAAACATTTTATCTACATTCATTCTTTCATAGATTGTCCTACCAAATCTACTTCTGCAGTCAGTCAGCCTTTAACTGGTTGAGTTGTACTTTTTGTTGGTTGCACTGTTGTCACTAAAAGAATTTGTACTGTTACAGTGATTGGTATTTTAGACATAAACATTTTATCTACATTCATTCTTTGATAGATTGTCCCACCAAATCTACTTCTACAGTCAGTCAGCCTTTAACTGGCTGAGTTGTACTTTTTGTTGGTTGCACTGTTGTCACTAAAAGCATTTGTACTGTTACAGTGATTGGTGTTTTAGACATAAACATTTTATCTACATTCATTCTTTGATAGATTGTCCCACCAAATCTACTTCTGCAGTCAGTCAGCCTTTAACTGGCTGAGTTGTACTTTTTGTTGGTTGCACTGTTGTCACTAAAAGCATTTGTACTGTTACAGTGATTGGTATTTTAGACATAAACATTTTATCTACATTCATTCTTTGATAGATTGTCCCACCAAATCTACTTCTGCAGTCAGTCAGCCTTTAACTGGCTGAGTTGTACTTTTTGTTGGTTGCACTGTTGTCACTAAAAGCATTTGTACTGTTACAGTGATTGGTATTTTAGACATAAACATTTTATCTACATTCATTCTTTGATAGATTGTCCCACCAAATCTACTTCTGCAGTCAGTCAGCCTTTAACTGGCTGAGTTGTACTTTTTGTTGGTTGCACTGTTGTCACTAAAAGCATTTGTACTGTTACAGTGATTGGTATTTTAGACATAAACATTTTATCTACATTCATTCTTTGATAGATTTGACCACTAAATATACTTCTGCAGTCAGTCAGCCTTTAACTGGCTGAGTTGTACTTTTTGTTGGTTGCACTGTTGTCACTAAAAGCATTTGTACTGTTACAGTGATTGGTATTTAAGACATAAACATTTTATCTACATTCATTCTTTGATAGATTTGAACACTAAATATACTTCTGCAGTCAGTCAGCCTTTAACTGGCTGAATTGTACTTTTTGTTGGTTGCGCTGTTGTCACTAAAAGCATTTGTACTGTTACAGTGATTGGTATTTTAGACATAAACATTTTATCAACATTCATTCTTTGATAGATTGTACCACCAAATCTACTTCTACAGTCAGTCAGCCTTTAACTGGCTGAGTTGTACTTTTTGTTGGTTGCACTGTTGTCACTAAAAGCATTTGTACTGTTACAGTGATTGGTATTTTAGACATAAACATTTTATCTACATTCATTCTTTGATAGATTTGACCACTAAATATACTTCTGCAGTCAGTCAGCCTTTAACTGGCTGAGTTGTACTTTTTGTTGGTTGCACTGTTGTCACTAAAAGCATTTGTACTGTTACAGTGATTGGTATTTTAGACATAAACATTTTATCTACATTCATTCTTTGATAGATTTGACCACGAAATCTACTTCTACAGTCAGTCAGCCTTTAACTGGCTGAGTTGTACTTTTTGTTGGTTGCACTGTTGTCACTAAAAGCATTTGTACTGTTACAGTGATTGGTATTTTAGACATAAACATTTTATCTACATTCATTCTTTGATAGATTTGACCACCAAATCTACTTCTACAGTCAGTCAGCCTTTAACTGGCTGAGTTGTACTGTTTGTTGGTTGCATTGTTGTCACTAAAAGCATTTGTACTGTTACAGTGATTGGTATTTTAGACATAAACATTTTATCTACATTCATTCTTTGATAGATTTGACCACTAAATATACTTCTGCAGTCAGTGAGCCTTTAACTAGCTGAGTTGTACTGTTTGTTGGTTGCACTGTTGTCACTAAAAGCATTTGTACTGTTACAGTGATTGGTGTTTTAGACATAAACATTTTATCTTCATTCATTCTTTGATAGATTGTACCACCAAATATACTTCTGCAGTCAGTCAGCCTTTAACTAGCTGAGTTGTACTGTTTGTTGGTTGCACTGTTGTCACTAAAAGCATTTGTACTGTTACAGTGATTGGTATTTTAGACATAAACATTTTATCTTCATTCATTCTTTGATAGATTGTCTCACCAAATATACTTCTGCAGTCAGTTAGCCTTTAACTAGCTGAGTTGTACTGTTTGTTGGTTGCACTGTTGTCACTAAAAGCATTTGTACTGTTACAGTGATTGGTATTTTAGACATAAACATTTATAGTTCATTCATTCTTTGATAGATTGTACAACCAAATATACTTCTGCAGTCAGTCAGCCTTTAACTAGCTGAGTTGTACTGTTTGTTGGTTGCACTGTTGTCACTAAAAGCATTTGTACTGTTACAGTGATTGGTGTTTTAGACATAAACATTTTATCGACATTCATTCTTTGATAGATTGTCCCACCAAATCTACTTTTGCAGTCAGTCAGCCTTTAACTGGCGGAGTTGTACTTTTTGTTGGTTGCACTGTTGTCACTAAAAGCATTTGTACTGTTACAGTGATTGGTATTTTAGACATAAACATTTTATCTACATTCATTCTTTGATAGATTGTCCCACCAAATCTACTTCTACAGTCAGTCAGCCTTTAACTGGCTGAGTTGTACTTTTTGTTGGTTGCACTGTTGTCACTAAAAGCATTTGTACTGTTACAGTGATTGGTATTTTAGACATAAACATTTTATCTACATTCATTCTTTGATAGATTGTCCCACCAAATCTACTTCTACAGTCAGTCAGCCTTTAACTGGCTGAGTTGTACTTTTTGTTGGTTGCACTGTTGTCACTAAAAGCATTTGTACTGTTACAGTGATTGGTATTTTAGACATAAACATTTTATCTACATTCATTCTTTGATAGATTTGACCACTAAATCTACTTCTGCAGTCAGTCAGCCTTTAACTGGCTGAGTTGTACTGTTTGTTGGTTGCACTGTTGTCACTAAAAGCATTTGTACTGTTACAGTGATTGGTATTTTAGACATAAACATTTTATCTACATTCATTCTTTGATAGATTGTACAACCAAATATACTTCTGCAGTCAGTCAGCCTTTAACTGGCGGAGTTGTACTTTTTGTTGGTTACACTGTTGTCACTAAAAGCATTTGTACTGTTACAGTGATTGGTATTTTAGACATAAACATTTTATCTACATTCATTCTTTGATAGATTGTCCCACTAAATATACTTCTGCAGTCAGTCAGCCTTTAACTGGCTGAGTTGTACTGTTTGTTGGTTGCACTGTTGTCACTAAAAGCATTTGTACTGTTACAGTGATTGGTATTTTAGACATAAACATTTTATCTACATTCATTCTTTGATAGATTTGACCACTAAATATACTTCTGCAGTCAGTCAGCCTTTAACTAGCTGAGTTGTACTGTTTGTTGGTTGCACTGTTGTCACTAAAAGCATTTGTACTGTTACAGTGATTGGTGTTTTAGACATAAACATTTTATCTACATTCATTCTTTGATAGATTGTACAACCAAATATACTTCTGCAGTCAGTCAGCCTTTAACTAGCTGAGTTGTACTGTTTGTTGGTTGCACTGTTGTCACTAAAAGCATTTGTACTGTTACAGTGATTGGTGTTTTAGACATAAACATTTTATCTACATTCATTCTTTGATAGATTGTCCCACCAAATCTACTTTTGCAGTCAGTCAGCCTTTAACTGGCTGAGTTGTACTTTTTGTTGGTTGCACTGTTGTCACTAAAAGCATTTGTACTGTTACAGTGATTGGTATTTTAGACATAAACATTTTATCTACATTCATTCTTTGATAGATTGTACAACCAAATCTACTTCTGCAGTCAGTCAGCCTTTAACTAGCTGAGTTGTACTGTTTGTTGGTTGCACTGTTGTCACTAAAAGCATTTGTACTGTTACAGTGATTGGTGTTTTAGACATAAACATTTTATCTACATTCATTCTTTGATAGATTGTACAACCAAATATACTTCTGCAGTCAGTCAGCCTTTAACTAGCTGAGTTGTACTGTTTGTTGGTTGCACTGTTGTCACTAAAAGCATTTGTACTGTTACAGTGATTGGTGTTTTAGACATAAACATTTTATCTACATTCATTCTTTGATAGATTTGACCACGAAATCTACTTCTACAGTCAGTCAGCCTTTAACTGGCTGAGTTGTACTTTTTGTTGGTTGCACTGTTGTCACTAAAAGCATTTGTACTGTTACAGTGATTGGTATTTTAGACATAAACATTTTATCTACATTCATTCTTTGATAGATTTGACCACCAAATCTACTTCTACAGTCAGTCAGCCTTTAACTGGCTGAGTTGTACTGTTTGTTGGTTGCATTGTTGTCACTAAAAGCATTTGTACTGTTACAGTGATTGGTATTTTAGACATAAACATTTTATCTACATTCATTCTTTGATAGATTTGACCACTAAATATACTTCTGCAGTCAGTGAGCCTTTAACTAGCTGAGTTGTACTGTTTGTTGGTTGCACTGTTGTCACTAAAAGCATTTGTACTGTTACAGTGATTGGTGTTTTAGACATAAACATTTTATCTTCATTCATTCTTTGATAGATTGTACCACCAAATATACTTCTGCAGTCAGTCAGCCTTTAACTAGCTGAGTTGTACTGTTTGTTGGTTGCACCGTTGTCACTAAAAGCATTTGTACTGTTACAGTGATTGGTATTTTAGACATAAACATTTTATCTTCATTCATTCTTTGATAGATTGTCTCACCAAATATACTTCTGCAGTCAGTTAGCCTTTAAGTAGCTTAGTTGTACTGTTTGTTGGTTGCACTGTTGTCACTAAAAGCATTTGTACTGTTACAGTGATTGGTATTTTAGACATAAACATTTATAGTTCATTCATTCTTTGATAGATTGTACAACCAAATATACTTCTGCAGTCAGTCAGCCTTTAACTAGCTGAGTTGTACTGTTTGTTGGTTGCACTGTTGTCACTAAAAGCATTTGTACTGTTACAGTGATTGGTGTTTTAGACATAAACATTTTATCGACATTCATTCTTTGATAGATTGTCCCACCAAATCTACTTTTGCAGTCAGTCAGCCTTTAACTGGCGGAGTTGTACTTTTTGTTGGTTGCACTGTTGTCACTAAAAGCATTTGTACTGTTACAGTGATTGGTATTTTAGACATAAACATTTTATCTACATTCATTCTTTGATAGATTGTCCCACCAAATCTACTTCTACAGTCAGTCAGCCTTTAACTGGCTGAGTTGTACTTTTTGTTGGTTGCACTGTTGTCACTAAAAGCATTTGTACTGTTACAGTGATTGGTATTTTAGACATAAACATTTTATCTACATTCATTCTTTGATAGATTGTCCCACCAAATCTACTTCTACAGTCAGTCAGCCTTTAACTGGCTGAGTTGTACTTTTTGTTGGTTGCACTGTTGTCACTAAAAGCATTTGTACTGTTACAGTGATTGGTATTTTAGACATAAACATTTTATCTACATTCATTCTTTGATAGATTTGACCACTAAATCTACTTCTGCAGTCAGTCAGCCTTTAACTGGCTGAGTTGTACTGTTTGTTGGTTGCACTGTTGTCACTAAAAGCATTTGTACTGTTACAGTGATTGGTATTTTAGACATAAACATTTTATCTACATTCATTCTTTGATAGATTGTACAACCAAATATACTTCTGCAGTCAGTCAGCCTTTAACTGGCGGAGTTGTACTTTTTGTTGGTTACACTGTTGTCACTAAAAGCATTTGTACTGTTACAGTGATTGGTATTTTAGACATAAACATTTTATCTACATTCATTCTTTGATAGATTGTCCCACTAAATATACTTCTGCAGTCAGTCAGCCTTTAACTGGCTGAGTTGTACTGTTTGTTGGTTGCACTGTTGTCACTAAAAGCATTTGTACTGTTACAGTGATTGGTATTTTAGACATAAACATTTTATCTACATTCATTCTTTGATAGATTTGACCACTAAATATACTTCTGCAGTCAGTCAGCCTTTAACTAGCTGAGTTGTACTGTTTGTTGGTTGCACTGTTGTCACTAAAAGCATTTGTACTGTTACAGTGATTGGTGTTTTAGACATAAACATTTTATCTACATTCATTCTTTGATAGATTGTACAACCAAATATACTTCTGCAGTCAGTCAGCCTTTAACTAGCTGAGTTGTACTGTTTGTTGGTTGCACTGTTGTCACTAAAAGCATTTGTACTGTTACAGTGATTGGTGTTTTAGACATAAACATTTTATCTACATTCATTCTTTGATAGATTGTCCCACCAAATCTACTTTTGCAGTCAGTCAGCCTTTAACTGGCTGAGTTGTACTTTTTGTTGGTTGCACTGTTGTCACTAAAAGCATTTGTACTGTTACAGTGATTGGTATTTTAGACATAAACATTTTATCTACATTCATTCTTTGATAGATTGTACAACCAAATCTACTTCTGCAGTCAGTCAGCCTTTAACTAGCTGAGTTGTACTGTTTGTTGGTTGCACTGTTGTCACTAAAAGCATTTGTACTGTTACAGTGATTGGTGTTTTAGACATAAACATTTTATCTACATTCATTCTTTGATAGATTGTACAACCAAATATACTTCTGCAGTCAGTCAGCCTTTAACTAGCTGAGTTGTACTGTTTGTTGGTTGCACTGTTGTCACTAAAAGCATTTGTACTGTTACAGTGATTGGTGTTTTAGACATAAACATTTTATCTACATTCATTCTTTGATAGATTGTCCCACCAAATCTACTTTTGCAGTCAGTCAGCCTTTAACTGGCTGAGTTGTACTTTTTGTTGGTTGCACTGTTGTCACTAAAAGCATTTGTACTGTTACAGTGATTGGTATTTTAGACATAAACATTTTATCTACATTCATTCTTTGATAGATTGTACAACCAAATCTACTTCAGCAGTCAGTCAGCCTTTAACTAGCTGAGTTGTACTGTTTGTTGGTTGCACTGTTGTCACTAAAAGCATTTGTACTGTTACAGTGATTGGTGTTTTAGACATAAACATTTTATCTACATTCATTCTTTGATAGATTGTACAACCAAATATACTTCTGCAGTCAGTCAGCCTTTAACTAGCTGAGTTGTACTGTTTGTTGGTTGCACTGTTGTCACTAAAAGCATTTGTACTGTTACAGTGATTGGTGTTTTAGACATAAACATTTTATCTACATTCATTCTTTGATAGATTGTCCCACCAAATCTACTTTTGCAGTCAGTCAGCCTTTAACTGGCTGAGTTGTACTTTTTGTTGGTTGCACTGTTGTCACTAAAAGCATTTGTACTGTTACAGTGATTGGTATTTTAGACATAAACATTTTATCTACATTCATTCTTTGATAGATTGTACAACCAAATCTACTTCTGCAGTCAGTCAGCCTTTAACTAGCTGAGTTGTACTGTTTGTTGGTTGCACTGTTGTCACTAAAAGCATTTGTACTGTTACAGTGATTGGTGTTTTAGACATAAACATTTTATCTACATTCATTCTTTGATAGATTGTACAACCAAATATACTTCTGCAGTCAGTCAGCCTTTAACTAGCTGAGTTGTACTGTTTGTTGGTTGCACTGTTGTCACTAAAAGCATTTGTACTGTTACAGTGATTGGTGTTTTAGACATAAACATTTTATCTACATTCATTCTTTGATAGATTGTACAACCAAATCTACTTCTGCAGTCAGTCAGCCTTTAACTAGCTGAGTTGTACTGTTTGTTGGTTGCACTGTTGTCACTAAAAGCATTTGTACTGTTACAGTGATTGGTATTTTAGACATAAACATTTTATCTACATTCATTCTTTGATAGATTGTACAACCAAATATACTTCTGCAGTCAGTCAGCCTTTAACTAGCTGAGTTGTACTGTTTGTTGGTTGCACTGTTGTCACTAAAAGCATTTGTACTGTTACAGTGATTGGTGTTTTAGACATAAACATTTTATCTACATTCATTCTTTGATAGATTGTACAACCAAATATACTTCTGCAGTCAGTCAGCCTTTAACTGGCGGAGTTGTACTTTTTGTTGGTTGCACTGTTGTCACTAAAAGCATTTGTACTGTTACAGTGATTGGTGTTTTAGACATAAACATTTTATCTACATTCATTCTTTGATAGATTGTACAACCAAATATACTTCTGCAGTCAGTCAGCCTTTAACTAGCTGAGTTGTACTGTTTGTTGGTTGCACTGTTGTCACTAAAAGCATTTGTACTGTTACAGTGATTGGTGTTTTAGACATAAACATTTTATCTACATTCATTCTTTGATAGATTGTACAACCAAATATACTTCTGCAGTCAGTCAGCCTTTAACTAGCTGAGTTGTACTGTTTGTTGGTTGCACTGTTGTCACTAAAAGCATTTGTACTGTTACAGTGATTGGTGTTTTAGACATAAACATTTTATCTACATTCATTCTTTGATAGATTGTACAACCAAATCTACTTCTGCAGTCAGTCAGCCTTTAACTAGCTGAGTTGTACTGTTTGTAGGTTGCACTGTTGTCACTAAAAGCATTTGTACTGTTACAGTGATTGGTATTTTAGACATAAACATTTTATCTACATTCATTCTTTGATAGATTGTCCCACCAAATCTACTTTTGCAGTCAGTCAGCCTTTAACTGGCTGAGTTGTACTTTTTGTTGGTTGCACTGTTGTCACTAAAAGCATTTGTACTGTTACAGTGATTGGTATTTTAGACATAAACATTTTATCTACATTCATTCTTTGATAGATTGTACAACCAAATCTACTTCTGCAGTCAGTCAGCTTTTAACTAGCTGAGTTGTACTGTTTGTTGGTTGCACTGTTGTCACTAAAAGCATTTGTACTGTTACAGTGATTGGTGTTTTAGACATAAACATTTTATCTACATTCATTCTTTGATAGATTGTACAACCAAATATACTTCTGCAGTCAGTCAGCCTTTAACTAGCTGAGTTGTACTGTTTGTTGGTTGCACTGTTGTCACTAAAAGCATTTGTACTGTTACAGTGATTGGTGTTTTAGACATAAACATTTTATCTACATTCATTCTTTGATAGATTGTACAACCAAATATACTTCTGCAGTCAGTCAGCCTTTAACTAGCTGAGTTGTACTGTTTGTTGGTTGCACTGTTGTCACTAAAAGCATTTGTACTGTTACAGTGATTGGTATTTTAGACATAAACATTTTATCTACATTCATTCTTTGATAGATTGTACAACCAAATATACTTCTGCAGTCAGTCAGCCTTTAACTAGCTGAGTTGTACTGTTTGTTGGTTGCACTGTTGTCACTAAAAGCATTTGTACTGTTACAGTGATTGGTGTTTTAGACATAAACATTTTATCTACATTCATTCTTTGATAGATTGTACAACCAAATCTACTTCTGCAGTCAGTCAGCCTTTAACTAGCTGAGTTGTACTGTTTGTTGGTTGCACTGTTGTCACTAAAAGCATTTGTACTGTTACAGTGATTGGTGTTTTAGACATAAACATTTTATCTACATTCATTCTTTGATAGATTGTGCAACCAAATATACTTCTGCAGTCAGTCAGCCTTTAACTAGCTGAGTTGTACTGTTTGTTGGTTGCACTGTTGTCACTAAAAGCATTTGTACTGTTTCAGTGATTGGTGTTTTAGACATAAACATTTTATCTACATTCATTCTTTGATAGATTTGACGACTAAATCTACTTCTGCAGTCAGTCAGCCTTTAACTAGCTGAGTTGTACTGTTTGTTAGTTGCACTGTTGCTGCAAAGACATGAACATTTTATCTACATTCATTTTTTGATAGATTTGAAGCGTCTGTCTTAACTCGATGAAATTCATGATTGCTTTAATCAATTTTCTTAGCTTGTTCAATTTTACGCTATATTTTATTCGCTATTGACAATTGTTGTCTGCTGCAATCTGATTGGCTAAGCGTTTTGACATCTTGTAGTGGTTCATTTAAATTGCCAGAAGATGCCGACGAAATGTTGATTTCAGCACGGGTCGTAAACTGCACCAGTACCGAAATTTGTTTTATATAAATATGTATGTTTCTATAATTACAGGGTTAGGGTTGAAATTATTGGGAGCGTATAATTACAGTGTACATGTGTAATAGTCTAGTGGGGTGTTTTCTGTCCCCACGGTTTGTCTTTTGTCCACTGCATCGACAGAACCAGCTGGTCATCTTTCTGAAGTCACAGTGGTGATGTGGCAGCCAAAGTTTCCATCTTTCTCTCTCTCATCTGGTAGCTGAAATTATGTACTATATATAAAAAGAAAAAGAAAAACGCTCCAACAACCTTGTTGCTCAACGGTTCATATTCCTTGATACTTTATTCTTTCATTCTCTCACAGCATTGTCAGGTTACACATACCCCCCCCCCTTCCTCCTTACGTGTCACCTCGAACTTCCCCCCATGATTCAACTTCCTGTACACGTATCTCTAGTTTTACTCTTAAGTTTTAATGGAATTTTCCATTTATTTACTTAATTTTAACCTTATGTGAAAAATTTTCGATTCCAACCTAATTTTTACACAGCCGCATCTAAATATTGCTATACACATACCGTACGTTTTACTGGCAGTAGATACCAAATATGAATACAGAATGTCATAATAAGGTGATGTCGTTTGCTTGAAGCCTTGTATGTAATATGTATATACAGGGTGACCAAGACGTCACTGAGGTTTATCTGTTGTCCACTGCATCGACAGAACCAGCTGGTCGTCTTATAAACATGTGCACCACTCCTCTAGCCGTGACGTCATCAGTTCGGCCGTTCCGGGTTCGGTTGGTCACCCGGCACCGTTCAGGAAAAGTTGCCGTTCTGATGAAGGTTGCCGATGTTAGAACGTTCGGTCCAGTGACTGCAAACTCCCACGTTGTGTTTGTTTAGATCAGTGAGCAATCAACTGGGCTGGGATAGCAACCTTGTCTCGCTGTGAAGAGAGGGTCATTTCACATAAACAGTTGAAGAAAGGAATGATAAGCCGCAACGAATTGGTTTGCTGGTTTTCTTGGAAGAATAATTATTAACAAAAAAAAAACAATCAAAGAGAAGAAATTACACTTGTTGGGTTCCAAGGCAGGTTGGTTAGACTGTGCTTGGTTTGGGTTGGATCAACAGACTTGGTAATTCGGGGCTATTTATTCATCCGACAGTGGAATGCTGTCCTAAGTTGGGCGAGAACACACACGTGACCGACTGGCTAATTTTTGGTTAACTTCTGTGATTCCCGCTACTGACTGGCTTATCCCGACTCTCTCTCTACTCTTTTATTGAGAATGCGTCGACCTCTACGGGGAGAGGGGGGGGGGGCGAATTCTTGTCAGCATCTAATAATATCATGCCACGAGAACAACAATAAGGGGGCAAGGTGCCATAAGCGAAGAATGATAATAATTTAAAAAAGAAATGTATATTTCACTATGACCGAAAAAACGATATGACCTAAATTGCAATTAAAATTCGAGGGCAGAAAGGTTAATACGAAAACAATTAAAAAACAAAATATGATTTCAAATCGATTGAAATTGAGATGGGGGAGTTCATTTACTGGGGCGATTGAACTATGTTCCAATCTTGTTCTTAATTTGTTTCTACTAGAAATATAAGATGATGCTTGACTTTGAATAAGCTCGTGGCTAATTCACACTAGCGCTGTATTCTAGGCCCTGCCCCATCACAGGGCCGCTTAATATTGTCGCATCCGCTTAATATTGTCACAGTCTCTCTGCAGTCACAGTGGTGATGTGGCAGCCAAAGTTTCCATTTTCCTCTCCAGCCTGGTAGCTGAAATTATGTTCTATATAAAAAAAAAAGAAAAACGCTCCAACAACCTTGTCGCTCAACGGTTCATATTCCTTGATGCTTTATTCTTTCATTCTCTCACAGCATTGTCAGGTTAGACGACAGAGAGACGACAAGCTGATTCTGTTAACAAAGTGGACTACGGACAAAAGAACACCCCATAGTAAGTTACACATAGTTGTAAGCAATTCCAATTAGCAATAAAATGATATTAATGATTAATGGGGTCGACAAACATTGATCACTAAACGTGGCTCCTGTAATAAGGATAAATAATAATAAAATATAACACCAGTCAAATATTGTCCTGGAGGAATTTCTTTTTGCTTTAAAACATACTTCATTTTTTTTTAACGCAAACTCTGGCTCAGCCTTAGAAAACAAATCACTGGAGTTGGCCCTAAAGTACATTGTAATAATAGAGAAATACATATTTTTACACAAGAAATTCAATTGTACCCTTTTTTCATATGTATTATATTTATTTGTTATTAGCTGCACCGTCCCGCCATAGGGATTCATTACGTTCAAATTTCTTTAGTAAATATTTCTATCTTCTATAACTACACCTTTTTTTGTTATACTCAGTATCTAAGCTGAAAGTGGACTTAGTTTTGATTTAAGAAGAATGAAGAAAAAAAGAATGAATGAAAAGAGTTATTCCCCTTAGCTGATTTTTCTTTTAAGGTGACTATTTAAGAATTTCTACATATTAGAAAACTGCTAGATTGGATCAAGTATATTTGTTTTTATAAATGATCGCGAAATTCACAATTGCAAATAACATGGAACAAAAAAAGTGAAAGTTGGCTGGTCAGAATGAAAGTTTGAATGCTATTTAGGTCCAACTTTGAAAATCCAGACAACTTTACTTTATGTATTAGATGGAAATTAAATGATAGTACTGGGTCTGTCTTTTCCTATGCATGAAGAGATAGATCATGTAATGGTGGGGAGGTCTCTCATTGCTTGATTTAAGCATTGCTTGATTCAGGCACGTGATTACCAAGGCACACTATGAGGGACCAATTTCTTTCTTCAAAAAAAAAGAAAGTTGGCTGGTCAGAATGAAAGTTTGATTTAAAGCGTGAAGTTAAAACAATTACTTTTGTATCCAACTTAAGTTAAAGATGAAAACAACGCATTATGGAAGATTTTGTTGCTTGAAATAGATATACTTGAATGTTGGAACACTTGGGCTAGGCCCGACAAGCTCGACTACCAGAGTCGCCACTGATTTATCACAATGACAGTGATGTTAAAATTCTTTTTTCCCAAAATAAAATACAAGAAATTCAGATTTCTAATATACTGGACATGTTCATGTGATATATTTACTCAGCCTAACTAATTTGCATATTTATTTACAACATGACATCTCATTAATTCACTATTCGCTATTAGTGTTTTTTAAGTCAAAGACTGTTTTCATTTTATTATGTTACACAGAGTTCTATTTACACATATTTTTTAGGTCGTGGATGTAAAATTAGCATTTTGGGTAAGAAGCATTTTTCCGATTATTTTCAGATCAACTTACTTCTTGGGGTTGCGATTCAGATAAACAAAAACACCCCTTCCCCCCCCCCCCCCCCAAAGAAAAAAAACATATGCTCACATGCACACAAACCGAAGCGAAACAAACAAGTCAATGAGTATCCTTCGAACTCCCCCCCCCCAATTAATTTAATTACAAAATTAATTTCCACCTACTACACAAATCAACCATTTTATTCTTTTGTTATATTGTACATTAAAACCAAAGCCTCCAATTAAAACATATAAGCAAAAAAGTAAACAAACATTAATTAACTCAGCTTTAGTATAATAATCTATTTACGAAATTAAGTAAGTTTTACCTATATTTACATTTGTATTTTCGTATTTCTCTAAATAAATTATAAACAATCATTCCAAAGCGATTACTTACTGGAAATTAAAGGGTTTTTTTTCTGGTTGCTGTTTCACATTAATATCGTGGGGTCTGCGTTCATGCCAGACAACCATAAACAAAAAATAATTCAATAGTTGAGAGCTGGAGTTTCTTAGGTTGCCCTACTCTTTCAAGCAACACGAGAACACGAGTCCACTAGTATATATTTATAAAGTATAGTCATCCACAGACACATCTTTCATCTATTCCAGACTCTTCAGTGTGGATAGACGCAGCAAGTGTGTCAACCTCGAGATTTGAACCCTAGACATTAGTTAATACTTATCATAACAGTTCGACACCCTAGAATATGAGATAACTTGCCTGCTGCTCTTAATGAAAGAAGCTTTGAAACGAATTTTGTTTGCCTTTTAGAATATTGAATACCCCAGAAAATGTTACCTCTTTTCACAAAAGAATTTTGCTTTACACTTAAGTAAAAACCATTATTTCCTTCACTAGAATGCTCCACCCATAGCGGAGTATATATATATATATATATAAAATATACTCCTTCACAGACACGTGTTGTGTCTTTTGAAGACTTATCAGTGTAGCTAGATGCAGCAAACACATCAACCCAGCATTTGAACCTGGACATCAACCATTATCTATCATGACGGTCTGCCACCCTAACATCTAGGCTAATTTAAAGTAAAGATGTTTCCCTATTTAATCGGCTAGTATAGCTCCATTAACAGAAATTACATATAAAATTCTGCTTGATATACGATTTAGTCCGATAATTGGTACGTGTTTTCAAAAAAATTTTAGTTTTGTTTGAATTTAACGATTTTAATATTTTATCCAATCAGCCGTTTTTTCTTTGCAGAACAGAAGTAGGAGTGAATACACCCCCCCCCCCAAGTAATAATTCCTAATCCTTCAACCCATAGAACCATAAAAGAAATACTGCCAAAGTTATGTTTTCAGATTACAAATAATGCACAAGCATCCGCAATCTTCTTTCTCATGATCTTCTTAGAATATACATAAGAAAATGTCCCCTATACTTCTTCGTTTTAAACCTATACTTAATAAACATTTCGTTTGTAATGCATGAGTGTTTTGGTGTTTAGTCTACTTATTGTCGTGGTTTGCATATGGAAAAATAAGCTTGCATAGGAATGCACTTGAATCAACTAAATTACAATAACAAACTGCACAAAAATATATACAATATGTTTTTGCAAGTTAGCAAATTTACATATTCTCATAACAATGTTCAATGATAGAGGAAGGATGCATATTTATCATAGTAGCAGTTACTTGCTTTGCATGCAAACGTTCCTTAGACACCACTTTGTGTGAGTGAATACCAATTCTTACCAGACAGTTTCCATAGAAATTGGATCTGACGTAGTTGTTGCATTGCATAAGAAAATAACTTAGCACACAGGTTAATTTCCATAGAAACAGGGTCGCCCATATTTTAGACTTAAATGCTTCTTTTTTATAAATAATATGTAGAATAATTACTGTATTTACAAATACATTTAGTCCTATAAAATAATACCTTCTTTCCAGTGTTTGTGTATAGACACTATTATTTAAAATCCGTCTCCTTCCCCCCCCCCCGCAAAAAAATTAAAGATACCAAAAATCATTGTACTTGATGCGAGGATGTCCGTTCTTAGTTATGAAGTAATATGAACGTTTCACTGTTCATTTTTATTTATTTATTTTATTTCTATTTATGCTTCATTGTAATTTAAATGTAATTCAAATCCAGAGTCGTTTTTTGCACAAAATATTTGTTTACTAATTAAATGCAGATCTTCTTAAAACTAATACTCAGATAAATTACTTATTTTACAAATACATTAATTAGTATAAAACAGTACCTCCCCTCCAGTGTTTGTGTATAGACATTATTGTTTACAATCCCTCTTTCCAAAATAATTTAAAAACAGAAAAAAATACTCACCTCTACGTAAGTCTGTTGCTGCAAGGTTGCTTTTTCTTAGTTATGAAATAAGATGAATATTTAAATATTAATTATTATTTATAAATTTAATAATTAAAGGACACAATAATTAATACTTATAGATTATTTTTATTTTAAATCGAGTAAAAAAAACTTAATTTTCCCAGGCAACGTCCGTGCACGGGTTCTGCTA
The DNA here is from genome assembly GCA_963556195.1 of Sepiola atlantica. Taxonomy (NCBI): domain Eukaryota; kingdom Metazoa; phylum Mollusca; class Cephalopoda; order Sepiida; family Sepiolidae; genus Sepiola; species Sepiola atlantica. The sequence goes on from OY744550.1 coordinate 31,362,138, forward strand.
GTATAAAATATAGTCATCCCCAGTTACATGTTTTATTCGTCTTGTCAAGATTCATCAGTGTGGCTATATATATATATATATATATATATATATATATATATATATACAGGGTGGGCCAAAATAAGGGTCCTATCTTTAAATTTGAATAACTTGAATTTGAATAACTTCCACAAAATAAAAGTTAAACTCACCAAACTTTATGTGTGTGTAGACTGACCCTTCCGAGATTTTTTGAAATAAACAAAACAAATTTTAGCCGAAAAACACTTCTTAAAACTTACAAAAACTAAAGTATTGTTTTTTACACTGTTTTGAGTTTTTTAAGCAAAAATAATGTTTTCTAAATGAGGGTACGTTCCTTAGGGCTAATACGGCTCATGCTTGCTTCGGAAGGGGTCCTTTACTTATTCTAAAAAAAAAAAAAAAAAAATCAATAAATAAAAAAGTTATGAATTTTTAAAGATAGGACCCTTATTTTTGCCCACCCTGTATATATAGTGACTGATATACGACAGTAATTATTGTAGGTGATTTCTCTGGCATTTATTTTTACATTTTTCAGATATGCAAATAATTTGTGATGATAATTTAGAGAATTATTTTGCAATATATGTTTTTTTTTTCTTTTTTCCCAGAATCAGAGGAACAGTCTAGTGTTTCTTTAGAAACAATAAATAAAATTATTTCCCCAACGTTGCTTTCATTACGAAGAATCAAAGAAGCTTCAGAGTAAGTAAACATTATTTATATATGCACACACATGATAGATGCAACTCATGCCCAAGCATTTCTACCCTCTGATATTTTTTATTTATTAAATATGTGTAGAATAAATGTGCATTTTAAACCTTGCCAATGACTTACACTCCCCGGTACAAATATGACAAACATGCAGACCTCTTGCAAATGGACCTATTTCATTGTTTTGGTGGACGTTTGAAGCCTCCAATAAAAGTATTCATAACCGGCCTTATTATCAGAAAGAAACTGAAGTGAATTAAATTATATTCGTGCCAATAACATAGCAGAATAAAAACCGACAAAATAGGCTAGTCTGAATCAAGTATCACTATTTCAGACTGATTCTATTTAAGTCTGATTTTAAAAGTCCGATCGACTTTATTTTATATATTAGATATGAAGAGTGAATGTTTTTAGCCTTGTAAATGACTTACACTCCCCGGTACAAATATGACAAACATGCAGACCTCTTGCAAAGGGACCTATTTCATTGTTTTGGTGGACGTTTGAAGCCTCCAATAAAAGTATTCCTAACCGGCCTTATTATCAGAAAGAAACTGAAGTGAATTAAATTATATTCGTGCCAATAACATAGCAGAATAAAAACCGACAAAATAGGCTAGTCTGAATCAAGTATCACTATTTCAGACTGATTCTATTTAAGTCTGATTTTAAAAGTCCGAACGACTTTATTTTATATATTAGATATGAAGAGTGGATGTTTTAGTCTTGTAAATGACTTACATTCTCTGGTACAAATATGACAAGCATGCAGACCCCTTGCAAAGGGAATTGCAACTCATTGTTCTGATCGCCCCTCGCGTGATGTTTGAGGCCTTCAACAGAAATACATCTTTTCAACATACTCTGCACCTAGGAAACCACTCGAATCAGAGTCATAAAACTTTCCATTCTCTACTCACTTCCTCCACAATCAGGTCCTGTAGTTGCTTCACTGCTCCATTACTATCAAGAGTAACATCTGAAATAGGATTTGAAAACAAACATTAATTGAAAAATATGTATGAAATCAATTACCCCCTCTCTCTCTCTCTCTCTCTCTCTCTCTCTCTCTCTCTCTCTCTCTCATATGCCAATGACTGAAACTCATGTTCAAGTATTGTCTTCACCTGATATTTTTTATTACACGTATGTAGAATGAATGTGCATTTTAAGCCCTGGAAATGACTTACACTTTCTAATACAAATACGACAAACATGCAAAGGGAACTACAGCTCATTGTTTTGATCGCCCCTCACATGACGTTCGAGGCCTCCAATATACTCTGCACTTAAGAAAACCACTGAAATTAGAGTCCAAAACTTTCCATTCTCTTCTTCCACGATCGGGTCCTGTAGTTGCTTCACTGCTCCATTAATATCACTATTTTAAAAGGCAGCCGAGAACACACACATGAAGTCAGTTAGAAACCAAAAGATCAGACTCTCACAGTTCTAGGAAAGACGTTAACAATTTAAATTCCGGTATGGCAGAATTAGTGTCACATGATAAAATTGTATTACATTAAGCATTTTAAAATGTTGTTAGTGATTTCATACGTAATGTTATTAATTAAGGATTGCTGGGTTTTAATAAAAATAAGTTCGAGTATTTAAGATTTTTTCAAATTAACTTCACCTGTGCGTTCTCAGCTACCTTTTGAAATTCTCTTCTTTTCTCCAGATTTTTTGTTCATTTGTTTTTGTCACCTGAAGATGATTCGCCGAAGAATCGAAAACGTTCGTGATACATGTGAACATACATCATTTTTTTAGGGATTTTAACACAAAAAAGATCATTCAAAAAAATTTTTAAATAAAAAAAACGGTGTCATTAAGCAGAGGAATTCTGTTATTTTTTTAAATGTTTGCTTACTCACCATAACAGATCTAGTTTAAATCTATATACTACAAAAACTGTGTGGATCTTGTTTGCGTGTTTATCTCTGTACACAATGGCTGACGTCATAGAGGAATCATCTACTGAAACTGAGGTGGTAGATATCGGAAAATCCATGACATCACAATGGAAAATTGGTCCCCCGGTGACCCCAAGGGAATGAAGATTACAGTACTTTTTACCCTAACCAGGTCGAGGTCACACTGATTCCTATGATATAAGGCTTGTAAGTGTATCCTTTGTAGTTTCTGACTTTTAGCCACATATAGACAGAATTACGACTTTTCTCCAGTCTATAATAAAGACCAATGCATATTTATTTGTATATAAATAAATATATATCTGTCCCGTCACACAAAAGTTAGCAAGTAAAATACATGCCTTTTTATAGCCTGCAGACTAAACCATATATATAATAGATGATCTCAAAATCATTACTTTTTAAAGGTTACTAATTTAGAAGCTTTTTATATACCAACAAAAACGCCTTCGTTTATGATTGTATAGCATATCAACCCTTTTTTATTTTGTAGAAAATGATTTATTCAGGGGAAGCAACTCCTATCACAATCATTTTTATAAGGATCCTAATTTTAGGAACTTTTTACATACGTTTTTGTTTTCGATTTTATAGCAAACATGTCTAGCATGCAATCCTTGCAAACACACTTGCAGTCTGTGTAAATAATACTGTTATTTCATTATCTAATGGCCAAAATTGCAGTTTTTTATAATTTAAACTGCATCGTTCACTTAAAAACGGCTTTTCTTTATCGAATAATGACAATAAAAAGTTTTGGTGACACCTTCATGTGTTGTTTCTGTTTTTTAAATCAATAAAATGTAATATATCATTTTTAAGTGTAAAGAAATATTCTGAATAAATTGTATACAGAACATTTCTTTATACTTAAAAATGATATATCACATTTTATTGATTTTGAAAACAGAAATGACACACAAAGGTGTGACCAAAACTTTGTTTTTCCAACCCCCATAAATTAAAATTTCAGAAAACTCCATAAATTGAAATAAACTTAGGTAACTATCAAAAGGTATTGAGAGAAAAAATCATTTGGATACATATTATTTGAACAGCGGTCATCCTGGAGTGAAACGAACAACATATTTTGGTCAGGAGGATCACCCCCTGGTACGACATAAAGAGCTGTTAAATCTGCAATTGCATACTGCTGTGAATATCTGTCTATTGATCCTGTACCAATACGATGGCAACATGAGAGATTTGAATCATCAAGCATATAGCAACGGTTGGGTATGTATGCTATCCACTAAGGGGGTGTTCACTGCCTTAACCTTCATCGATTGCAGGCCTACCTGATTTGCCATGCAGCGATTCTTACGACGAGAAGATTCTGACGCCGTGATAGTGTTTCTGCTCTATTTTCTTTGAGAGGAGTCCACCTGAAGAAATCCAAAGTCCACCTGAATGATATTGTCCAGAGGTCCCATAGATCAATAAAATAGATTGCTGTTCGGAAGAGATGCAATGCTGAAGAGGCGGTTTATTAGTATAATGTCATGCCAAAGGACGGCGTCCATAGTGCAACGGTTCTGGCGAATGCGCTGTACCAGTATGAAGCCCAGGTGATGAAGCGCTTTTTCTGCTACTAAAACACAAGCATGGAATTTATTAACAGGGAGACGTTGTGCTAGTGGAAACTCGGCCAAACAGAGGATTCTGTGAATGGAGGACAGGAACTGTGACGGAAGTGGTGAGTCCTCGAATGGTGTGTGTGTGTGGATAGAGTGCCTCGCCTTCTAAGAGATCTTTGTCCATATCCTCAGATGGTGTGCAATTCCGAAGACAGTGGAAACGCAGTATCGGTGATGAATGACAAGGCTGATAGCTTGGTCGATAATGGCCTTAATCAGTTGAACGACAGTGACAACAGCGACAATAGTGAAGATCAACAGGTCTCAGAAGAACCACCTCAAGAAACGATTGAATCAGCAGCTGTGCCATGTCTCTGAAGAAGCCATTGACGAAGGAGGCCATCTCGCAGCTGCTGTATGTGTGATGATGACAACATGGTGGGGGGGGGGGGGTAATGGACAGAGCCAATCCCTCCCCCCCCCCTCCCGACATAAGTAACAAAAAATAGCCTGTGCTGTGCGTTAAAGCCTGAAAGAGAAATTTTTATAACAGTCAGGCGAACTGAATTAAAGTGAGGAGTGTTTATGCATGAGACAGAATAAACTGGATGGCGATAGAACTGCTAGTAACGACGGTTTATTGTTAGAAGATTATGCCGGATTTTTTGTTTTTATGCGTTCCTTCTTTCCATGTTACTAATATTAAAAGCTTTTCATATACAAACACACACGTTTGATTTTTTTTTTGTTTTATGGCATCCATATCCTTTTTTTGTTATTTATTTAGAATGTTAACAACAACGTTAATGCAGAATAAACATCCAAAGAATATCAGTACTTACGAAGATTCCCGAGTCTTGACATAGGTAGCTACCTGAATGAGCAGTGAACAGAACAAACTTTTTTTTTAAAAACAATTCATTGTCTTTTTTGGGGGTTTTTATTATCATGAAGAGGGTAGTTTTTAAGTGTTTTATTTTTAATCATTTATTTATTTGTGTGTGTGGGGCGATGGGGTTACTGTAAATAAATGGATAGATGCCGATAAAAAAATTTGTTTAATTTATTCTTTCGATCTTTCTTTTTTTTAGTGTGGTGTCTGTTGTCACCTGGACTTAGGGTTAGGACTAATGGTAGGGTGCCAATGATTTTTGTGGAGAAGGAGGAGCATTGTGAATGGAGGAAGGAGAACGATAAAGTGGAATAAGGCATATTTACAAAATATTAGAAGATGGTGTAGGAGTTGGGTGATTTTCCAATTTACCATCTACATATCTCGGGCAAGTTCGGAATTTGTCATCAAACATCGGAAATCTCCGTTTCTGAAAAAGTACCTGTTAACATAGGTTTATATTTCTTTCACAATCATTTTTTTTAATAATCTTAATTTTAGGGAATTTTTATATATGAACACACACGGCTTTGTTTTTTTGTTTTGTTTTACAGCCTATCTACCCATTTTTTGTGCAATTTTTGTAGAAAGTAAACATTCATTAAAGGGAGGTAACTCTTATAATTTTTTCACTATCATTTTTTAAGAATCCTCATTTACAGGTTTTTTGTATACTAAGTATGAAAAAAATAATCACTCTCTCTCTCTCTCTCTCTCTAAAATGAATAATGCCATCGTTTCTGTTTTCATAGGTGGCATCATCCACTATGCACAGATACAAACAAGCTGACTCCTGATGGAATTATTTACCTGTATAAGAGTCAGATAATCCTAAGATGGAATACTTCTGCCACATCTGAGAAAGTGCCACTCAGAGCACTCTTTAATCCCTTGACATAGTTCAAAATCGACTTCGCAATCTAGTGGGGATGATCTCTTCTGCTATCTACAGCTCCTTTCTCACAGAAGAGAAGTAGTTAGTCTTTCTCTACTCTATCATTATTTCCATGAAAGGGCTCAACTGAGCTCCAATCTCTGCCCTCCCCCCTGTAAAACATTCACAGAAAGAACTCATCTAGTTACCACCACTACAAAGAACTTCCCTTTCTTCCTCTATATGCTTACTATCAAACAGAATTTCTATAAACAGTTTCTTTGCAAGAACTTGTGATCTGTGGAACACATTACCACAAGATTGTTTTCCTGCATGCTACAACATGGTCTTCTTCAAATCTAATGTTAATAAGAACTCGTAATGAACTGTCATATATTTATTTTCTTGCAACTTGAAACTTATAGAAATTAATGTTTTGCATGCATACGTTCATCATTTTTAACATTTTCTTCTTTTTTTTCTATTTGTTACAGACATTATAATAAAACAATGGATACATCCATGTCACTCCCAGTTGTAACAACAACATCGAAGACACAGTTTGTAACGCCAATCACGTGTGATACATTTCCCGACAGTTCAAAAAAAAGAAGGGTTCATCGATGCGACTTTGAAGGCTGCAATAAAGTCTATACAAAAAGTTCACATTTAAAAGCACATCGAAGAACACATACGGGTAAGCGTACTCAACACATGCATGTTAGAGTTAGGGTACATTCGTATTATTTAAAAACATTGTCGTAAATTGTAAAATTTAAAATATTGTGAAAAATGTTTTAATAAACTTCCCGTCGTATCACAACCACATTGATAGCTTTAGTGATGTGGATCCTAATGCCATTTCCTCTATGGATACATGGTGCAACGAATAAAGGTATTAAGTAATAATCAGTTCTAAGTGACAGTTCTCTGGAGGTTGAAGGTTCAATCCACACTACAGGCAATACTAAGAATACAATAAAAAAAAAATATTTAAGACTTTTACCCGATCATGGTTGATGAAATGAGAACAATCTACCCCGTGGATTAAATAATGAGTTCAGTTCGAAATTCGGTATAGATTCCCGAGTTCGACATAAAGATTACAGAGTTCGATAAGATGCACCTGAAGAAGGCCGGTGATTTCATCGGTCACAACTTTGTGAGAATAATATCCATGAGAATAGTAGTCCGAATAATCAAAGAGTACAACGCTTTTAAACTGAAGAAGAAGAAAAAACGGTTATTACACATATTCCATGTATACATTGGCCAATACTGGGGACAATAGTGATCCCATAGTCAGGTCTTCTTCCTGCGCATATATGTCAGGTCCCATCCTGAAGTAGGTTACATAATCAAGATGCTTATCCTGTGTGTTTGTAACATTATTTGGAGTACTCGTCTGGAATATTGATATGGTCGTCACACCACGAAGTAAGCTATATTCTTGACATATGATGGAGATTTTCCTCTGGGTGGAGTGATTATATCTACCAGGAATCGATTAAATGTATGGTATGCTGAACCACGGGTGCTGATAATGGGCCTTAATGGAATACCATCTTTGTGAATCTTAAGAAAACAGTAAAGATGTGGTAGCTTGTTTGTCACTCAGTTTCACATGACTAGTCTGAGCCACTCTTGTTCTGACAGATTATAGGTACAGGATTGATAACTAGTCTTGCTACTGTTTTAGACTGGTAGTACTGGAACCCTAACTCTTAGGTGGCATTAAGAACAACCACTCTATCAACAGTTGTATAATATCAGGATAACTGTAGTGCCATGTTGTACATGGGAAAAGACTCTGCACTTATTCCAGGTGGGCATTCCCAAGGCCCCAACCCTATGGATAGAGATACGGTTAATAGTCTACTTGTGTGCGCTTCGTGTTTGACATCCAACAATAATCCAAAACCGTTTAGATAGAGATACGGTTAATAGTCTACTTGTGTGCGCTTCGTTTTTGACATCCAACAATAATCCAAAACCATATAGATAGAGATACGGTTAATAGTCTACTTGTGTGCGCTTCGTTTTTGACATCCAACAATAATCCAAAACCGTTTAGATAGAGATACAGTTAATAGTCTACTTGTGTGCGCTTCGTTTTTGACATCCAACAATAATCCAAAACCGTATAGATAGAGATACGGTTAATAGTCTACTTGTGTGCGCTTCGTTTTTGACATCCAACAATAATCCAAAACCGGTTAGATAGAGATACGGTTAATAGTCTACTTGTGTGCGCTTCGTTTTTGACATCCAACAATAATCCAAAACCGTATAGATAGAGATACGGTTAATAGTCTACTTGTGTGCACTTCGTTTTTGACATCCAACAATAATCCAAAACCGTATAGATAGAGATACGGTTAATAGTCTACTTGTATGCGCTTCGTTTTTGACATCCAACAATAATCCAAAACCGGTTAGATAGAGATACGGTTAATAGTCTACTTGTATGCGCTTCGTTTTTGACATCCAACAATAATCCAAAACCGTTTAGATAGAGATACGGTTAATAGTCTACTTGTGTGCACTTCGTTTTTGACATCCAACAATAATCCAAACCCATATAGATAGAGATACGGTTAATAGTCTACTTGTGTGCACTTCGTTTTTGACATCCAACAATAATCCAAAACCGTTTAGATAGAGATACGGTTAATAGTCTACTTGTGTGCGCTTCGTTTTTGACATCCAACAATAATCCAAAACTCACTCAAACAACCATGAAATTAAAAAATAACAAAAAATGATCAAACACGGTTCTCCCTTAAAAACTAAACCACTTCCTCCTGTGAGGCTCCCCTTCAAAAATATCCAGGGATTTAGAACCAACCTTGGTGTAGAATCCTTCCTCCACAGAAAATTCCTAGATATCCTAGCACTAAACTCCTCAATCTAATTATTTTGATATGCCAGAGTACTTCCCACTCTGCCATAAAGACTCTCAGACAATCACGTTCATGGGCTCAGAGTCTATATCTATAAGAATTTAGTCTAGATTCCGAAGATCAGACCTACATATACTTTCAATTAACCGTACAACACAGTGTTAGTTACCTATATTTTCTCTAACGTTCTCCTCGACCCAGGACTACCTTAATTGACTATGTCTTCGATAATATCAACACAGCACTCTGCTCGAATCCAAGTATCCAAATCCATTTATTTGGGGACTTTAATGTCCACCATTGTGATTGGCTCAGTTTATCGAGCTCCACGGACTTAGCTGGTAATAGCTTCTCAATTGCCCATTCCCTTACGCAAACCATCTCCTTCCTGGCACACTTCCCAAAGCATCAAAATCAGCGAGCCTCACTTCTCAATCTATGCCCAAAGCTTGTATGACAAATGCCCACAACCCACTTGAGAATGCTGATCACCTCGTAATAATGGTTAATATCACCATAAACCCCTGACCCCAAACAGAAGTGCTGTTACTTAAAATAACAAGATATTACCAATGTGCTGATTGAGGATCCCTCAGAGATTTCATCAGAGATGCGCCTTGGAGTCAAACTTTTCCTCTCCCTTCTGAGCATTATTCAGAGGAGATAATTGAAATGGTCAAGGCAGGCATTGAAGCATTTGTCCTATCCCTGCTATAATACTAAAGAAATGGTCTGCTGAGCTGGTCCCTGTCCTCTCCAAAAGCCTTGCCGAATCTTGCTTCCCTGATAGCTCGAAAAATTGCCTCTGTGGTAGCAATTTTGAAGAACTGGCAAACGAATCAACCTGTAAAATTAGTGTCTCATAGGTCTCCTACTCTTTGCTAAAATCTTTGACTCCTTAATTAATCTAGTGATGGTTCATCACCTTGAAAATGCTAAACTCCTCTCTGGCAATCGTGTTCTACTACAGATATCCTAACGATCATCTCTGAATTTCTTTACCACACACAATGGATAAGACAGGTGTGGATAAGGCAGGTGAAGCTTTTGACAAAGTCTGGTATGAGGCTCTTTTCAGGAAAATCAACTTGTATGGTATTGCTAGACGAATATTTAATATAATCAGATATTTTTAGCTAAAAGAAAAATCTAAGTCATTCTCTTTGGCTGTACATCTAAATATCATATTAACACCAAGGGTCGATACTTGGACATATTATTCCTGATCTTCATAAACGACCTCCCAATGCAATTGCATTTGAGATGGGTGTATTTTTTTATGCCATGCTCTATTCCTGACATGAGGGAAAATCGAAATCCCACATATCAAAGGCAATGGCTGAATCCTTAGAAATCATCTCCAGTCTGTAGTAGAATGGAACCAAAAATGGTTGGTAACATTTAATGCTACCAAGACGAAACTCCTTTCTTTTAACAACTATAAGAAACCTTTCCAACCACCGATTGTCATGGTCGATAGCACCCTTCCCAAGAGTACAACATTCAAACTCCTGGAATAAGTACATAGAAGATGCTGCCAAGTCTGCTGCAAATAAGGCAGGCATTCTCTACCGAGCTAGAAAACTGGTGTACTAACCATTAGTCTCTCCCTCATTTCGGTCACTTTCTTGGCCTTTTGGCCAAGATCAAAGTGTAGTATCTGTTCCGATGGATACTGCACCCCATAGACTGGTATTGTCTTGGCCTTCGGGTCTTGATTTATGCCAGTCTATGGGTCTGTCCTGTGCAGTTCTGGGAGGTTAACCCCCTCCCAGGCTTTGCCTCCCCCCTTTGGGGAGGAGTAAGTTTATTGCTTACTGTCTGAGGCGCCCTGCCCAGGCAATTTTTTAAGAAACTCCGTACTCTTCCTCTAGAGTGCAAATTCCCACTTTCCGACCTTGTGTCACATTCTACTTTGTGGGACGTAGATAAATAGGAGTCTCTCCCTCATAGACAGGGTTCAAAAAAATATTTCTACCCTAATAATATTTTCTGCCAAACTCCAGCCTCTGTGGCATTGCCGCAGCGTTGCATCTCTGTACTTGTTTTGCAATTACTTTAATGGAATGTGTTCCGATGAACTTGCTGCAGTTGGACCCCCTAACCCGACAGACCTCCGACCAGCAACAAAATCACACTCTTCAGAAGATTTCCTACTCTGATAGTTTCTTTCCTCTTCACTGTTTCTCTGACTGTATTCTGACTTTGAAATTCCCTCCCTGCTCCCCTGATTGTACCAACATGCAGAAATTTAAATGCAATGTGCTGCTCAACTCCCCACTTAAGTTGCCTCCCTATAAATCTGACTCCTATCACAGTAGCCCCTTACGCATTAGTGGCAATATACCTTGTTTCGGGTGAATAAAGTATTTTTTCAAAAGTGGTGATCCCAACGTGATTACAAAAATGCTGTTAGTTATCATTTTTTATAGTTTTTTTTTTTTTGTTTCTTCATTAAAACCACTCATGAATATAAAAAATGTATCTATTGATGTCTTTAATGTATCTTTTATTATAATTACAAATAAGTAAAATAAAAGATAACTTAGAGACAAAACTATGAAAATGTTATAAGATTCAAAACAAGTGGTGACCCCCGATGTGATTACAAAAGTGTACAACATAAATATGCTCTTAGTTAGCATTTTTATAGTTTTCTTTTCTTTATTGTTTTGTGTATTAATTGGAAATAAGTCATGAATATAATAGAAATTTGTGTTCGACTTGTGGTTATACGAAAAGATATTTGGCCGCTTCTTTAAAACTAATCTCATTATGAAAAAAGTGTCTTATTATTTTCAAATACTCCAATTTTCTGGCATGGGTACCGCAGTTGCCGTAAGCTATTAGAATGCCATTGCATTTTGATAACTGGTGGACTGTGATTCTAAGAGTTTATGATTATTAGCAGATATCCACCCCCATCCTACCACTCCCAAAATTGCATTTTAGGAAAAACGACCTCTCTCTCTCTCTCTCTCTCTTTCTCTCTCTCTCTCTCTCTCTCTCTCTCTCTCTCTCTCTAACAACTGGTTCAGTATTATAGAAGTGACTGTTTTACCTAATTTCAGTGTTGTTTTTTGAACAACTACCAGTAAGAATGAAATAATGTAATCTTCCCCCCCTCCCCCATGTAATACATTTTTCCCGGATGACCGAAAGGAAATTAATATTTTTTACCATAACCAGGTCGAAGTCACACTTAATTCAATGATGCAGTGTTCATAAGTGTACATTTTGTAGTTTCTGACTTTTAGTCAGACACACACACACACACAGACATAATTATGACTTTCCTTTATTACATAATAGATTGCAGACACACACACCATCTTCATTATGATAATTTTAATTTTTATTCTTTTTTTTTTACCAGGTGAGAAACCCTACGTATGCAACTGGGAAGGATGTACCTGGCGTTTTGCCCGATCTGATGAGTTGACGCGCCACTTCCGAAAGCATACAGGTGATAAGCCATTTAAGTGTCAGGTGTGTGAACGAGCTTTTTCTCGATCGGATCACCTGTCATTACACATGAAACGTCATTAATTACAGGTAAGGATGAAGCAATAACAATATGTAAAATGTAAACATGCATGTTTCGATAGATTTTAAAAGTATCCGTTACCAATTGGGTCAACATTGGTACATTGTACAATAGTATATGCTAACACGAACCCGTGGAAATTCCATGGTGCTTTTTACATTAATCTGTATTACTGTTAATGCTAATATTCCTTTGCGTGTCTTTGAAATGTCACGTGGTCATACAACAGTTTCCCACTTTTTTTACACAGTCCTTTGCATTATTGTTGTACTCTACAAGATTTTTCACGCTGCACGGTTGGGCAGTAGGGGGGGGGGGCAGACAAGGCAGTGTTGCATTGTATGGTCCTCCTCTCCACAGTCATAGACGGTTGGCTCAGTTTTGTAGTCCTATCTACTCATAGCAACTTTTGATCGCCCCATTCCCGTTCTTAGGCGGTTGAATGTTTTCCACCAGAGCCAGGGTGCTTTTGAACCGGGAGGAAAGGCCTCAGAAGGGGAGATACTCATGTCAGTAGAAGGAGGGCATTCTCTAGTCGTCTGGTTCATAGCTGTAGTCTGGTCTCTTGAGATGTTGTTAGGGGTTCGACATGGCTGAGGAAGCTTTTCCTTGACTTCAGTCATTGGACCATTCATTCATGTCCATGAAGGAGATGCTGTATCCCTTTTAAAATAAATGTCTGTCAAGGTCAGTACTATTAAGGAAAAGTAACACTTACTTCTTCCATAGAATAATTATCATTGTCAGCTAAATATTCTTTAAACAAATAAAACGAATATGTTTCTTCTTTATTTATTTATTTAAAATTGTAGCAATTGACTTCTTTTTCAAACAATAAATATTCTCCGCCATAAAAATAATTGTCAGCTAAATATTCTTCAAATCAATAAAACGAATAAAATGAAATGTATTTATTCAAAATTGTAATTTGATTTTGGAACAATTCATTTGAAAATGGGTAAAGTCGGGAATTATTTACCTTAGCGACATTAAATTAATCACCAATCAACATCCTTGCTGATCGGATGACTCTTCTTTCATAAAAATAATTGCGATTGTCAGCTAAATATTCTTTAAATAAATAAATCAAATACGTCTTTTTATTTATTTATTTAAAACTAACTCACCATTGCTTCGCAACTTAATTTCTATTCACTACTTGAAATCATTGAAACGAAATTAATCAATAAGAAAAAGAAGACGAAACTAATCAATAAGAAAGGAGACAAATTAAATTAAAAATAGAAATCACAAAATTGATTAAATAAAAAAAATTTTAAGTATTTTTTCTTTCAAGGAAAAGTCAGTCAAGCAAGAGAGATGTTATTGTTATTTTATTCCCTTTTCAAACATGTAAATATTTTTTTATATTTCCTTTCTAATGAAGATAACATATTTCGTTTTAGACTGCATTGTTTACAATCAGCGAACTTTGAACATATTTTTAGCCATAATAAATAATTCATTGTTGACCATACTAATTTTCTTCAGTCAAATTCTTATATTTTTGTTTGTTAACTCACATTCACATTCAGTTAAGCGAACACGGTCACTTCAGTTTTCATTTATTGTTGACTGCTTAGGTTGACTGCTTAGGTTGACTGCTTAGGTTGACTGCTTAGATTGACTGCTTAGGTTGACCATAGTATCAGCAACAGTAGTATCAGTATTACAGCTGTAAACAAAAAAACAGGTTTTTTATTTGAATTCAAGAACGAATTTAAAAAATTGAAAATATGAATATCGAAAATCTTAAATGTTTAGTTAGTGCTATTAACAAATTATTCTGTTATCAGAATATATAATTGGTCCCCCGATTTATAAAATCGGGAGACCTATGTTTTGAGGCATTTCCGTCCGTCTGTCCGTCCGTGTGTCCATCCATCCGTGTGTCCGTCCGGATTTTTCTCCACAACCATCCATTGAATTTCTCTGAAATTTTGCATGAAGTTGTAACTTTGATCAGGTTAGAAAGTGACATTCTCCGATTTTTGAAAAAAAATCTGGTTAGCCCCTCAGGGGGTCAAAAGGCCCCGAAATGGCAAAAAATGACATTTTTTGCCCCATAACTTTTCATCCATCCATTCAATTTCTCTGAAACTTGGCCAAAATGTGAAGGCAATTGTTCCTAATAGAAAATAAGTATCGCTGATCTTGGAAAAAATCTGGTTCACGCCCCCAGGGGGTCAAAAAAAACCTAAAATGGCAAAAAATGACCCTTTCCTCCCATAACGTCCATACATTCAATTTTTCAGAAACTTGGCCAAAATGTAGAGGCAATTGTTCTGGATATAAAATGAGCATCCTTGACCTCAGAAAAATTCTGGTTCTCGCCCCCAGGGGGTCAAAGGGGGGTCAAAAATGTCCCAAATTGCCCAAATTTATTGCATTTTACACTCGCCATATCGAGTCACATACAGAGGGGGACCACGCATGCACGGCTTGTTAGATTTAAACTACACCAACTACGTTTATACGCTATTTCATTTTGAAGAGAAAAAAAGACTTAATTTTTTAGCATGGCATTTGAATATTCTTCTTCAAATAAATTGACTATCAAGACATGTTTTATGTTGGTTCTTTTATAAATATTGGCTCCTTCGAGAAATACTGTTTTTCTTCGGTTGAAGAGCCCGAATACTTGACTTTCAAACTTTAATTCTAGTCAGAAATTACTTTCTAGCTGCCAATTTATAAGCTTTAAAATACTGGTTTGGACCATTGTTTTGCTTTTGTAGATAAAAAAAAATATGGCTGTGACAAATTTCAAAGTGATTTTGAAGCCTTTAAACTGTTATCTTAAAAGTAATTATAGCGATAGCCGGAAATTACTTTCAAATTAAAGGTTCCAAAATCTCTTTGGACTTTTCCATGGCCATGGAGAAATCATCCCGGTGTCCAATTTGTTATCTATAATAATAAACATGAACAAAAACTATATTTTACAAAATGTTTATGTTGCGGACTTCAACATTTCGAAAGTAATTGTGAAGCCTTTAAATTGGTGGATATAAAGTAATCTGTGACTAAAATTAAAGTTTATAGGCAAATGTCAAGTATTATGGTTCATTTTCACTCCTAAACCAAATAAGAAACATATTTCCCAAGAGCACCCCTATTCTAGAAAATAACTATTTTCATTAATATTTTATTTTACATCATTTTGTTTTTACAGATTGACCCGAAATTTTCATTATGAAGTGTTATATAGTTGTAAATAATATGGATTGAAATTACGTATTTGTGTATTTATTTTACGAAGTGAAGTTATTTCCAAATGTCACTTTTTCTGTTAGACTGGGTGACATCACTTGTTTTTAAATAAAATTTATTTATTTTGTCTATTTGTCCTGATTTTTGTAAAGTTCCACACTCATTTAACTATGTTTGCATTTCTTAAAAATAATTTGATGTTCAAATTCGAACAATAATTTGTGCACAATCTATAATTTATAGAAAAATATTTAGGAAATCTTGAAATGTGTTCAGTTTAAGACAGTCCTAATATTAGATTTCAGTTTATTGTACATAAAATGTATTACAATTCAACTTTGAGTTCTTTTACTTCTTTTTTTAAAATGATAAATGGTATTTTTAAGGTAGTATAAGAAATGTATGTGCATTTACTGCAGATTACTTGGAAATCGTAAATTTCTGAAGATTTTTAGTGGCATATTCTGATTCTTTGCACAAAAATACACTTATATGGCAAATTTCATTGATTAATCTTATGTTTTAACAAAGATATAACATTTTTACTGAAAAAATAGTGTAAAAAATCTGACAAAACTTATATGGTCTTAAAGAGAGAAACTATCCAATTGTGCGGGGCACAGAAATAGTCATAACTTCCTTATTTTGAGTCAGATTTTAAAAATTTAAAAAGATTATTCCTTAGATCATCAAGCTCTTTTTATGTATGACATTATTGACATATTTTAGTAATTTCAATTTTTCATGTGCATAATAATTTAATAACCAAACATTACCATAATAAGTAAATTTAACTTTTAAAATTCTGTTCAAAAAACAATTTGGTTAAAAGAAAATAAGCAAACAAAAATGAAAGTCAATAGATTTCACAGGTAGGTACAGATAGATTTTAATAGATTTTTTTTTAATTTTTGTAATTAAAGAAATTTTGTTTACTGATATGTTTGTAATTGATTACTTTTGATCTTTCAGATGCTGTAAAATTGACCTCAGTGATGTCTGAAGTGTCGAAAAACTGAGACTTCAGTAAAACATATTTGCACTAACAGATTAAAGAGACATTTCCTGTGGAATTTTTGTACACGGGGTTGGAGGAGACTGGTTGGTCATGTGACTATTGGGAAATATGGCGAAGGGATTAAAATCAATAATGGGTGATATGCTGACTTTGCAGCAATAATATATGAGCATTATATATATATATATAATATATATATATATATATTATAACAAGAAAAATCAACTTACCGAAATCGGAACAGATCCTATTCAAGACAGCAGATCTTGCACACACAAAGGGCTCAATATCCTTTCAGATAGAGTTTTATAACAATAATAAATAATTAAAAGGAGCTTACCTTAATGCTTTACACTTTTAGAGTAGATCCGATCATCAGTGGTGTACTTTTATTCTACACGTTTGTATACATTTGAATGCAAGCTCAAACTAGACAATCGAATTTACTGTGAAACTACAGTAAAGTGTTCAGATAAACCTTTATTATTATTTCTTACACACACACACACATATATATATATATATATATATATATATATATATATATATATATATATATATATATATATATATATAATTAAAAGAATATAGAAATTTGTGACTCACTGTTTTGTTGATTGGTCTCAGTCCGGCTCTTGGTTGGACATCCAAAAGCATGTATAAACATATTCTATTTTATTTTATTGAAGTTTGAAAGTTTTCAACGACCATATCACCTTCAGCAGTCAATAATAGAATGCAATGAGCGTCGTAGTCAGATCTTATCTGTTGAGGTTATTGTTCTCGATTGTAATTTTTTATTCCAGTAAAAACATGCACTTAATTTTAAATGCAGGTTTTTTGTTAAAAACAGGTCCATTTATATATATATATATATATATATATATATATATATAATGTATAACGATATGTATATATATGAGGATTGTATATATACAAAGATTTATATCTATATACAACGGTTTTTATGAGTATATATATATAAAGATTGTATATATATATATAAGGATAAAGAGTGTATACATATAATTATATATATAAAGATTGTATATATATAATTATATATATATAAAAATTGTGTATATATAAAGATTGCATATATATATAATTATATATATATAATGATATATAAATTGTGTATATATAATGATATATATATAAATTGTGTATATATAATGATATATAAATTGTATATATATAATGATTGATATATATATATATATATATATATATATATATAATGATATATAAATTGTATATATATAATGATTGATATATATATATATATATATATATATATATATATATATATAATGATATATATATAACTTGTATATATAATGATATATATATATAAAGATTGTATATATATATAATAATATATATATAAAGATTTGTATATATATAATGATTTATAAAAACATGTGTATATATGATATATAAAAATGTATACATATAAAGATATATATATGATATATATAGAGAGAGATTTGTATACATATATATATATATTATGCACAAACCTTTATATATACGCAAATCTTAATGTATATATATATATACATAAAGATTTGTGTATACATATAAAGATATATATATGTGTACATATATACATATATATAAAACTATATATATATATATATATATATATATATATATATATATATATATATATATATATATATATATATATATATATATATGCACACATGCAAACAACTGTACTCTGTTAATTTTTTTATTTAGATTTTTCAATACATTTTTTTGCTTTCATATATCAATTTTTAAAAAACAACAAAATTCTGTAAGGAACTTGTTTTTACTTCGAGTCATCTTCAAGGTATTTTTTAAAATATATATATATATTTAATACTTTCTGAATATTTACAAATCCATGTATAAATTAAAGCACAATTACATAAGATTTAGCTGAAATATAGTTTAAATACCATTAAAGTATTTTATATCTAATTCGCATAAAATATAAAAAAGGCTCTCTTCTTTATAATTTGTTCTCACTTTATTGTATCATTTTGCTAACATAATGAATAGTTTTAAACTTTCTAATATATAAAGTAAAGTCAGCCTCTTTATCGTACCTTTGTGTCACCGATAGCTTTCTTCCTACAAAACAATATTTGATTACGATTTGTAAGTTTTCTTCTGGGTCGTGGTAGCATGTTATTAAGAAGAATAAAATGTAGTTCGATTTAGTTCCTTCCAGAAAATACTTTGTTCTGGTCGAAGTTATTTTCAAATGGCTTCTATCTTAAAATACTGTATGTAATTCTGTATTCGTTCATACAAAGTTACTTCTCTTTAGAATAAAAAAATAATAATATTTTGGGAATAAAAATCAACATAGTTTAAAAAAAACAAAATTTCAAGTAAATACAGGTACCGCTATTTTATGTGTAAAAGAAAAGTTTACATACCTATTTAATTTTCAGACGGGGGTGGGGGTATCTTTTTTCCACCTTAATTTACCGTCATTATGACGCCTATCGGCAGCCATTTACGTTTCATGTTCTGTAAATAGAATGTCAAGAAGAAGGTAGGAATCATATCTTCTTGATAATCTTGTAGAAAGGCAGCGATTAAAAGTAACCTTCCCCTCTTCCTACTCCCATTTATAAACACCGAAATAAAAAAATATACCCTTAATCATTCTATTAATGTTACAATTTTTTTTTTTTTACTTTCATTCACCCTAAACAAGGTACATTGTGCTATTGTGAATTAGGGGCCATACCTACAGAGGAATCCTAAGTGGGGAGTTGTGCAACAAGATGTTTGTTTACATTACATTTAAACCTCTGCATGTTGGTACAGTCAGGGAGCAAGGAGGGAATTCCAAAGGCTAGCAGTTCAAGGAAAGAAACTATTAGAGTAGACGTAGGACCTCTACAGTGAAGGGATGGGATTTTTTTGACTGGTGGGTCAATCGGGGGTATTTATGTCGAGGGGACACCAATGTAGCAAGTTCATCAGAGCACATTCCATTAAAGTACTTGTAAAACAAGTACAGAGATATAACATTGTGGTGATGTGACAGGGGGCGGAGCTTGGTAGATAGTGTGGGACCTATTAGATTAGAAATTTTTTTTGTGAACCATGTTTTAGAGAGAGAGGCTAGTAGTTGGTTCACCAACTCAGATGTGACAAAAATACTCACTTTATGGGCGGGCGGATGGTGGCTTTGTAGAGATATAGGATACTGGCAGGTGTGAGAAGTTTTCTAGCTCGGTAGAGGGAGACCATTTTCTTTGCAGCAGATTTGGCAGTATCTTATATTTATTTTGTTCCAATTCATGTTACCTGTGAATATTAGCCCAGGGAGTGTGAACGATGGACACTCATGTAGGGTGTTATCAGCCATGGCAATTGGGGATTGGAAAGGTATTTTATAATTCTTAAAGGAAAAGAGCTTTGTCTTAGTGGAAATAAATGTTACCATTCATTCACGTACAATTGAGAAAACTATACATTCCCAAAAGTATATCGGAATTGGAGTTATACTGAAAACCGTCAGGAACGCAGATTATTTTTTGCTAGTATATATATATATATATATATATAGTCTCGGAAGTTTCTCAACCATTAAAACTATATAAAAAAAAAAATATATATATATATATATATATATATGTTATGGTTAATACTATAGAGTTCGATTAGGCGATTTAAAAAGGAGAGCTACAAAATTCACCTCAGTCAACACACTAATATATATATATATATATATATATATATATCCACAGACTTTGCTGTATCACAGCTCTTCAGTGCAGCTAGACCAGCACCTGCCCCAAGCCAGAAATGGACTTATGACCATCTAGCTGACAGTCGGCGATTCTAACCCTTGACTGTGGGGCAGGTGCTGTTGACAAATGAGATCTCAGTGCTTGATATAAACATTGTCAGCCATTAGAGAGTGTTCCATTTGTTAATTTACAAAGAACTTTGAATTACATTAATAGTATTAGCTAGCAATATCACTAACGATAGTGCTCAACCCGAGAAGAAGAGAGGGGGTGGAGGGGAGGGAGGGGGGGTATATAGTCATCCATAGACAGACTGCTTCACAGTACGGCTAGACTAGCAAAGTAGTTTATTTAAAAACTATACATTACAGTGTCTGTCAGGTGTATCCGAGTTTCATCAATCTGATCATGCTGAATCTGGAGTAGAAACTCGCTTGTAAAAACAGATCGACTCTTCAGCACGTAAAGACTTAGAGAAGTACTGAAGAGTCAATCTCTTTCTACAAGCGAGTATCTACTGCAGACCTGGCACGACCAGATTGATGAAACCCAGGTACACCCGACAGACACTAATGTATAGTTTTTTAAATAAAATACTTGTAGAACTTACGATCGAGCACTTTTATGTTTTTTTTCAATTAACTTGTGATACATGTTATACAGGGTGGACCAAAATAAGGGTCCTATCTTTAAATTTGAATAACTTGAATTTGAATAACTTCCACAAAATAAAAGTTAAACTCACCAAACTTTATGTGTGTGTAGACTGACCCTTCCGAGATTTTTTGAAATAAACAAAACAAATTTTAGCCGAAAAACACTTCTTAAAACTTACAAAAACTAAAGTATTGTTTTTTACACTGTTTTGAGTTTTTTAAGCAAAAATAATGTTTTCTAAATGAGGGTACGTTCCTTAGGGCTAATACGGCTCATGCTTGCTTCGGAAGGGGTCCTTTACTTATTCTAAAAAAAAAAATTTTTTTTAATCAATAAATAAAAAAGTTATGAATTTTTAAAAATAGGACCCTTATTTTTGCCCACCCTGTATATATAAATCTTCTATATATGATCGTAAGAGTTATTAAAAAAATTTTCTTAAAATCGGAAATGAATTACGGAATAACGAATTACAAGTATTGTCTTCTATATAAAGTAAACTGTCCCCCCCCCCCCGTAACTTTGACTACACTAGACAAAAAAAACAACAAATGCATCATACAAATTTATATCTACCCCGGGCAACGCCGGCCACAGGGTTCTGCTAGTATAGATTATAGAATGTTTCCATAAAACATTTAATATAGCACATTGTGAAAATAAAAGCATATTGTTTAAGTAGCGAAGAATAGTAACAATATCAATAGACCCATGTTTGAAAAATAAAAAAGGTTAAACTGAGCTGCACACATTTGGCTTTAATTGCAATAATAAGTAAAACTGAAATGGTTCGTTTTGTAAATTACGGCTTTTTTATTGTTTTCTGTTAAAAAGAAATAACTGAAAAGTACATGTAAATATTTAAGATAACATCAGATCTGTTGAAAGCTGAATGAAGTGAGATTTACTCACATGTGGAAATGTAAATAATTATGTACTGGTTGTAATAATATAACCAGTTATGGAATGTACGTTAATCTGCTGTGTAATGTGTTTGGTATGCGATTTTGTATGTGTTTGTTTATGTGTAAAAATAATAAACTTTACCTTACCATGCATAGGAGAGTAGAAAGTGGACCTTGGGTTTACTTTCGACAGCCTCGTAACTCTCACTTCCCTTATTTTGTCTTTTAGTCCTCACATTTCTGAGCGATGTTTCTGACAAAGCGGGAAAAATTGCTGTTTTCTGGGTCATAATCTACCCATCTAACACTTATCGTTGGCTATGTTTTGACCTTGAAGTGGTATTTCTTTTTTTAAGTTCCTTACATCAAGTGGCTTCATGACTTGTCTGGAGCGATTTCCATGTAATTTTTAATTGGCCGTCGCCATTTACGTTTTCAAGTTGTAACAAAACGGTGAATATTGTGTAGTGTATAGTATGTAAAAGAATAATGGGGCAGATAGAACATGTAATCCATGAAATCGATTGGAATTCCTTTTTCATTATATGAATAACTTGGATTCTAAAATTACACAATTCACTGGTTAGGCAGAATCAAATATCAATTTGGTATATGCAATGCTATTTAGGTCTGAATGGAATGGTATGTTAAATTCCAATGATGAAGCCTTTATTCATTTTTTCTTGCCAAAATTCAAAGCAATTCAGTGTAATTTGACGAATTTTCCGTGCACAAACAACCGAAATAAACATGTAATTACCAGGTTCTTTCATTTATGCAGCCAATCAGAAGATCAAGGATCGCTCCCCGAAGAAAACCCTTGAGCAAAATAAAAAATACACAAAAAAACTTTTACATGCATAGAACTCAGTTCCTCAAAGGAAACAAGAATTTTTTTATAGTTGCTCAGCCATATTGAATTTATTATATATATATATATATATATATATTCATAAATAAATATTAAATTATATTTACCTACAGACGACGTCGTTTTGAGCTTATGCTCTCATCAGTGCAGGGAAGTGATAATTTCAGACGGTCACAAGACACGAACCCGGTTCACAGGGTCACTTTTGACTCTGCACGCTTTCGCTATCCTCTTGCTCATAGGAAATTGTTACGTGATACGGAGAGATTAATTTATATTTATGCCAATTGCGGCGAGCGATAAACATCAAGACAATCTATATATATATATATATATATATATATATATATATACAAGGTGATTGGAAACTAACGCCCTGTACTTGTAAGTTATACTTGTAAGTTATTACTGAAATATAATTCTTACGAGAAATGAAGTGTGTGTGGGGGGGGGGGGGGGGGCAAGTGTTATGAATTATGCGTTATTTTTTCCTTTAGTCCTCACATTCCACGAGCAATGTTTTTGACAATAGGGGAAAAATGCTGTTTTCTGGGTCAGCTTCTATTTTCAATACTCTCATAGTATTCATCACTATTCATCTGTCAATCTATTCATTTTGTTGACCTTAATCTTTGAATGTGGTTTACCCTGTATAAGTGTTGACTCATTAGTAAAAAAAAAACAAAAAAAAACGTCCCTTGTGAAATCAGTTGATGCGGTTTCCAGGCAGCTTTAGAAGCTGGTGGCGAATATATTTTGAAAATATGTATGTATATATATATGGGTGTGTGTGTGTGTGTGTGTGTATATGTATATCCCCCCTCTCTCTTTCTCTCTCTCTCTCTCTCTCTCTCTCTCTCTTTCTCTGCATTCTTTCTCTCCTTAAGAGGTAAACAGAGAGAGAGAGAGAGAAAGAAGGAGGAAGTAGAGATATTTAATAATATTTGCTTGTAGGGTCATGGGTTGACTCGTATATTGCTAAAAGTTTGTGGGCATGTGTGTTTGTTTTAAAAGCAGTATAGAAAGAGGAGGGGAGAGGCAATATAACAAATACTGATCCAACGGGTAACGGGTCATCTAGTACACTCATAAAACTCTGCCGACCTGCCTTCCTTCCTTCCTTCCTTGCTTGTTACTGTGCACACTCGATGACATCACAAAAAATGAATGGCGTAAATAAACAGCGATTGATACAAAAAGAAGTAGTGGGAGGAGGCAAATGATATAAATAATCAAAAGAGAGAGGGGGAAGACAGGGTGATGGATAACATCATAAAGCTACCATTCATCATTCTCAAGTGAAGCTAAGTCGATTCAAATATATTTAATCGGTGTTCAACATGATATGGATTGCAAATAAAAATATTTGGAATTTCCAGAAGGTTTTCATAAATATAGATGACGTCACAAAATGAACTTTATTTTTTAAGCTTCTGTTATATAAAGGAAAGCGGTTTTTCCGTCCGTCTGTGTGCGTGCGTGTGTGTGTCTAACTAAAACTGAGAAACTACCAAAGATACGCTTACAAATTTTATATATTCTGATTTAGTATGACTCTGGGTTAGGGTTAAAGAAATCCTCCAATATTCATTCACTTAGGTTTGCCAAGCACCAAATAAGTGCATTGGCTTGGAGGTCAGAAAAAAATGTACTTTTCATTCTAACTTATAAATGTTTGAAAAAAGAACACTGAAACAAGGTCAAACAGTCAGTCAGCTGCTTATAACTTTATTTTTTTCTTTATTGCTTTCTTTCTTTTATATTGAACCAGTTGCCAAGGTTTGTGCATGAGAGAGCAAAAGAGAGAAGCAGTTGGTTGAAAAGGTGACATTACTGAAGCTGTGTACAGTGTGAGAGAGAAGGACCTTTTTTTTAAACTTTCCTATTTTCTTAACCAAGATCCCGGGTAATGCCGGGTAACCATGCTTAGGTTTGTTGAACCAAAAACACACACAGATGAACAAATTCATTATGGTAAACATTCCAGTCAGTCATTTGAACATTCAATTTAAAAGAGAAAAAAAAAACATTTAAAAGAAACAAACACAGTTCAGCGATGTTGCCAGCCTATTTTTGTTGCCAATATATTCGACAGAGAGAGTTACTTAGTAAGAGAGACAATCCAAATATTTTTATGAACTAGGGGAGATAATTCATGCGTTATTTGGATTTGAATTAAAATTTTAAGTTATCTTGGAACATAATATACAGAGAACTGTAGGTTTAAAAAGAATCTTTTAGATTAATAGAACTCTTTTTATATATTTTAGATTTTGTGCAGATATTTGATTCAAAAAAATTCTAAAGGGTCTTACAAGTTATATATTTGAATAATCCTATTTAGATTAGATGTTGGTGAATATGATTTGAACTTAATTTAATTAATTATCTAAAAGAATAAAAATAAAAATAAAGTTATATTATACCAAGTTTATCCACAATTGGTGATTATCATACTGTTAAATGCATTGAGATTAATTGTTGACAGATCAAAATGTTATGACTTTTTAGTTTCAATTAATGTTAAGACTCATAACTTGGTTATATTTACGGTTTATCTCAGGTGCGTACTAAATGAGTTAATTACTCATAAGGTAGAGTTAGTTTTTAATTTCTTCATTTTCCAATTATTCCATTTCTTTAAAAAGAAATTTATTATAAAAAACGTTTTAAAAAAATATCGGAAATATATTTAAGGCCACTCTCCAGGTCTACATGGTTAGTCTATTTATATATATATATATATATATATATATATATATATATATATATATATATATATATATATATATATATAGTCTCGGAAGTTTCTCAACCATTAAAACTATATTAAAAAAAAAAAAATTTTTTTAAAACAAAAAAAAACTTATAGTCCCAAGTCTTCCAGTGGAAAATCACTCATGTAAGTCAATTTATTTTTTACAGTTATTATATTAGTTTATTTCTAACACTATTTTAAGGGATCATCAGTTGTTTACCATGAAAAACTGTTTCGGGATATATACATATATATATATATATATATATTATTAATTTTTTACATAGATAAAAGTAATCCATGGACACATGTTTCTGGCTATCAGCTGTCATTAGCATCGCTAATTTGGACAAGGATCGATCTTTGTCCAAGTAAGCCATGCTGATGACTGCTGATAGCCAGAAACACGTGTCCATGGATTACTTTTATGTACGTCAAAAATATATAAATAAATAAAAAATATGTCCTATTAAGTTAAGAGCAGCTAAAAATGCAATCTTCTGCATTACTCTTTACAGCTTAGGAAGTGGGAAAAAATGCAAATGCTGCTACTATCGTAAGTAAAAACAATAAAAAAATACATAACTTATATATATATATAGTCTAAAGAAGCTTTAAGTAATTTTAACAAAAGAAAAAAAAAAAAAAAAAAAGGTAAAATGCAGTTTAAATTCCCAGAGAAACTAACTAAATCCAAGATGTTGCAGACTTAACATTCGTTGGAAAATTCATAGATAGATAAAAAAAAAAAATATAAGTAAATAAAATAAAAATAAAAGAAAATAAAAAAAGGGCTGTTAAGTATCTAACAGTGAAACAAAAACAGGAGACCATAAGCGTCTAATATTAACACGGGGATCATCAGCTGTTTACCATGTAACTGTTTCGGAGATTTAAAAACAGGACAGTTAGAATATTCATGGCTCTCCAATGGTACTGATAATACTACCATTTCCCCTATAATCAAGTGTCGAAATAATTCAGCTAAAAATTTCACTAATATATACATGAATAAATAACAATAATAATAATAATAAAATAATAATAATATTAAGACTACCGTATGATATGGTAATTTGCATATCAAATAACATTAATTATAACAATAAAAAAAAAAATATATATATATATATATATATGAGAAAGAGTTAGATAGATAGATATACAGTCGCTGCCCACATAGCCAGAGCCGAATGTTCACAGGTCGTCTATGTTCTCTGTTTCAATTGATGTTGTCATCCTTTTGTTACTTCATCATATAAAGGATCTTTCCTGGTGTCTTCCACCCCCTATATGTTTTACTGGATGACGTCACAAAATGAATGTCTACCATCCTCGATAATGGAAACGATGACGTCATCTATTTACGACATTATAAAATATCTTCCTGAAGTCTTAAGTCTTCCACCTCTTGGTGACGTTATCCAGTGTGCACAAAAACAAACAAACAAGCATGATCCATATATATATATATATGTATATCTATCTATATATATATATATACATATATATATATGTTTATACATATATATACATATATATATATGTTTATACATATATATACATATATATATGTTTATACATATAGACATATATATATGTTTATACATATAGACATATATATATGTTTATATATATATAGCCATATATATATACATATATATATATAGACATATATATATATATAGACATATATATATACATATATATATATATATACATATATATATATAGACATATATATATACATATATATATATATACATATATATATACATATGTTTATATATATATATATATACATATGTTTATACATATATATATACATATTTTTATATATATATATATATTAGTAAATGCCCACGTAGACAATCCATGACTCTTCGAGTCACATGACATCTTTGTTCTCTGTGTAAATGGATGACATCATCCTTTTGTTACTTTTTCATTTCTAATGTCATAAGGGATCTCTTCCGGATGTCTTCCAATTTCTCTTTAATGGATGACGTCATCCATTTAGACCGGTATCGTGTCTTGATTCCGCCGGTCTGACGTACTGTCTTGTGCAGTTCTAGGAGGTCCACCTTCCCAGGCTTTGCCTTCTCACCCTTTGAGAAAGGGGTTAGTTTATTGCTAATCGCCTGAGATGCCCCTACTGGGGATTGCCGACAGGGCTGCCCAAGCATTTTTATAACGGCTAAAGCGCTCTTCTTTCTCTAGGGTGCTGACTTATCAAATCCTACTTTCCCGACCTTGTGCCACATCGTACCGCTGTGGGAGGAAGAGATAAATACAAACGTCTCCCACCTTTTTTAATTACGTCTTCCCTTTATGACGTCCTCCAGTGTGCACGAGAACAAAGAAACACACAACATAACAAACAAAATCCAAAAGGTTTTAGTAGCATATAGGAAATAGATATAGATATATCTAAATTTTTAGTGCAATGAGTTATATTTGAAAGTTTATGTGCCAACTGATGATTGTGCTTCAAACTCATCATATCTGTACATTGTCCCTTACCTTCATTCCCATAAAAGTTACTCCATTGTTCTTACTCTACTGTTGCATGCCATAAAACAGACATGCCATATCTAAAATCTCTTCAAAAAAACTTTCAATAAAGATTATTTCAAAACCCTTTTCATTAAGGGATATTAGCTTCAATTCTACAAAACTTTGACGTTATCTATAGAAAACAGAGCTAAATATATTGAAAACACATGTTATTGATAGATAATCCGTGCCTGTATATATATATATATATATATATATATATATAGTAAGCTTAATTGTCATAAATATATTTTCATAGCTTACTACCTAGCTCTACTTACATATCGAGCGCTGTTGACGTAAATACTGAAAATTGATACATAAAAAATTATATCCCGTTATAAAATTTTATGTGGATACATGAAATACTAATATATATATATATATATATATATATATTTATCCATATACACATGTTTCGCCATCTACGACTCATCAGCGTGAGTAGACCTTGCAAGATTCGAAATATATATATATATATATACACATATATAAATAGTTATATAAGTTTTATATATATAATTATATAAGTTTTATGTATATATATACTTATATAAGTTTTATATATATATATATATATATATAGTTATAGTTATATAAGTTATATAGTTATATATATAGTTTTAAGTTATATTTATATGTAGTTATAGTTATATATACTAGCTTTATGTTTCTGGCATTTCACGGGTAAATGAATTAAAGAAAAAGAATTTAAAATATAGGATTGTTTAAAAATTTTATTTTTTCGATCGTTAAAAAAAGCGTCTAAGTTTTCCCTTATTTTTATTTTACTTTTAGGAAGTATTCAAGCAATAAAATTAAAAAAACAATAATGAAAATTCATTGTGTAAATTACCAAATAGTCAAAACTATTAGTCGCAATTTTGACCACAATCAAAGCATTTACTTATAAACCAAAAAAATTACTACCAGGTTGGTATTTCTATATAATTGCTTGTTTGTAAACGAATCCTGTGTTGTTTTTATTGTCTAATTCTAAGACACAAAAGAAATATATATTAAATGTAAGTAGGCCATCATTAATGTAGGTACCTGCATCTGTATCAAATTTATAAATACAATCAATAAGAAATAGATTTATTTACAGCCTACAATTTAATAGGGGGGAGGTGTAAAACGTTACACCGATGGATTTGCTCCAAATAACGGATTTAAAGCATAAGACAACGAATATATTTTTTTTTACATAAAGTTACTTTAGTATATTTACATTAAAAAAAAAAGCCTCTTGTATAGATCGAGTACACAGCCGAAATTTATTTTAGAAGAGTTCCAATGGTGTAAGGGGCAGATAACTCTCTTTTTTTAGTACGCAATGTCTCCGAAAATGGAAAATATCCATTTCTTAAATAAGAAGTCATTCAAATTCAATTAATAGAACATTTTTCGAAGAAATAACAATTTGAGAAAATCAACAGTATATTGATAGAACATTTATTGAAGAAAATAGAATTTGGGAAAATCAACAGTATATTTTTTCATTTCAAAACCAGCAAAACGAACAGTCCTATTGTTTTGATTAACAGATTTTTTTTTTTTTTTTTATAGTTTAAAATATTAAATTATCGCAGATATTTTTTTATTATTGGGATTAATGTGGCGGCATCTCTGGATGGACCGTCACTAAAAAGTCCGATTTAGTGTCCTTTTCATAGCCACCAAAAACCCAAAGTTGTCGTGGAATACGGCCGGTATTATATTTACGGCGTGAAATTATGTACTTAAAAAAAGAGAGAGTTATCTGCCCCTTCTTACACCATTGGAACTCTTCTAAAATAAATTTCGGCTGTGTACTCGATCTATACAAGAGCCAAAAAAATCTGAATAAATAATATTCGCAAATAAACAGTTCCCATAAAAACGATATTAAATACAGGGTGGGCCAAAATAAGGGTCCTATCTTTAAATTTGAATAACTTGAATTTGAATAACTTCCACAAAATAAAAGTTAAACTCACCAAACTTTATGTGTGTGTAGACTGACCCTTCCGAGATTTTTTGAAATAAACAAAACAAATTTTAGCCGAAAAACACTTCTTAAAACTTACAAAAACTAAAGTATTGTTTTTTTACACTGTTTTGAGTTTTTTAAGCAAAAATAATGTTTTCTAAATGAAGGTACGTTCCTTAGGGCTAATACGGCTCATGCTTGCTTCGGAAGGGGTCCTTTACTTATTCTAAAAAAAAAAATTTTTTAAATCAATAAATAAAAAAGTTATGAATTTTTAAAAATAGGACCCTTATTTTTGCCCACCCTGTATTATATTTTACTATTTAATGCCCTGTTTGTAAGCAATTCATGTTTTGTTGTATAATTGTTTTTAAAGAAAGACAGGAATAAAATGTATTCAATGTAAGTCGATAACTATCAGCTTCTGTACGTGCATCTGTATCAAATTTGTAAATAAGATAAATAAGAAAAAGATTTATTTAATAGGGAACAATATAAAATTCTACACCGGTGGATTAGATTCGATGCGCCAAATAAGCAATTTGAAGCAGGAAAGAAGGATTTTTTTTTTTTTTTATGACAACAGCAGAAACAGTTCCCTAAAAACACGAATCACGTGACACCATGCACCTAGTAATGAAACGGTTTTTATTATTGCTTAAATCGTAAAAGAAAGAAACTAAATTAAATGTTATTTCTATATAATTTATTGTTTGTAAGAGTGGTGTAAGTGTTTTGGTGTGTCATTGTTTTAGGCCTCCACACATAAACTATAATCGATAATTATAAACTTCTGTACATGCGACTGGCCAATTTCTAAATCTCTAAACAAAGATCCCGACTCAGACAGCCGAATAATGCAGTACTTTTTTTTCTTGCGAGGGAATGATGTGTCTGCTTGTGTATTTCCAAAAGACAAACTGAAAATATTTATTGAATGAATGGGGTGAGCGGAGGATTATCGATGTCATTAACTTCCTCTGACACAGCAAACAAGAAAACGTATCATGTATGAGTTGCAATGAAATTGTGAATTTATAAAAATGACCTTTGAAAATCCACTGATCGCAAAGTAAAGGACCAAATATTTAAAAAAAAAAAAAATCTATAACCCGCAATCAATAACGACTCAAAAGCTCTTTTTCATTAGATAAGATGTAGGGGAGGGTGCCACCCCTTTCCTTAAATTACTCCACTTATCTTTGACCCACACCTTATAATGTGAAGTGTTTAGCAAGGAGGCATTAAATACCATTTTTGAGTCTTTGATATAAATTAACCAAGGGTTAAACCCCAGTCTCCCAACCCATTAGCGAACACTTTAACCATTATGCTAAAAAAAAATGGGAAAATTGTGGAAAACTAAATATATATATATATATATAAATGTTTTAATTTATTTTTTTAATGTAGTCATAATGTAAATATAGTAAAAGAACTGATTATGTATGTACCCAGCAGTTGTAGACACAATTTTGAATTTACCATTTATAACAATCATAGCATTTTAATTGAAAATAAATGGGGAATATCATATCGTGTATGCTACTGAAAGAATTATCAGGTCGGATAGAATACGTAATTAATGAAATAAATTGGATTTTTTTATGTAAAGAACACAGATTAAAAATGTACATAAAGGATTGGCTAGTCAGAATCAAATATCGACTTGTCAGATGCAATGCTATTTAGGTCTAACTTTAGAAAATCTTACCAGTTTAGATTTAGATATTAGATAGATTAATATATAATTATAATATATATATATATATATATATATATATATATATATATATATGAAAAAATCAAAAACAATAGAATACATAAATTTGTGACTCACTGTTGTGTTGATTTGTTCTGCTGATTAGTTAATCATCCAGAAGCATGTATAAATATATTTAATTTAATTGTTTTCTGAATTGAAATGAATATATATATATATATATATATATATATATATATATATATATATATATATGTCGGGTTTGTGGGTTTTGGGGAGCCCGTATCTTGTCGGATTTTCCATGTTAAATCTAAATCGCAATAAATCTGCTTAATCTATATTTGATTCTGACTAGTCAGTCATTTCCTTAATGTAAATAATCAATATGTGTCATATGCAAAAAAAATTTTTTAATCCAATCTATTTCATCAATTATATACTATATCCTTCAGTAAGATATGCGATTTTCTATTGGCTAATGAAGGGATATGAATATACAATGAAAAAATTGTTTTTTAATCCAATCTATTTCATCAATTATATACTATATCCTTCAGTAAGATACGTGATTTTCTATTGGCTAATGAAAGGATATGAATATACAATGAAAAAATTGTATTTCTTACTAATACGAAATTTTTTTAATCCAATCTATTTCATCAATTATATACTATATCCTTCAGTAAGATACGTGATTTTCTATTGGCTAATGAAAGGATATGAATATACAATGAAAAAATTGTATTTCTTACTAATACGAAAAAATTTTATGGTGTCAAAATTTTGTTCTCTGTAAGTACTTCTAAATATTAATTCGTTTGAAGGCGGTTTCTTCATTTGCCTTTTCTGTTTGCTTGTTTATTTCTTGCTAAATGTACAACAAAAATCTCATTCTGAACTAGCGTGTATATTTAATCAAAAGTTTCGTTTCTTTCAAAGTTTGACAAAAGGTCGGTTTAAGAAAAAAACATAATGAAACAAATACATTCAAATATAATTAAACAAAGTGTACTAGCCTACATGAGAAATAGCAATCTCCCTCACAACCAACAGCAACAAAGGTATGCATGGGACAAAATAAACATTTGGCTAAGTCTAATTTCAGTCATCTAAATTAATGTACAGTAAAACTTTTGGGGCATTAATCACAAACAACTTCATTTTTACTTAGTTTTAAAAATAGTCATTTGTTAGCAAAACCATTTCTCTTAAAAAGTATGTTTCTTAGGAAAAAAAGAAAAAAAACGAAACCACTTTTGCTTCTTAATAAAATATTTTACTAATTTAGTACTGCTGGTAAAAATATGGAGGAACTTTAACGGTTATAAAATGATGATTACGAAGCAATTTCTGTCTGGATTCAAAAATGTATTTTTTCAATGAAATCTACAATAGAAAAACAAATTACCAAAAAAATTTCAGCTCACATTTAAAATACGAATAATTTACTTTTGGAAATTTACACCATCAGAATGCATTTCGGTTACTTTGTAAGCATAACAGTTAGCATTAATATAATAGACCTTTCACGTATTAGTACGGACTTAAAAGCCTTTGCAATTTAGAAAATAACATCTCATCCAGCTTTAAATTCAATTTAATACAAATAAAACTGCATGGGACAAAATTTAGAATAAAGTTACCAATATTCATGTAAAGTAAAATGCTTTGAAATTAATCTCGAACAACTTCTTTTTACTTATTTTTAAACTACTTACTAGGTAGGTAAGTACAACTAGTATATATATATATATATATATATATATATATATATATATATATATATATATATATATATTTGTTATAATGGAATAATTCCGGGAAGAAATCCGGGTATGAGAGCTCAATGTGGTAAACAGAGCAAGAATAACATAAAATATAATAACACGAAATTACATAATTGTCGATGCAATATATATATTTACTTATTTTTAAACTACTTACTAGGTAGGTAAGTACAACTAGTATATATATATATATATATATATATATATATACATATATATATATATATATATATATATATATACATATATATATGTATATATATATATATACATATATATATGTATATATATACATATATATATGTATATATATACATATATATATGTATATATATATATATATACATATATGTATATATACATATATATATACATATATGTATATATACATATATATATACATATATATATATATATACACACACAATCACATGCATATATAAATATCTGTAATTTATTCTTTTTCAAATCAACGATTTTCTACTGGCTAAACTCATATATATATATATATATATATTGTTTGTATTTAGGCAGCATTCTTTTTTTATTATTCTCTTCTTTTTTTCACTTTTTGTTCATTTGTTTGGGGGGTTTTTTCACCTGAAGGTGATTGGATGAAGACTCAAAAGGGTTTGTGATACTTATGGAACATTCGTGTTAA
The DNA here is from genome assembly GCA_963556195.1 of Sepiola atlantica. Classification (NCBI taxonomy): domain Eukaryota; kingdom Metazoa; phylum Mollusca; class Cephalopoda; order Sepiida; family Sepiolidae; genus Sepiola; species Sepiola atlantica. The sequence goes on from OY744550.1 coordinate 31,396,497, forward strand.
TTTTTTTTGATTTTGACACAAAAATATTATTAGAAAAATCTAAAAAAAATTTTTTTTAAATATAATCAAGCAGGAGAATTCTGTTATGTTTAACAATGCTTGCTTAAACACACATATATATATATACATGCATTTCTATTCATACAAACATTTTTTGCTACACGTTAGCAGACATGTTTCGACTGCAGTCATAAATCAGCCGAGCCTCTTCAGGCCAACCTTTTAGAATGAAAAAAGAGATGATTATAATAAATTCTCAGAAAAGTTACAAGTCATGTGATCACGTGACATGTATTGTATCTTAAAATTAAAACAGTCGATTTCTATTTTTCAGTTTTGCACTGGACTGGGCCCATGTTTTATTTAATTTTCCTACATAAATTTATCAATAATATCAAGTCAGAAGAAATTATTAGTAAAATTTATAAGAGTTCAACATTTCAGTTTACCTCATTACAGGATTTATATGCAGGTAAAAGCCGGTTGTCTCGGCTTTTACATACCCATATTTGATAATATGAATAAATATATTTACAAGCATGCATGCATATCCATACAGCTTGCGAAAGAAATCCAAATAATTGCACTTAAGCGAACGGCCAAAATCCTTAAAAGAGCACTCGGTTGAAACCTCTAAATAGCAGGTGATAGTCTGTCATTTGGAAGAATGCCCCGTCCCTATGCTAACGAAAAACAAAATAAAAAAAGTGTTTTAAAAGAGAGAAGCTAAGTTCATCTGTGTACATCTATAAACACACTAAATACCTGTACATGGACCCATTCCTATATCATACACCAGATTTTCTTGTACACTTTCTTTCTTCTTTCCCTTGTTCGGGGGTCAGACGTTTTCTGCTATGATGCAAGCTCACTCCAGTTATCACAATTCAGCAGGTCAGCAGTCTACAAATTCCACTCTGTGCGGTCTTGTCCAATCACTTGCTTCCAAGTTTTCCTTGGCATACATACATAAAAAACAAAAATAAATAAATGCTTATATATCTTTACAACAGTATATAAAACATTTACATTAACCTACTCGTGTGCTGTTGTGTAGATATATTTATTAATATTGTCATATGGGTATGGGACAACCGGCTTTTTTGCATATGGATCCTGTAATAAGCTAAGCTGAAATATTAACCTCTCATAAGTTGTATTAAATGTTTTCTTACTTGATATTAATAAATTTGCATAGGAAAATTAAAATATGTCCACTTCAGTGTAGGTGTGTGTATATATATATATATGTAGGAATAATGGCACATTTATGTGTATATATATATATATATATATATATATATATTCTGTTGTTTATAAATTCCTGTGTCAGTGTGGAGCTGACTACGTTGGCAAGACATCCCAAAGATTAGAAATTAGAATATCCCAACACATACCACGTGATATTCGCTTACACAAGGTTTCGAGATCATCCGGGAACTTGCAGGCACAGGAGAACAATTCTCGACCTAGCCTGTGTAGACAAAAGATTTTGAAGCATCAGTTGGAGATC
>OY744550.1:31403009-31428009 GCA_963556195.1 Sepiola atlantica
AGGTTTTTCTGATAAATAATACATTTACTTGGTAATTTTGTTGCAGTAATTTTTAAAAATAATATCCTTTAAATGGCCACCATTTTCGGCCTCACAAACACGGGGTCTAGTTAAAGCATTTTCCATTACAGTCCTTAGAATAACTGGCTCTAGTTCTTGGATTTCATGTCTGATATTGTTTTTAAGCTCTTGAATCGTTGTAGGCTTGTTCACATATACCCTTTCCTTAAGATAACCACAAAGGAAAAGGTCAGGGGCTGTTAAATCCGGTGAACATGAAGGCCAGTTAAAATCAGAAAATCTGCTAATTAAGCGCTCGCCAAACAATCCCCTTAAGAGCGCCATACTTTGTCGGGCAGTGTGGGCAGTAGCTCCACTTTATTGGAACCACATTTCTGGATTGTCCTGAACAGCTGGTCTTTAAAAAAATTTCAATCATTTGTCGATATCGCTGAGCAGTTATCGTTAACGCGACACCTTCTTCGTCTTCAAAGAAATATGGACCGATCACTCTTTCGGAGGTTACACCACACCATATTGTACATTTTAGTAGATGTAATTCACGCTGATGAACGGTTCTTCGATTTTCAATGGCCCATATTCTGCAGTTTTGCTTATTTATGAACCCGTTCAGATGATAATGGGCTTCGTCGCTCATTATCAGCTTATGGATGAACTCATTTTGTTCTCTGGCTAATTGCTGAATGTGAACAGCATAAGCTACGCGTGATTGCAAACCTGTAGGTTGTAATACCTGTACCAATTGAATTTTGTATGGAAACAGATGCAATTCACGCAAAATTCTTTGAAGTGACCTTCTGGACATCCTAATCTGAGTGGCTCGTCTTCGAGTTAAGGTGTCTGGATGTTCAGCAATGCTATCCTCAACGAGTGCTACATTTTCCGCTGTCATTACTGAACGTGGAAGATCACTGACTGAACACTGCTGCTGAAATCGGGCCACAAGACGATCAATTGTAGTCTGACTGGGAGATTGTCTTACATTATAATGCCGACGATAGGCTCTTTGGGTTAAGGTTATTGAACGATGGTTTCCGAAGTAAAGTTCAATAATTTTGGTTCGTTGTTCAGTGCTATATTTTTTCATGATAAATTATCAATGTTTATATCTGTAATATTCTGAAAAATAAGGAGAAAATTTGATTAAATGTGAAAGTTGTTACTGATTCAAACTAATGCGTGACTTTTGCGCCACCCTGTATATATATATATATATATATATATATATATATGGGTGGGTGAATGTGTGTGTGCTTGTATATGCTTTTACAAAATGAGTTAGACGTATGTCTGCAAAATCAAAGAGTCAAACTCAACTATTGCCGCGTGCCTGGTGTTGTGGTCAAAAGGGGACTGAAAATGGAAGGGGTGGAAAAAATAGACAAATATATCAAAGACTTGTTCTCACTATTTTTTTATACATTACTGGAGTTCTTTTTAAAGATAAATGTTTACTTTTATAGAATTATAACAATTAATATTAAAATAGTAAAAACTGTTTATTTTTAACTTCATTGAAAGATAATTCTTTTTTTCTCAAAGTTAAACCTATAACATATTTCACTAAAAATAGTGATATATATATATATATATATATATATATATATATATATATATATATATATATATATATATATATATATATATATATATATATGAAGAATAAAGAAGAGGGAAATAAAGATATGATGTATACCTTCTGACGATAAGATATTCTTTGAAAAGCCAAGGAAGGAATAATAAAATTTATTTTATTTGAAACCCCTTGTTTTGAACAACTGATGAATTAATAGATATTTTATTTTATACAATCTTTATTCTCATCTTTGACTTGTTTATATATATATATATATATATATATATGTATATATTTGTCCATACAAAAATACCTGGCTACATATGTACATACATCTAAATATACATATATATGTATATATACACACCGATACCAATATACATACACAAAATTATACATGCAATTCTACAATTACACTTACACATATATAGATACATATTGCTATATAAATAAATATACACTTATACATATATACAGACATATATACCTACCTATATATGTATGCACTTATATATATATATATATATATATATATATATATATAATGTGCGTTTTCTTTATAAACATATTATATAAATTATGTGTATGAATAGTTTTATCAAGGAAACATCATATATATATATATATATATATATATATATATATGATGTTTCTTTGATAAAACTATTCATATATAACATTGTTTTTTCTTCTCAATTGTATGTAAAAAATAATTAAATTCTCCCGAAATCAGATGACATAAAATGTGGAAAATTTGTTGTAGATGAAAAGAGAATCAAATTTAAAATTTTATTCCTGTTGATAATTGCAATTATCATGCCAAAATAATAAATATCGTTGTTTCAAAAATAATTGAAGGGGAAAAAATGATTTAAAAATAATATTCTTGCCAGTTTTTTTTTTTTCTTCATTGTTTTTTTTATTTTTCATGGATTTAAAAGAAAAGATTTTTGTTTATTATTTTATTTATTCGTTTTTCTGACCTTTTTAGCATTTTTTTCATTATTATTTCATTATTTTTTTATTTGGAAAGTTTTTTATTTGTAAAATTTTATTTCAAATTTTGTTTTATTTTTTAAACCCTTCTCCCACAACATTTTAAATATTTCATTGTTTTAATTAAATCTATTAAAGAAAATAATTTTTTTTTAATCCTACCTTTTTTTAATTTACTTATTCACATTTTTCATTTCTTCAGTTCATTTTCTTTCCTTTCTTGTGATTTTTTATTATATTTTTTTTATTAAAAAGAAAGAAAGAAAAATGAATGAAATTATTTTTTGTTTGTTGGAAGGAGAATGAAAAAACACACAAAAGAATGCATTATTTCATTCTTCCATTTAAAAAAATGTTTAAATAGAAATTTTTTTAAAATTCCAGAAATAAAATCGTTTCATTCTTTTTTTTTAGTTTTGTTTTCATTTCCATTACATAACCAACACATGTTGCTAGGGAATGGATTAGGACATGCGTGTATTTTTGCTCCCACTATCTCCCTTTATTAGAACTCTTCATTGATGTCACACCAGAGATAAGAAAGAGTTTTTATCCTCTTTTGCACTACAGAAGACCCCCCCCCCATTTATTCTTGCTTGCTGTATAACCAGTTTTATTCTTCAAGTTAATTCTTGGAATTCTTTTTCTGCTCCCTGTTTCCTTGACTGTACCAACATGCAGAAATTTCAATGTAATATGAACAAACATCTCACTCCACAACTCCCCATATAGGATGCCCCTCTAAATATGGACCCTTATTCACAGTAGCTCCCCTACGTCTCAGTTGCAATGTGCTTTGTTTGGGGTGAATAAAAGTTTTTTTGTTTTTTTTAATAAAAATGAAGTAAAAACGTATTTTCTGTTTATGGAGGTCAAACACGAATACACTCCATGAGATTATGTCAGTTATAAGTTTCTTCCCTTTATTAGGACTCTTCATTAACATCATGCCAGAGATAAGAAAGTATTCTCCCTCTTTCTTACTACAGAGGACCTCTGTATATTCCGACTCCCAATATTATCATTTTTATTCTTCAAGCCATGAATGAAATAAAATAAAGTTAAAGGTATTTGCCATTGTGTATGTCAAGTACAAGCAAAGATCCTACAATATGATTGTTGGAAAGTTATAAATTATTTTATTTTCACTATTCAGTTATAAGCCTTGCATTCGTCAATTATAACTTAATAGTCAGTTATCTCAGTTATAAGTTATCTCCCTTTATTAGAACTCTTCAGTGACGTCACATACAGAAATAAACTAACTAAAGATAATTGTCTATGCATTCCTGTTTTCAGTATTACTGTTTTTATTCGTCAAGTTAAAAATAAAGAAAAACATATTTGCTGTTTATAACTGTAAAATACGAATGCAGACCCCCACGGTTTTTTTATTGTATATAAGTTATCTCTCTTGTAATACTCAGTTACAAGTTATCTCTCTTTATTAGAACACTTCATTGACGTCCCACCAGAGATAAAACAAAGCGTCCTCTCCCTCTTGATCTATACATGTCAACTGGTCCTGGACTAAGTAAGTCATTTATGTAAGCAATGGTTACTGTCATAAAGCTATTGAAGAATATGTATACGCATTATTTATTAAAATATATTTAAGAAAATGGGTCGTTCATTCAAAAGCATTGGTGGGTCAGTATTATAAAATTGAAAATAGAAGCCCTTATCAATGCAAGATTAATTAATTAATTTTTTTTTTTTTACTTTAATCTTATTAATTTCGGAATAATATTCCATCATCAGAGTTGACCAGTATTGTCATTTTTATTTTTTCATTTCTTTTTTTAATGAACAAACTTTTTTTTGTTTTTTTGATAAAATGTCCTTGTTATGGGTGTATCCGCGGTGATGTTGTTGGCGGTTATGAATTCAAATTCTAGGTGTAGAACGAAGTTTAAGAAGATGGGTCGTTCATGCAAAAGCATTGGTGAGTCAGTATTATAAAATTGAAAATTAGAAGCCTTTATCAATGTAAAATTAAGTTATTATTACATATGTCATAAAATTTAATTTGCCATAAAATTTCTGCTAATAGGGTTGTTGTTGGAGCAAATGTATGATTATCAGTCTTAGAACTTGACACAAGGTCAATTTGGTAATGTGCAAAAAAAGGTGACAACAGTAATTTTATTTGGTACAATCACATATATTTAGATTCAGTTGCCAACACACAGAAACGTTAGTGTTACATGCGGATAGAGTTTGACACTTAAATGTCAATTTCAAGCAACAAAATATTAATTTGGGCTTTAACATCAAAATCAAAGCGAAATACTCAGTAAAAAAAGAAAGAACGGAGGGGAGGGGGGGACCGACAATGCACGCGTGCAAGTATTTTGTATGTGTGTGCATATGAAAGAGAGAGAAAGAAAGAGAGTGGCGAAGAGAGTAATGAAGGAGGTGTGGCTTTAACTGAACTTTAATTGGTGGTTCTTTCCTGCTTCGTTACTTATACTGTGCATGACTTCAGGGGAGTAAGAGGGGTAAACGGTTAGCAGAGGATTATATAAAATTGGAGAAAAAGAAAGGGAAATTGGAAGGATTTTAACTGCTTGATTTGTGCGGTGATTTGTTTTGTTTGTTTATTTACGGACAGTCACGCTTTTTTGGAATCGCGATGTTGAATGTGAGAAAGAAATAATAGAATCAACAAAAGAAGTGTCCCGTCGTGAAAAGGAAAAAATATGTATTCGGTAAGTGGATTTTAAAAACTATTGAAGTATGAACATGTTTTAACTTTTTCGGAGGAACTCTATCTACAGGGTGGGCAAAAATAAGGGTCCTATTTTTAAAAATTCATAACTTTTTTATTTATTTATTTATTTTTTTTTAGAATAAGTAAAGGACCCCTTCTGAAGCAAGCATGAGCCGTATTAGCCCTAAGGAACGTACCCTCATTTAGAAAACATTATTTTTGCTTAAAAAACTCAAAACAGTGTAAAAAACAATACTTTAGTTTTTGTAAGTTTTAAGAAGTGTTTTTCGGCTAAAATTTGTTTTGTTTATTTCAAAAAATCTCGGAAGGGTCAGTCTACACACACATAAAGTTTGGTGAGTTTAACTTTTATTTTGTGGAAGTTATTCAAATTCAAGTTATTCAAATTTAAAGATAGGACCCTTATTTTGGCCCACCCTGTATATGAGAAGAGACAATATTCATTACTTTTGTTTGTTTTGATTTTTGATCGTATTCGTTATGATAAAAAATTTGACTGTTCATTTTTTAATCATTGCCTTGTGTCTTTTTCTTTTTCCACTTATCCCATTTTGTGTATTTCACTGTTAACCATAGCGCAGAACTCAGAGAATCCCTTTTGAGCCAAACTTACCGGTAAAATATAAATATTAGTGTGTAACGGCTGGACAATAATATGAACATAACATTATTTTTGTCCGGGTCGTAACACTGGTCAACTTGCTTCTCCAGTGATGATGGTCGAGGTGTGGATATCGGATTGAGATTGAAGAGCAGCTTGGCAAACTGAAAGAGAAATTGTTCTGAAATGGATATGGTTTGTCCTGGGAAGGACAGATAGATGGCAAGTGTTCTAGTTTTGTGGATTGCCTTGAAAAGAATGATTTGAGAAGGACAGATTGATAGTAAAAGACTGTCCAGGAAAAAAAGGGCACCGATTAATGTGTTCGATCAAGGCGGGTCGAGTGTCAAGTCAACCGCTGAACCGGCGAGTAGAAAACAATAAAATTAGAATATGTGACTCTGGAGATATGTTTCTGTATTTAGAAAATACAGAAACAGCAATGAAATCCTTTTTGCTTGAACATGTGCGTTTACAGACATTCCTGTTGTCATATTTGTGAGCAGCGTTTATATACACACGTACTACTGATATTAGTGACATAGTACATTCTACAAGGTGTTTAGCTCCTATCGTATGTCCTATTGCCAAGTTTTTTATATACCGACTATCAAAATACCCCTTTTCAATTGTTTATTACTTATGTGTCGGCTCTTTTGAAAGTGATTGGATAATATTAAATCATTTCCAAATTTTCAATGAGTGATAAATAATTTAAATGACTTTTAAAAATAAAATAAGTATATCATCTCTGGTTCCCTCTGTAAAAGATTTACAACAAAAACTTGTTTAGCATCAACGACTGTAAAGAAGTTTCCTTTCTTCCTCTGTCTAAAACTAAACCGAACTTCTATGAACAAAGTTTATTTCCAAGAACTTCCCTTCTGTGGAACATAATGCCGCAGGGCTGCTTCCCAGATAAGTACAACATGGTCGTTTTTATGTCCACTGTAAAAAAAATTCTTGTCGAGCCACCCACTTAAATAATCAAATTCTGATCATTTAACCTATCGTTTCCAATCCTCTCATGGTGTTGTTCATCAACAAATGACAATCTAAATAACTCTTATCCTCGATTTGCCTTTGGGCCTTGATAAGCAGTGACTCATTAGTATTTAAAAAAACTTAAATTAAAATTTGTAACCATTTTCTTGAAAATTTAAGGCAAAGTTCAAAATATTTCCTTTGTTTTAGCCAATGTAATCTCTGACTTTCTTCAGCTACATCGTTTCTAACTTGGAAACTTCTAGTCGAACTACCAAGACGGCAACTACATCGCATTGCTATAGCCTCGGACGACTAATCTGCACTTATATTTACCAGCAATGCTTCAAGCAAACTACAATCTCCTTTTATTTATATATATATATATATATATATATATATATTAATAAAGTTAATAAAAAATATTGATATTAATATATATATATATATATATATATATATATATATATATATATATATATATATATATATATATTACGTCTGATGTTACACGTTGTTATCGGTTTAATAACAACTCAAAAATGAAAGAAAGGACGAAGTTGAACCTTTAATAAATTTATTTTAACAAAACCACTGATTAAAGGAAATGTAGAAAACCGCTGAACACGAGATGCCTAGTCTGATCGTGAGAGCCGTTCTGTTTACTTTTCAACTGTCATGGCAGACGACTTCTTTTATCCAAAGGCGATACCTCTCTTTTTTACCAAGGGAAATAACTATTCTGTTTTGTTAGGTTACCCTAACAAATCCAAAAAACAAATTATCATTCCTTTTCTAAAAAATTCTGAAATGTTTCCTTAGTATTATTTAGATTATTCAGACTACTATACTCATCTTTGTTCACAACGTTTCGGCCGATGTAACACCTTGTAATAGTTGCCTGTTTAACCAAACAGAGTTATCTCCCTTACAATGAGATTAACGTTCACTCTGTAACGTGAATAAGATGTAAATAAACAAGGTTAGCCATTTTGGATCTGAAAACTAAACCACTTCAGTTAGTACTAAATGACATAACATGGAGCCTGAAGTGGGATTTTAATAAAACCGAAAGTATAATAATAGAGCGTAAGGTAAGGAGTACACGTGAACGTCAGACAAACAAGAATATACAAGTCAGAAGCCAGAATTAAAACGAAATGAACACGTAACAACTAGGTCCGGAATATTGTCAAGACCACATACAATACTGGACATTTAAATAAATAAATTAATTAAATTTAAATAACTACCTAACAAGGAGAGATGTAATAGTAGACTGTTTAACCAAACAGTTATCTCCCTTGCAACGAGATTTTTTTTTTTTTTTAACATAGTTCACCCCAAACAAGGCAGGCCGCCACTGTAGACGTAAGGGGCTACTGAGAAAAAAGAAAGGGGGAGGGGAGGTCAACCTAAATTGGGATCTGTGCAGCGAGATGTCTGTTTACATTAGTTTTAAATTTCTGCATGTCAGTACTGTCAGGGAAACAGGGGGCAGGGAGGGAGTTCTCAGAGGTCAGCAGCACGAGGAAAGAAGCTATTTGAGTAGAAGGCTCTCCGGCATCTGGAGACCTCCACAGTGAATGAATGAGATTTAGTTGATTGTCGAGTTAGTCTAGTGAATTTACGTCTGTACTCTGAACAAGATATAAATAAACAATGTCTCAGACATTCTGGATCTGAAACTTAAACTGTGGTCGTTAGCATAACACATTTGATCGTCTTCAGTTGCATCTTTTCGAACTTTGGAAACGTCTAAGCAAACTGCCAAGATGAGAATAATAGACTGCATAACACAAATACAATTTATCATTCCTCATCTAAAAAATTCCCAAACATTTCGTTGCTTCATATAATTTAGATGTTTTAATGAGAATACTTATTCCGGCTAAGAAATCTTGTTAGGATGGAGACAGACTTTAGAAACTTTGGTGTCGCTCAGCACAAAACCAAACGATACTGTAATATTTAAAGTATCTTTGTAAATAATATTTACGAAATTAATTCATAATTAATCCATAATTTTCTAAATAAATTTTGTTTTAAATTACTTTGCAAACAAGGTCAGCGATACTTATTTTCTATTAGGAACAATTGCCTCCACATTTTGGCCAAGTTTCAGAGAAATTGAATGGATGGATGAAACGTTATGGGAGAAAAGGGTCATTTTTTGCCATTTTGGGGGCTTTTGACCCCCTGGGGTCGCGAACCAGATTGTTTCTAAGGTCAGCGATACTTATTTTCTATTAGGAACAATTGCCTCCACATTTTGGTCACTTTCTAACCTGACCAAAGGGTACAACTTCATGCAAAATTTCGGAGAAATTCAATGGATGGTTGCGGAGAAAAATCCGGACGGACGGACGGAAATGCCTCAAAACATAAGTCCCCCGATTTTATAAATCTGGGGACCAATTACGCTTTCTCTACAGTGTGGACCTGCTTCAGCTTATTTTTACAAATGGCTGCCTTAAGTTTCATGCAGATTTTGTTTAACGATTTTTCTTTTGAATTCGTTCTTAGGTTCAATCGGTTAAATTGCCTACTTTTTCTTATTACTCTTTTAAAATATAAGTTTTATATTAAAAAAAATACATTGCTTTACTTTAGAGACTCGAGCGAAGACACTTTGTTTGCCTTCTATATACACACGCTTAGTCATTTTGAAAACCTACAACAAAAAGCTGTTGGACTTGTAACTTTTCACTAATACTTGTAAATAATCGAATGTATTGATTTTATTTCAACGAAAAGGAGGTGGTGTGCACACACGTTAGATGTAAGGAGAATTAAATAGAATATTCGAGTGAAAAAAAAAAAAAAGAAAAAAGGTTATCTCAAACTCATAGTTTCAATAAACAAGTAATCGTAAATCATGCTTCTAATGTAATGACAGTTGGGGTGGAGCAGTATAGTGTCTGTTCTGTTCTGTTCTGTTCTCATGAGGCTATCCTCCCAGACATTACCTCCGCCTTTTGGAGCTGGGCAGTGTAGTATATGTTCTGTCCTCATGATACCATGCTTCTGGACATTATCTCCTCGTATAGGGAGGGAGTAGTATAGTATATGTTCTGTCCTCCTTTGATGGGAATGAGCAGTGTAATTATTAAGCTTTCATCTATAATCAACAACAAAAATGTCTGAACTGCAGAGAAGTCTTCAGCATGGAAGATTCGGAACTCTTACCATTTTTGGTGATTGACATAAAACGACATTCTCAATTGGAATGACATTCCTGTTCGAAAGAGAACGTTGTGTCCATCAGAAAAAAATGTTGCCAGGAATGCAGACAAGTATCTTGCCATAGTTACATAAAATTGGTATAAACTCATATTTGGACAGATGTGTTCCTATCTACTTGCCTCCCCACAAGGGCAGAGTTAGACACAAGGTCGGTTTTTAATGTGGGTAAAATCCAGTTCCCCATAAAGAGGCACTCTGGATTAGAACAAAAATTTAAATTGCCTCGGTCTAGAAGGACTTCTCATTCACTGCCCGAGGACAGAAAAGATTAAGTGCAGCATCAGAACAGATACTACACTTTGCTCCTAGCCAAAAAGGCCAAGAAATATGGATTATTCAGAAATTCCTTCTCAACGGAAAAGAATGTGACTTATTTTGTGATCAATGTAACAAGTGCTCTATAATGTGGGTCATAGGGGAGGAGAGTGTCACTTGCATCGTTTGGCTTGTGTGTGTGTTAGATGTGAAGAATAAAGTTTTGAGGTGAATGTCTGAAGAAGGTCTCATCCTAGAGAAAAAAAAGTGATGGAATACATAGTGGTGAATTAAACACGGAATTGCATCGGAGATGTCTTGAAGTTTGGCAAAACTATGAAGAAACGGTTACAACGGTGTGGTGTGATGCGGTTGAGTTGTGTGATAAATTGTAAGGTGAGAAGATAATTGCACGATCGATTGGCAGAAAATGCAACCCTTTTTGAGTCTGATTTAAAATGTCAGCATTTGTTTTGCGAAGCAGAGAAGAATGTGGACATTTTGTGCAGTTTCGATTCCTTTGGGCTCGTGTGATGTTTTTTCTATTTTCCTGTTCTATTTCTATTTCAACTTATTCGTGGCTGATTAGCATTCGTTGCTTATGTGGATTGGTTTCTGGATTCAAGGATTTTCCTTAAGATGTCGGCTGCTTTCATCATTGCCGAGTGTTGTGTTGTGTCAATCTTCCCTTTCATTCCAATTTCTCCGAGTAGTTTTTTCAGGACTGCTCCTACAATTATTTGATTTTCTTTAGGTTCCATATTTCTTTCAGTTCTCTCGCAAGTTCCATGCATTTGCTTCTTTTATCTGTCTCTTTGATTTTCACCCTGTGAACTGCTAGGAAGGCAAAATCTACGATTTGACAAGTTTTTTCCTTCTTGCTTACTATTATCACATCCGGTTTTCTGGCTGGGATGAGTTTGTCTGCTTGTACCTTAGTACCCCAGAGGATTTTGTGCTTTTAATTTTCCAATACTGTCTCTGGTTTGTATCTGTTCTATTTGCCTGTATGTACAAGCGTTTGCATAGTGCTCAGTGGGCTGTCTTTCTCATGTAGTCATGTCTTTGAGGCGAGTTTGACGCATTCATTTATTATGTGATTTACCATTTCGTATCTTTGTCCGCAGAGTCTACATTTACTGTTTGTTTCTCTGGGGTTTGTCTATTCAAGCTTTGATATATAGTTCGTTATGATCATATTGTTCTATGTGTCTGTCAGTTGTGATTCCGCTTCTTTGTCCAAATATTCTTTTTGTAGCCATGTCAGGCGTTTACTTGCACCTCTACTCTCGTCAGTGTTATGAATCGTCTATGTAGCTGCTTCTCTTCCCATATTTCTTTTCTCACCTTTTTGCTTCCACTTTTGCTGTTTCCTGTATTTCAGCGATGCCTTTTGCAGCAATGATCAGCTTCTCTGTGTTTTGGATCATGTATTTTTCTAGTTCTTGTTTTTTTGTGTCATCCACACAGTCTTTTATACTTACCAGTCGTCTCCCTTTATCTCCTTTTTAAATAAAGTCGGTCAGTATCATCGGGTGTAATGCATTGTTCATGGTCATTAGTTTCCTAGTCCTTGGTTCAGATACCTAAGCTCTTCTTTTGTCCCCCCTATGAAGGGTCCAGAATATCTTACTAGGGATACTAACTAGTTATTTTTTTTATGAGGTTTCTACTATATAATTTAGTTTCTAAGAGTTTTCTTGTTCTTAGGTATTATTTTCCAATCTTCTCTTTCATTCCTGTTGATTTTATGGCATTTGCTTCCCAAACTCCCAGATATTCATAGGTATTATGTTCGCCAAGTGCTTTCATCTCTTGGTTAGGTATTTCCATGCCCTACACTATCTCGAGTTTTTACCTTTTCATCTCTAGTAGTGCACACCTTACCATTCTGAATTTGATTAGGATGTCATGGCTAAGGATTCTCGTTGTATTGATCTCCTTTTCCAGTTCCTTTTTGTGTTATGTTTTCAAATAGCTTCAGGTTGTCCATATATATATATATATATATATATATATATATATATATATATATATATGATTATTTCTTCTGTGTCTGCGAACTTGTATCTGTCATTGCACTTCTTGAGTATATTGTTGCATGGCATCATGGCTACTAGCTAGAGCAATTTCTAGCTAGAAAATAATGAGACATTCAGAATAGACATATTAAATGGAGATAAACTTGTCAGGGTTATTTCCCTTGTGTTCGATATGGAAAGTTACGTCCCCTTGGCTTCCCACAAGAGACAGACATTTTGTAAAGATGTATGTCGTTATCAGCTCCCACTGTAAATGTCAATTGTAAAAAGTAAATAAAAAATTATTTCTTTACCATATGAACTTTCCTCATTCAAATTCTTTCTCATATTTTTGTTTGTTACTAACATTCACATTTTCAAAGTTACACTCACTCAGGCATCATTCAATAGCCACGACACGGTCACATCAATGGCTATGATTAACAGTAGTGGTGGTAGAGAGTCTCCCTCTCTTATCTCAATCAGGTATAGTCCTCCAGCTGCCAGTTCCAGTCTCCATGTTTCCATTGCTTTCTTTATAAGATTTATAATTTTGTCAGATATTTTGTACATCCTTCAGCACTCAATTATCCACGCTTAAGTATTTCTGTCATAGGCTTTCTTTTAGTCGATCCATGCCATGGCTATGTTCTTTTTTCTGCTTTTTACCTCCTTCGGGATATTTTGATTTATGTATAGCAGGTCATGTGTACCTCTTTCGCTTTCCAGTATCTTTTCTGTTCCTCAGGGAGTAATCCACGGAAGAGAGATGTACATCTTCTCTCTCAGTTAGGCCATTGAGATTTTCCACATTGTTAGTAGGCAGGTTATTGGTCTGTAGTTTCTTGGGGGCATTTCATTTTCGCTGTCTTTTTGTATTAATGCAGTTAGTTTTTTGGCCATCCACTCTGGTGTGTCTTTTTCGTGTTCAGATCTTCTCGGATTTTGCATTTCATGATATTTTCAACCAGTATGCATGTATTCTGTTATCTGGTGGTTTCCAGTTTACCATTTTCTTTAGAGTCGTCGTTAGTGTTTCTTTATTAATTTCGGTTTCTGTTCCTTTTTCAATACCCTAAAAATCTTCCTTTATGTTTTTCAGCCATTCAGCATTTCTGTTGTGGTCTTGTCGCTTTTCCCATATATGTCCCCAGACGTGTTTTGTTTCTGTTGGGTCTGTTTGTTTTGTTCTTGTTCTTGTTCTTCCTACATTGCTGTTTTGGTAAGGCTGGCTTTCATTGTTTTCAAAGGTTCTGTTTTGTTTGTACTGTTCAGATTTGTATCTGTATCACCTCAGTCTTCCTACCTTTGCAAATATCTTTTGTTTTAGTTCTTCATGTTTTGGGTTTAGTCTTTCTTCTTCTTTGACATTTATATTTTCCTCTTCTATTGTTCTCTGTTCTATTTGGCCTTATTTATTGCTTGTTGTAGTTTGTTGGTCTCGGTTTGTAATCTGGTTTCCCATTCAGCTTTTGTTGTTCCATTCTTTAGATGAGAAGATTTTGTTTCTATTTTTAGTCTTGTAATTACTGATTTGACCCCTACATAAATTAAGTTGTTTAGTTCTGTGATAGTATCTGTTGAGATATATGGAAGGAGTTTTGTGTTCACCTTTTTTGTTTTTGATTTTAATTTCTTCCAGTCTTCATTTCTTAGAGATTCGAGTTTTGTTTTGTCCTCGTTCATACTTTCTTTGAGGTGTTCAACTACTGTCGTTTCTTTCTAAGTGATTTCTATGATTTCAGAGTAAATGCTCTTCGCAGTTTCAGTGTTTATATTGTGCCAGTCTTCTACCACTGGGTTTACACTGGAAGGTGTTTCCTGATGTTATGTTACAACATTCCTTTTATTTCCATTTATTTCAGTTCCGAGAACCATTCTGTCTTGAAGATGTGTCTTGCTTGATCTGCAATCCTTAGTCCGTTGCATAGTAGTCAGATTCATCATGCATTTCAGGTAGCCTCTTTGTGAGAAGGTGTTGCTTCTGTAATAGCACTCCATTACGCGTCTACTTCCCTTTGTTTGTGGTTAGTTTCTTCCTCTGGGTTGTTGGTTTACTGCAGTGATCATTTTTACTTAACTGTATTCGGTACGTTTTGTCGTCCAACCTGAAATTAATAGTGTTTTGTTTCGATCTGTGGTATCCTCATTTCTGAAATTAGAGGAACCAGCGTCCGCAAGATGCTTAACGTGGTCACGCATACTTGTCATAAAAGGAGCACTTGCTGATCATGGCATTCAGATTTTTCTCCTGGGTCCCACGGCTTTCAATAATGTTTAGTTTTATTTATCATGATTGGTGTATGTGGCGACACCAGGCCCAGGCTTCATATTTCTGTTATTCTGTCAGAGAGATAGTGTTTATGTCCCACTTGCATGAGATATAATGTGCACTATCACACACACACAAAGAAGAAGGGACAATTACAACAAAACGAGATACACTATGGGAGTCGAACATAGAAAAAAAAATTAGCATTAATAGTATGAGTTATTGAAAAAAATCTAATTTCTAAGATTTCTTACCCATACCGCATTGAGGACTCATACAAGATTTTTTTAGATTCTCGTGAGGTGGTGGTGGTGGGGTGGGGGGTGGGGTGAAATACTTATTAGAATAGTTTTCTTTCTAATTAATTTTATAAACGATTTAAATTGTTACCGAAAGTTGCTCTTTTCATTGCAAATAAAAAACAACAAATAATAAATAAATAAAATAATTTTAAATATTAAGATTATTAGTTATGGCAAGCAATCGAATTTTATTAGAAAAGGTGAGTTTTAAACAGAATTTTAAAGATTTCTTACCCACACTCCATCCGAATCAAATTCTCTTCTTAGAGTCACATGAAGTTGTGGTGGCAGTGTGTATGTGTTTGGGGGGGGGGGGGGGGGGGGTACTACTTGTTAGTATAGATCATCATCATCATTATTATTTTTTTTTTTTTTAATCCCCTGGTAGTTTTTACACAAGTCATTATCAATGATTATCAACACACGCATACACATAATATAGTATTAGTAATACAAAATAATAATAATAACAATAATAATAATAATTATTATTATTATTATTATTTACTCACTAGGAGTTATCACACTGGTCATCGTCAGTGATCGCCCACTGCCAACAACCTGTGGTATTCCCTGGAGTCTGAGTGACAACAAGTCTCCTCAGACTTCCAGTATGCTCCACCTCTTTTCGTTCATCACCGCTGATGACCTTGCGGTATCGCAACAGTCATCTACCACCGATTTCCCGCTGATAAGGAGCATTGGTCCTCTCTGGGGTTTGAGTGGCAACAAGCCTTCCCAAGGTCCCAGAGCTGTCCGCGCTCTTCCAGTGGAGGTCTGGTTTGCGCTTTCCCTCCTCGACCCTCTGTCCATAATTTTCGTGGTGTCAGCCTATGCTTGCGCCTCTCTCGTGCGGTTGTATTCTCTCCGGTTCTGTTTTCTTGTGCTTCCATGTGTTTGTTCTCCATTCGTTGCTTATGTGGGTTGGTTTCCGCATTCAATGGCATTTCTCAGGATTGTAGCTGTTTTGATCATTACTATCCTTTGTATGGCCTCAGTTATCCCTTTGATTCCTATTTCTCCTAGTCTTATTATTATTATTATTATTATTAGTTCATAGTAGTCTCAACTTTTGGATGTTTTTAGTTGGAGTTTTCTTTTTTGAACATCAATTCAATTCCCTTGACTTTAGACATTCAAGCTGTACCTTAACATTTTTGCTGTTCCTAACAGGCAAGCCTTTTGCAGAATTGAAAAAGAAATTGTCTCGTCAATTTTTTTATGGTGGCTTTTCGTTATGGTTCTAAGCGTTCCAATTACAACGGGAATCACCTTGACTTCTGTACATTTCCATAGTCTACTAATTCCCATTTTAGATCTTGATATTTATTGATTTTTCGTATTCTTTCTCCTGCACTCTGGTATCGAAGGGGCGAGGAAGACCTGGCTTGAGTGCATAAAAAGTGATTTGACTTCACCGTGTTCTTTCTCCAAAGAGCATTTTCCACATTTTCTTTGATCATTCTAAATTAGAAATACACAAATATTTAGCAGACACTAAAGTAAATCATAATTTTAATTAACCATCATTCTTAATGAGTTTAGCATTTTTTCAAAGATTCCTTAATTTTTTTGCATTTGAAATTTTCAAAGATCAAATAAATTTCGTCTCATTGTCGAATGTGTTTTTGTACTAGTTCAAACTTTAGAAGTGTGTTCAGTTTTCTGAAATAAAAATTATAATTTGCTTTTTAAAGTCGTGAATATTTTACAGACAGAAGAAGAATTACTGGTGGACATTATTTTTTCTTCCACCAGAAATATTTTAACTATTTAAAAACGTTAAAACAAACTTTGACAGAAAACAAGTTTTAATGAAATTTAACGAATTTGAAAGCAACAACTGAAGAGGTTAAACATAATTAGTTTTTAGCTGTTATACAATTGTGATCTATTTCATTTTTGCGCTAGTTTGTCCTTACTTGCAGAGTGATTGACACATTTTTCAGCACTTCCACCCAAACTTTTTCCCACTCTTAGTCAGTAAAAAGACGTCAACGTGCCAAGGCCTCATATTTCCTTTCTCACCCTTAGCCACGATCAGGCTAGGCAAGATGAGAGACCCAATGTCTACTGACTTAACATATTTTTGTATTTTTGTCTAAGTAACTCGTTTCTGACCATGTCTGTTGTGTTGATGAAACTGTATGCATAAAATTGATCTGAATAATAGATAAAGAAGTGTGTTCTTATGAACAAACTATGGTAACCCGTTTTTCTTCATATCTCATCAGGCCAGAAGGATGGATATCGTTGCAGTAACCTTCATAAAACACGACTCGTCTTCATTCTTCCTACAAACAGGACCTCTCTAAAAGTTGGTAATTTAATAAGAATAGTTTACGTTAGTTTATAGACTTTAAAAAAAAAATTACATTTTTTTTTATTTAAAGACAAAAAAATACAATTTAAGACCAAAAACCTATCAAATTGTGGGTCAAAACCAAAGGAAGCAGATGATATTTTTCAAGAGTCCCTATTCTACAATTGAACGAGAAATTGATTATCATATTGGGTGGTTGGGGGTGGGGATAAATAACCTAAAACCCGTAATTAATTAAAGCAAACGTTTTAATTTTTTTTTAATTTAATTGCCTCCCCCCCACCCCCCCACAGCTGAGAATATTTCCATCCTTTTTTAACAAAAACAATTGTAAAATTATCTCCCCTTTGAAGGGAGGGCTATGATTACTTGCTTCTTTATTCTCTCTCTCTCTCTCTCTCTCTCTCTCTCTCTCTCTCTCTCTCTCTCTCTCTCTCTCTCTCTCTCTCTCTTATCCTCTCCTTCTTATTCCTTCCCCGAAATTAAAATCAATACAAACACATAAACACTAAAAAAGTATGATGAAATAAAACTGGAATTACCCTAGTAAAATGCAGAGAGCTGACTGAGAGAGGAGATGGGTGCCCCCCCTCTCCCCCGAAATATCAAAGGAAAGGAAGGTTCTTTGATACAACTGAGGTGCACAATAAAATGAATGTTTTCTCTTGTGTCCGGAGCATAAAATGAATCATAATATTTGACGTTTTATTGGAATTTATTAACGTCCCCCTCACTGACTGGTTACAGCCTTGTCCCTTAAGGGTCTCACGGATTGGCTGTCAGGCATCCCAACCCCCCCTTAGGGGTCACGTGAGTCAGCCCATAAAAACGCTTGCACGCTGTGTCCCGGCCTCTTTTCGACCCACCTTTTGAACCTGGTAGGACCGCGGCTGGATGCTTCTGAGACAAAGCCCACAACGGCAGTCGCAGAGAGCCCCCACTCCTTCCTGTTACCAATCATCTTGGACTGAAGTGACTACATCTCGACAAGAGCCAGAATTGGAGGCGGGTGCATGTGCAACCTGTTACCAGAACTCCCACAAGATAAGTTTGCGAAGCACGTTTTCGCAAACCTAAATTAACTTCCTCCTTTCTGAACTTTGAACTCACCATTTATTGTATATATTTGCCCTCATGTTTTCTCACAAGTAAAACTGTTTTAAACTTATATACGATTGTTGTTGTGTTCCTTCTCACAAAATCTGTTGCCCTGTTTCTATTTTGCACTTATCTATATAATTGTTACTGCATTCTCACGTGCGAGAATTGAACTTTCTTCCAGGGATATTTAATCCCAACATTTTGCCTTTAAACTTTAATTTAAGACATAAATTACTTTATAATCGACAATTTAAAGGTGACAAATTATTTTCGAAAGGGTCACAAAGTAAATACATGTCAGCACTTACATTAAAATGGCCGACTTGTTATTATTATTATTTTGATCTGACGAATGTTGAAGCGTTTTAACTATTAGAACCTAAGTTGTCTTGAATGAAAGTTTAAATGCAAAAGTCAAGTATTATTTATCTTGCTTTTTAAGTAGTTAGATTCAAGACTTGATAGTAAAAAAAATTTTAATGAAGATAGTGGAACCGTAAGCCTAAGTCCTAGGGTAGTTGCCAATCGGATTAGGGTAAACTTTTTTATTACTACTATCTTTTAAGCCTGAAATTTGCAACCAAGTTCCAGCAAAATTTTCGGCCATATGGGAAAGCATGCTGGCTTAGCTAAGTAAAATTGATGATAACAAATGCATAGATAATAAATCTTACAATCAGTAAACACATGTGAAAATTATACAGGTAAGTAGAAAGGTAAATTTTCCTGCGTTTGGTAACAGTTATTTGTTGTCTATTTGTTTTTTGTCTTTTTTTGTTTTTTCACCCCTTTTTTGTTAACTATGCTGCACAATCAGCAAGTTTTTTTCATACCACCAAGTTAAGGATACATCATCGACAATCAGTCTGACAGAGTCTGGGTCATTTTTGAGTAGGTGATAACCTTGTATCTGTCAGGTAAAATGATCACTCAGTTAAGGACCACATAGTGTAGGATAGAACGAGTAACCATTTCTTTTGTATTTCAAATGAGAGTACCTCAAATGTCACAAGATTCATTGATTTGTTGAACCTCTAGAGTTTATAGGTAAATGTTACTATTGGCGATATAAATTATTTTAAAGGAACTGCAGTTGGGAAATTAGTCAACAATTTATTTTGGTTTCAGGTTTACCAACTCATTTATGCCAGATTTGCGTTAAAAATTTTAATATTTAATAGCAGATATAATCTGGTGAAGTTATCGCAAATATTGGTTGTAACTTAAGTAATCAGGGGTCCAGTACCTTACTCCCTGAAAAAAAAAGTCTGACTTTTATTACTTTGCCCACAAACAATATTTACGGTAATTTAATAAGTGTTGGGATTAAGTATCCCTGGAAGAAAGTTCAATTCTCGCACGTGAGAATGCATTAACAATTATGTAGATAAGTGCAAAATAGAAACAGGGCAACAGCTTTTGTAAGAAGGAACACAACAACAATTAATTTAGGTTTGCGAAAACGTGCTTCGCGAACTTATCTTGTGGGAGTTCTGGTAACAGGTTGCACGTGCGCCTGCCTCCAATTCTGGCTCTTGTCGAGATGTAGTCACTTCAGTCAAAGATGGTTGGTAACAGGAAGAAGCGGGGGCTCTCTGCGACTGCCGTCGTGGGCTTTGTCTCAGAAGCATCCAGCCGCAATCCTACCAGGTTCAAAAGGTGGGTCGGAAAGAGGCCGGGACACAGTGTGCAAGCGTTTTTATGGGCTGACTCACGTGACCCCTAAGGAAGTAGGGGTTGGGATGCCTGACAGCTAATTTGTGAGACCCTTAAGGGACAAGGCTGCAGCCAGTCAGTGAGGGGGACGTTAATAAATTCCAATATAAGCTTATATCTTCTATGAAATATTAATTTAAAAAAAAAATAATAATAAACGCAAATAGGTCACAGTAAGGCAAACTAAATTGTTTTGGACTAATTTCCAAAATGTATTTCCTTTAAAATAATTTATGTCGCCAATAGTAACGTTTACCAGTTTATAAAATGACCATGAACGAGCTGGAACAAAGTTAACTGATTAATTCAAATATATTTCCCCAAAGTTCAACCAGGGGTTTTTACCCCGCCTAATAAACCGGTATCGTCCGGGCCTTTGGGTCTGGATTTACGCCGGTCTATTGGGGGTTGCTGGTCCTGTGCAGTTCTAGGAGGTACACCCTCCCAGGCTTTGCCTCCCCTCTTTGGGGAGGAGTAAGTTTATTACTTATTGTCTGAGGCGCCCCTACCGGGGAATGCTGACGGGGCTGCCCAGGCAATTTTTAAATGGCCAGAGTGCTCACCTCTCGAGCGCTGGCTTATCTAATCCCACTTTCCCGACCTTGGGTCACATTTTACCTTGTGGGAGGTAGATAAATAACATTTCCCCAAACGGTGTTAGCTAAAAGAGTTTTACTTTCAAATTACATGTTCTAACACCTTCTACACGAAGTTGTTTTGAAAATATTACCTGCCCCAACCCTCCACTTTCCACTATTTACAAACCCCATTTCCTTTTTGCTCAATGACATGGAATCTCCCTAAATATCTGAATGTATTTTTTTAATTTTCTTATGCTTCAAATAAGCAAATCTATTGTGGTAAAAATACATTTTTTTTATCACTGAAAATATATCCATTCTTAATTGGAAAGTTGTCTCCCTTGTCGAAATAAGAACATTTTATTCTAAATAAGCGTAATAATTCAAAGTTTCGTTTTTCGTAAAAAAAAAAAAACATTTGTATTTCGCAATGTTATAAATTGTTGACTTCATAAAAATGATGGGCAGATGTTTGTGCTGTTCATGGACACAGAGCGTGACTCATGTAGGTAAGCAAATTACTAATAGCATTATTCCAAAAGTAATTTATGCAAGGTACATCACAGGGGAAATAACTCACGATATTTCTCTATGAGTTATCTCCCCTTTCTGTACTTTTATTTATTATGTTATGTTACAAAAAGCAAACTATTTTTACTCTTAACAAACTCAACCTCAAGTAATTTATGAAAACATCAAAACATTCATAGTCTGATGTATCTGCTCACATAAAAAAAGGCGATGTGTGACTTCCATACTTTCGTTTTCACTCAGCAGCAAATGACGCCCTTTGTCATATACGGATGGCCAGATATGATACAAAAGATTTTTTCCACAATTAATAACAATTTCAGACTTGTCCAACGAATGTATTACTTTTATTTCGTAATAAACAAATAATTACCAGAATACCGGATCTATTTTATAAATAATTTATTTGTTTTTTTATTTTATTGTTTCGAAATCTTTTTTTGTTTGTTTTTGGTTTAAAATTCTTAATACAGACATAATATTGTTGTTGTTTTTTTTTTTATGTTTTCACAAATTAAAGTTTATTTTAAGTTTAAAACCTCATAAAATGTCCGTATCCAATACAAAATATTGCCGAAAACATTCCTACAGGTGACTCTGGAAATGTCTCTTGCTAGTCCCATGCATGGCCTAAATATAGAGTTGTGAATTTTAGGGTCATTTTAAACCAAAAACAATTTGAGAAAACAATAAAAAAAAAGTGTTCAAAACAATAAAATAAAAACAAATAAATTATTAGATAAATTTAGGCCGTTTCCGGTGTTGTGAAGGGTGGTACAAGGCAGTTGATATGTGATCATTTTCTAATTCGAAGGTGAAGGAAATGGTGTGTTCAATTTTATTGAGTTTGTCGAATATGTCATAGCCCCCTTTACTAAGGCTGGGCACTGTGAGTGAATTTAATAACAAACAGTACTTCATTGCGAGATCCAACGCGATTTGTTGTTGTTGTTGATCACTGTTCGCCGCTTGCTGTGAATACCCGCCGACTTGGTATTTACAAAGTTAAATTCCTCCTTAATTCCAAGCTAATTTTTGGCGGCAGATCAGTGACTACAGATCAGTGGCGATTTGTGATCGGAGTTCGCGCCCGTCGACCGTCGGGAATTAACTTCCTGCACTGAAGATTGCATAAGCATGAAACATCGATGTCTGTAGGTAATAAATAATTCATATTTATTTATAAATATTATTATATATATATTTTGGAAACGATCGTACGCCATACTGGACATGATGTTCTAATTCTTGGAACAATTGTAATGTTTTATTTCATTGAATATTTATATACATATATATATATATATATATATATATATATATATATATATATATATGTGTGTGTGTGTATATGTATGTGTATATATATATATATGTATATATATTAGGTATAATTATTTTCATTTATACAAACATTATTTGGCTACACATTTGCAGACATGCTTCAGTCAGAACTATAAAGAGCTAGACCTCATCAAGCCAAAACCTTTCATTACGATCGCAGGAAGTGGAATGAAACAATATTTCTTTCTGAAACTGAACGCGTGATCAACTCATAAAGAAAAACCAATTAAAATTGCATAAAAAGTTTTTGTTATCTTTTCATTAGATTTGAAATATATATTTTGTCATTTATGTTATTCACTATTTTTGAAGGAAATTCAGTCAGTCAACATAACCTAATTTATCAGGTCAGCTTTGATATAGTATAAACACAAATGCAAACTTTCAAAGCCTATACACCAATGAGTTAACATGCAAGAATGCAACACACATGCTTACAGACACAAAACACAAAAAAGCTGGCGTTTTCTACAAACACACACGCAAACGAGCAAACAATGTCCCAGCAGCAAAACAGACAAAATATAAAATATATAAATCTTTTATAAAATAACATATCTCGATTACTTTCTGGGCTTCATAAATGCACACAGGGAGAGTTTGAATTACCTACTAGACACAATCCTCAAGTGTTTTCAGTCTCTCTGTACAAGGGTTTGTCAGGACAACCTGACATGAGGATACTTCCTCCTACAAGTAAACCCTGACCAAATATTCAAAATAACATAGTATTCGAAGTCCAAATAAGATCCCCTCGACATAGCTATGCACTGGCTCATACGAGGAATGGTACAACTTCTCCAAGTGATGTTACTTCAAGTAACAGCACTTTGCTGGATACTCCACCAGACTAAATGAATTTTTGTCCTGGAATCCGGTAAGACCAAGAGACAAAAAGAAAGATATACTAGAACATAATAAACTGAGAAATTTGGGAGAGGAAAATTAATGTTCTTTACTTCTTTACTAACTCAACGTTTGAAATGTAAAGGAGAACTTTAATTGAACACTCGGTTATCTATGTATCTCATATCAGGACCGGCGGGACAGTTATAAAAGTGGGGGGCTCTCCTAAAAAGTGTGTGTGGGGGGGGGGGGTTAAACACATGCATATATAACTTCATTATTGATGACGTAAAAGTGGGGGTGGGGGGGCTAAGTCAAAAAGTAGCGGGCGCTTCCAACCCCCTCCCTGCCCCCCTGCCCCCTGCCCCCCTCCCTGCCCCCCCTCTACCCCCCCCCCCCCCCCGTTGCCGCCGTCCATGTCTCATATAGAGATCAAGTGTATGCCCCAGGAAGGGTCCTCTTGATTTCTGAGAACTTCGACTAGAAGTTAAATGAAAAAAAGTGAATATATTAATATATATTTACATGTGTGCAGTTGAAATTCACTAAGATAGAGAAAAAATTAATATTGAAATGAAAGTTCAAATTTAAAACTTTAAAAAATATATCGCAACGATTTAAAACCGGATAAATATAAACATATATACAAATAAACTCACACACTGCCGCACACATGTCAAGCTATGCCTTTAAGGAGAATCAAGTAAATAAGAACTTAAATCACTATAGGACGAAGTTCAATTGTTCTCATTAAAACCTCATAAAAACTCATTTTTTTTAAGTATTCATGTTTAATCATAATAGAGTCAATTTCGTTAATATAGTATTTAAGTATTAGATATTGTAGAATAACCGTGCAAGACTAGTTAGGGAATATGACATCAACCTATAAGTAAGAATGCTTCACTGCCAAACATTTGATTAAGGTTTTTAAAAATATAAAATTATAGGAGTTAACTCCCTTCCTCCGTTTAAGGAAAAAGATTTGTATTTCTAAATGATATTTGAAACGCAGCAGAATAGTCTCCCTTTGTACAGATCCTAGTGCGAGTAAATGCTTACATTCTGTGTATTTAGAGTTCCAAGTAGAAGTGAAGACACATCTCTGGGGTTTATCTGAACGGTGAGAATGAAAATATCAAAGACAAAAAAACAAGTGAGACTCTGCAATGGATTTTTTTTTAAAATTCTGATCAATATAGGTAGTTAAGATATGACCACCCTATATATATATTTTTTAAATATTAGTCCTTTTTATAGAAATAAGGTTTTATTTATGATCAAAAAAGTCGATTCAAAACTGATTTGAATATAATTGTTACTCTTCTTTATATGATCTCGCCATGAAAAATATGTTTGTGATTTTCATGTGTTTTTTGCCTATTCTCATTATTGAAAAAATGTTTTATTCAGACATCTGTTCTCAAACTGATTGCAAATATTTCCACTGGAAATCATCTTAATTGAAATTGATAAAGTCTATATGCTGATGAGGAAACTCATAAAGGGTTCTCTCCAAATATGATCTGAGGTTAAGATCGTCTTCTAAC